>JARYGA010008671.1:600000-978667 GCA_030545235.1 Helianthus tuberosus | reverse complement strand
TAGGTTTTTGGGGGGGTGGGGGAGGGGGGTTTAGGCTTTTTTTTTGGGGGGGGGGGGGGGGGTGGGGTTAGGTTTTTTTTTAGGTTTTTTTAGGTTTTTTTTAGCTTGGGGGGGGGGGGGGTGGGGGTTACGTTTTTTTAGGGTTTTTTTTAGGTTTTTTTAGCTATTTTAGGTTGTGTTCACATTGGTTCTCATGGTTCTCACAATAAGAGTGGTTCTCGCATGAGCCCCTCCCTATATATATATATATATATATATATATATATATATATATATATATATATATATATATATATATATATAGGGGACCGCTAGAATGAGAACCACCTCCAGTTATGAGAACCATGAGAACCACTTTCTGGCCATTAGATCTAGTTGATGGATGGATGAGATTAAAAGTAACAAAAATTAATATTAAATGGTTTTTGTCTTATTATGTCTTTAATATTATAATCCAAAAGGGTATATAAGTAAATTTGTCTTTTTTGTCTTTTTGTATATATTAATTTTAAATTACCTTTTTTGTCATATTCATTAATTACTTTCTTTACTTAATTGTTTTTTATTTATAAACATATTTTTTTGTTAAACAAATTTTTTGAAATCAAATTTTTCGTATTTTTTTTTAAAGATTTGTTTAAAAAAAACGTTTTAAAGATCCGTTTTTTTTACGCCCCGGTTTTTTCGTTAACGTTTTTTTTTTTACATTTTACGCGCCAATTTTTACGTTAACGTTATTTTACGTTTTACACGTCGGTTTTTTACGTTTTACGCCCCGGTTTTTTACGTTTTACGCATCGGTTTTTTACGTTTTACGCATCGGTTTTTTACGTCTTACGCCCCGGTTTTTACGTTAACTTTTTTTTACAGTTTACGCGCCAATTTTTGCCCCGGTTTTTTACGTTTTACGTGTCGGTTTTTTACGTTTTACGCCCCGGTTTTTAACGTTAGCATTTTTTCCGTTTTGCGTTTTACGTGTCGGTTTTTTACGTTTTACGCATCGGTTTTTTACGTTTTACGCGTCGGTTTTTTACGTTTTACGCCCCCGGTTTTTTACGTTAACATTTTTTCCGCTTTGCGTTTTACGTTTTACATAAAACATTTTACGTTTTACGTTAAACTTTTTATGTTTTTAAATTTTACGTTTTGTGTAAAACTTTTTACGTTTTAAGGTTTTTTTAGGGTTTTTTTTAGGTTTTTTTAGCTATTTTAGGTTGTGTTCACATTGGTTCTCATGGTTCTCACAATAAGAGTGGTTCTCGCATGAGCCCCTCCCTATATATATATATATATATATATATATATATATATATAGGGGACCGCTAGAATGAGAACCACCTCCAGTTATGAGAACCATGAGAACCACTTTCTGGCCATTAGATCTAGTTGATGGATGGATGAGATTAAAAGTAACAAAAATTAATATTAAATGGTTTTTGTCTTATTATGTCTTTAATATTATAATCCAAAAGGGTATATAAGTAAATTTGTCTTTTTTGTCTTTTTGTATATATTAATTTTAAATTACCTTTTTTTGTCATATTCATTAATTACATTCTTTACTTAATTGTTTTTTATTTATAAACATATTTTTTTGTTAAACAAATTTTTTGAAATCAAATTTTTCGTATTTTTTTTTAAAGATTTGTTTAAAAAAAACGTTTTAAAGATCCGTTTTTTTTACGCCCCGGTTTTTTCGTTAACGTTTTTTTTTTTACATTTTACGCGCCAATTTTTACGTTAACGTTATTTTACGTTTTACACGTCGGTTTTTTACGTTTTACGCCCCGGTTTTTTACGTTTTACGCATCGGTTTTTTACGTTTTACGCATCGGTTTTTTACGTCTTACGCCCCGGTTTTTACGTTAACTTTTTTTTACAGTTTACGCGCCAATTTTTGCCCCGGTTTTTTACGTTTTACGTGTCGGTTTTTTACGTTTTACGCCCCGGTTTTTAACGTTAGCATTTTTTCCGTTTTGCGTTTTACGTGTCGGTTTTTTACGTTTTACGCATCGGTTTTTTACGTTTTACGCGTCGGTTTTTTACGTTTTACGCCCCCGGTTTTTTACGTTAACATTTTTTCCGCTTTGCGTTTTACGTTTTACATAAAACATTTTACGTTTTACGTTAAACTTTTTATGTTTTTAAATTTTACGTTTTGTGTAAAACTTTTTACGTTTTAAGTTTTACGTTAAACTTTTTACGTTTTACTTTTTTAAGTTTTACGATAAACTTTTTACATTTTACGTAAAAGTTTACGATTGAACTTTTTTTTCACAAAAACTTTTTTACACGAAAAGTAAAAGTTTACGGTTGAACTTTTTTTTCACAAAAACTTTTTTTACACGAAACTTGTTTATGCAAGACGAACGCACCCATAAAAAGCAAAGTCGGTAAGTGTCTCGGATAGATTTTTATCGTCATCGACGGGGGAAAAGAATATAAAAAATCAACAACAACAACAAAACAAAAGAGTATCTCGAAAAAAAAAGGGTTTGGCTCAGATTTTTTCCGATAATTAAAAGGCTGCAAAGTGGGGTTGCGGGTTCAAAAACCTACCCTCCACCATCGTTGCCGCGCCATCGTCATCAAAAATCTAGTTTTTTTTTTTTTTTTTTTTTTTGCATCGTCATCGCCCCAAAAACCAAAACTGATCAAAACCCACATATTCAAACATTCAAAAAACACCTGATGAACATCATTCAAAACACATTCAACATATTCAAACAGATTCAACCGATTCATAAAGCACCATATTCAACAGAATCAAAGACAACCCTGCAACAATAACAATCATACATGATGTACATACCCAAAAATCAAATCAAATGAACCCCAGCAACAAATAATGAACATCATTCAACAGAAAAAAAAAAACCCAAACTTTTTGAATCAAAACCCACATGCTGTACAAACCCAACAATATAATCAAAACCCACTAAATCATCAAGAATCAACAGAAACAAATCCACCAATTGAATCAAAGAACCCCACCAATTGAATCAAAGAACCCCAATCAAAACAGAAACAAATCAAACCTTTGGGCAAATCATCAAGAATCAACAACACAGGAGGGGACCGGGACCTCCGCCGCTCACGGCGGCGCTGCCGCCGGCCCACCACCCAGCCCTCGAACCGCCACCACCAGCCTTGAACCAACTAAACCACCACCGCCTCCGCCTCTGCACAACTCCCACCAAACCACCGCCCCCACCACCGCCTTCCGCCTTCCGCCGCCCCCACCACCGCCTTCAAACAACAAAAACAGAGACCTTCATCGTAGACATGTCCGTTTTGAACACCACCGGCACCACCATCACGCGCCACCACAACAGTTGGGTGGCCGGCGATTATGTTTTTGGAGACGGAGGGCAGGGGGTTTGGCTAGTGGTGGTCGCCGGAAACAATGGCTAGTGGGGCGGAGGAGGCCGGAGATGAGGGTGTGTGGTTGTTTGTTTCTGAGTTTTGATTTGGGATTCTCCAAATGAAGGATCAGTCGATGCATTTTGAAGAGAGAGAGATAGAACATGAGAGAGAAATGGAGAGAGGTTGAAGAAGATGACTGACAAATGAAAGGGGAGAGAGAAGACTTTAAATGAGGAGAGATAGAGAGATTAGACATATGGGGTAAATGACCATAATACCCTTTGAGTTGTCAAATTCTGATTGGTGGAAACTGGTTCTCATGGTTCTCATAACTGGGAGTGGTTCTCATTCTAGCGGCTCCCTATATATATATATATATATATATATATATATATAGGGGATGGATCATGAGAAAACTAGTTTAAATGAGAACACCAAATAACTAACTAAAAAAGCCTAAAAAACATACCAAATTTTTTTACAATTTTTATTAAAAAAAATCGCTATTTTTGACGTATGAAAAAAAAATTTCAAAAAAAAAAAAAAACTGTACTGCACATGTGCACTAATACGGAAAACCTAAACCACTTAACCCACCCCCACCGACACCCCCCAAAAACCTAACCCCCCCCCACCCCCCAAAAACCTAAATTCACCCTCCCATAAAAAAGCCTAACCCCCCAACCCCCCCCCCCCCCCAAAAAAAAAACTAAACCCCCCCACCCCCCTCCCGAAAACCTAAAACTAAACCCTAAACATAAACCCGAAAAAAACCTAAACCCCCCCACCCCCCAAAAACCTAAACCCCCCTTCCCCCCCACACCCAAAAACCTAATCCTAATCCTAAACCTCCAAAAAACCTAACCCTAAAAGCTAAACTAGACTCAAAAGCTAATTTTAAGCATGTAATGCACATGTGTAGTACACATATAATGCACATGTGCAGTACAAATTTTTTTTTGAATTTTTTTATACATACATAAAAAATAGCGATTTTTTAATAAAAAATTGTAAAAAAAAAATTTGGTATGTTTTTTAGGCTTTTTTAGTTAGTTTTCTCATGATCCTCTCCCTATATATATATATATATATATATATATATATATATATATATATATATATATATATATATATATATATATATATATACTAGTCACTTACCCGCGCGATGCGGCGGGAGTGGCGATTTACAATAGGATATTCGTTTACCGTTACTTTATCCGTCGTCTCATGATATATTGTATAGTACTTAAGTTAGTTTTCTTATTCGTGATATGATGACACTGGTATTTTTCTGTTAGTTTATCGATTCTTTGGTCGATTCTGTGATATATTCCTTTATGTGCACGAAAAGTATATACGCCGTCTCTCATATTGTTCAATGTATCATCCAATGTCACACCCATTGAGGCAAAAGAAAAATTGGTGTTATAAGCACGGATGTTTTGCCTAAACATATCTCCAATTTCATCTTGAGACGTGAAAAGTCGGTACAATTCCTCTGGAATTTCTAAGTTTGCTAGCACTGTTTTCCCACTCATACAACAAAAGGTATCAAATTCAAATTGAAATCGTTTTGCTCCACAATTAGGACATGCACCTCGTTCCTTTAAAACACGATGCTCTCCAGGTACTCCATTGTAAACAAAATTATAAGGATCATCTTCTACGCTCCCATCTTGGAAGGAAGGTTGATCAACTACTTCAGCAATTTGGGGTAATAAAGTACGTGAATGAATTCGAATACCTAAAAAAATTGTTGTATTAAGTAATGAAGGTTGTAAAAGATTTCAAGTTCGAAAAAGAAATCATTGTTAAATAAATAGAAACCTCGTGATGTTCAATGCCTGACTACGTCAATTACAGAGGGGAATGTGGTTGTCGGCGTAACATCATCTATCGGAGTTTGGTTGACTTGACTGACATTTGAAATACGCATTCCATTATCGTTTTGTGTATTAGAACATCCTTTATTGTACTCCTTGCGTTTTATAGTAGAAATTCTCATTTGTTGTTTGTGTAATTTGAGTAATATTAGTTTGTAAACTTCTTAACGGTGTCCTTTCTGTTGACCTATTACTCATTAAAGATATTGATGAAGCACTTTGGGAGGCATCACCTCTCCCAAATTTAGATACTTTGTTATTTTCTTTGCGTGCAGCATAGTATCTTTTTTGATACTCTTTTCGTTTTTCAGCTTTAGTAGATGCACTCGAGCTAGAAGCATGATTACGAGGGTTTGGTTGTCCATTAGTCATTGTAAATTGATAAAGTGACAAATACCTTGCAAATTAAATAAAAGAGAGTTATCATATATGATGAAATTCTCAAATCATTACAACATTCCAACACATAACTTAGAGAAAAACAAACTGAATGAAAACATTGAAATACATAATGATAACATTAAAATACATGACTTAAACCGAATATCGTGACTTAGAGAAAAAAATACACAAATCCTTAAAACATTGACATACATAATGATAACATTAAGTGAAAGCCAATCTAAATACTTGGTGAAACAATGGTCTCCACAAACACCGCACCCTTAAAACCTCGAAGCCAAGAAACGGGATAAAAACATTCGAAGGGCTTCATATCCATTTCAATTGTAAACAACTTCCCTAATTTAGTCATCACAAACCAATTACCATTTGTCACATAATGTGTTATATCGCACCACAATGACAATGATATCGGGGGGATCGGAGGACATGATAAGACCTTAATCCAGTAATCCCCTTGTAGCGTCCATAGGTCAATTGTCATCTCAAACATGCCAGTGCTAGCAAACATGTGAAGCTCATTTTTTACATTCACTAAAACACCTTGAACCATTCCTATAGAAGGAACGGGTGGAAAGCTTATCTCCTTGAACTGCTCCGAATTAACATCAAAACAAATCACCACATTCGTACCTCCAAGCCAACATTCGCAAACAGTGAAATATAGAGTACCACCACAAAATGTGCCAGCTGACCAATTGAAATGAGGGCTTAGGTACTCTTGTCTTGTTATGAAAGGAATATTTCTCCAAGAGTCTACTTCCCTAGAATAAACATAGACACCAAGTACACCACTCCTACGCTTTATATGTAAGACCTTGTAATCATCGTCAGCGTCAACGTACAAACCAACGGCATCAAGGTTATTTATATAGAATCCATGAGAATCAGGAGTTGACAAACGCTTGAAAGCAGTAGTTGTTGGATTCCAAAGAAGCAGCTCGTATGTATGATTCAAGCAAACACATAACAATCCATTCAAATGTGAAAGTATTGAGACATCATTATTTTGGTGATGGAATGGAAATGTAACTATGGAGCTTGGCCCATAGTCATTGGATTTAGAGATGATCGGATGAACAGAGCATGTTAGGTCGTCAATTAGTAGAACTCTCTGGTTAGATGAAACTAATGAGCGAGAACAATGTATCCTTACGAAATCTTGTGTTGACAGTAACGCATACCATTGCTTACATACACTCTTATAACGACCTACATCCTTCGCTGGCACCCTCGTTAATATTTCAAACACGATTGTATGAACAGGAAGGTCAGCCATGGTTATACCTTCGTTTAACACAGATAATGACTATTTAGTTGTCCAATCTAAGAAGATTATAGTTTGGTGAAAAATAGGTGTAACCATTACATGTAAATCAAGTAATATAACATACTTGTAATAACAAAGTAAAATATACTTCTACAATTACTTCAATATGAGGGAAACAAAAAGCAAAACACGAAACACCAAGAGAGACTTTAATATTCAACAACTAAACATATAACAACACCAAATGTTTCTAACTTAAACACAAACTTGGATAACGATCCATAATTTAAATATCTCGTGCCTCGACCATATCTGGTTCGTACGTAATCGTACTCAACTCCGTAGACTTCAAAATATTAAATGAAATAACAAATAAAATATAACTTTTATTAAATTACATGAGCCATTAAATCTAACTAATTTTTAGAATGTTCATGTGTAAAGCATAACATACTATCTGGTAGATGAACCAACTTGACACGTGATACATATATGATAGACCTTTGTTGCACGGCTCGAATGGAACGTATAACATCGGAAGGCTTCAGGGCAGACAAAAACAATTGTATTGTGTGACCACTGTATATTACGATATTGGGTTAAAGTTCTTCTAATAATAATATTTTCTTACATATAATGTAAATATTATGTTTGTAATATGTTAATAATAAATAATAACTTACGTCTTATCTTGAAGAGAAAGTTCAAAACAACATCGATCACGTTTGCCTTCTATTATTCTCCCAACCACATCTATAACAAAATCAGTCAAATCGTATACACCATATTATACATACATATATAAAGTTTTATATATTTAATAAAAAATATAGATAGAGAATTTATATGTACCAACAATATCCATTTGAGGTCTCCTGTCATGCTTCAATTCTATAATGGAAGGGACCAATGGATATAAAGAAGCACCCCTTGGAATCGTAAGCATAAGTGAAGAAAGCTTTGTATATTCGTTGATGATAATTTTTTTCTCGGACCAAACTAACACGTAATTCTGGTACTTTGGGTACTCATGATAGTTGAGATTCTCAATTTGGAAATGATTCAAGGAAAAAAAAAACCACCCATCAATGCCGCGTCATTATATATGTGTATCAAATGTTGTGGGACGAACGCAACAATTTTTTGTCTCTAAAAAGAAAAGAAATTTTGTGGTGGAAAAACGCTTACTCGTATAACACAAAGTAAATTAAAATAATGTTCTTACGTGTTGATCAAGAAAAATAACCACTAATCTCTTTTCATCGACGTCATGCCAAATAAACTCCACCTTAACAAAGATTATATTATACCATGCTCTATCATTTCTCAATGATGAAAATTCTTCAACGGAAAAATGATCAGACATATCCTATTAAGTGTTCAATGTTAGATAACTAAATAAATAAAAACTCTAGAAACTTAAATTTAAACTAAAACATGATTAAAATTAAACAACAACAAATTTAAATTTAAAATAATACATAATTAAAATTTACATAATTAAGATTCAAACTACTTCGAGAAAAAAAAACTACAGTCATCATCAAAGTTGTTCTAAGGTTCCCAAACCATTTCTTCATCCAATGGTGGTTCGTAAACCGCCCCAGGGTCAGTTTCGTACCCTTCAGCCCAGGTCGGTAGTTCTTGTGTTTGACTGTGGTTTTCCACATAAGGGGGGTTTGAAGGTGGAGGATGCATAGTTTGGTTAAATATAAAAAAAAGGATTGTGTAAACTGAAACATATAATTTTTATTGGATATAAAGATCAATTTTCTTAACATGTTAAAAATTAACATCAAAGTAAACTCAAACATAAGGATTCTCTAAACTGAAAAATGCAATTTTTATTGTAACAATTTTAACATCAAAGTTAACTAAAATGTATACTGGATTTATATTATTTTTTTACCAAAAGAAATGGCAGTTCGGATCATCAGTTAATTATTGTTTTTAAACTCATTATTCGATTGGGAACCGAAAACAACAAAATATGAACGGGACGGGACCAATTTGTAATGCGATACTCGTTATTTGTTAGTTTTTATCAACAAAATATGAACGGGACAGGTATAGTAAATTTGATATTTTAACTCGTGTAACAAAGTTTCGTCAAACAATAGTATTCAAAAACATACTAAAAAAACAAATAGATAATACTTGAATTTAGAGTATCCAATTTATTTGACTACTTACTTTTTGTAGGATCGGATTCCGACCTAAACGAGTCGTTTGGAAGAGTTCTAGTCCGTTTCAGAGGCGGAAACTAAGAAACGAACGTGTAAACAGCTTGATATTCCGTGTAAACAGCTTGATATTCACTTTAATCCTCTTGTATATTAATTTGACAACCTTTACATTCAGAAGGATAACCGGCAGCACCTCGGTATCTCTCAGCAAATTCTGTTACAAATGAAACCTATGACAATCTATTTATAGTACTAATGATTTCGCTTGAAGACTCTTGAAGCGACACCCTTCAAGCGAAATCTTTATAATTCCTTGAAGCGAAATGTTACAATTAATCATTCTGTTGAAGCGAACCCCTCAAATAAACAATCTGTTCCATGCATAATTTTGTCTTTTAGTGATATGATGTCATTGATGATATCATCTAGATGATGTCATCATGACATCATGTCTTGATTAGCTCCGCACTGAACCGAGACTCGATACAAGACGAAGACGACAGATGAATGCACCAACAGACTCCCCCTCAGATGTTGACGAGTCTTAAGTGTCGAGTCTCCTCAATCTTCAGTCTTTATCAGTCTTTGTACTTCACTCTTTCAATCAGCATCAACAGACTCCCCCTTGCAATGTGCTGGCATTCCATTAGTTCTTCAGCGTCATCTGCTTCAGGATCGTTGTCTGACTTTCACAACTTTGGCTTTTCAGAATCATCACTTCTCAAACTTTAAACCTGCATAAACTCTACCTCACAATAAATTTTACAATTTACACATTTCAAACATATAAACTTTCACTAATTCAAACTCTTCTCTAAAAACCTAATCAAAATGATCTTTCAATCTGATGAATCACTTGAAGTTTTGACAAAAATAATCAGTTTTAAACACAAACTCCCCTTCAAATCATACTCATCATGTTTAGCACTCGGAACTTTGAAAATCAGCTTTTCAATACCAGTTGTCTAAAATCTTTTTGGATTTTTCAAAATTTATGCTAAAACACACCGAAAATCTTTTTGGAATATTGAATAGAATGAAATGAAGAAATATTTACAGACAATATTTTTGTGAGTTCGTGCAAGAGGATCATATCAGTTTCTGAGACAAATCACCAACACCGTCAAGCTTTAAACATTTTAAGTTCTAAACAATTCACTTAGATTGTCAGTATACTGGTCCACTTAAATTTTCACACAAAGTTCAATTGATCCGAGATACGATATTAATGTTTTAAGCACTTGAACTTATCCGTGTGTCCCACTACTTGAATATACTCCCGTATCCAGATCCCAATATTCAGTCTTACAGGTGAGTATACCACAGATGATATCTGTCAGGGAATAAATTATAGTACGAGGGCCGTGAGAGCTCAGGTCGATCTTTCGATACGCAGAGAGATGACGGCTTCGACTTTTGGTGTGTCCCCTTTAGAGGATCTTTTGTTTCAACAGCCATGATTAGCATTTTTCAATGTTTCATCATTTTTTAGCTGAGGGTGAGCTATATTTCAAGCAAATGTAAAGTATTCTCCGGGGACTAGGCCATTGCTTCCGCAAAATCAGAAGTCCCGGGATAATACCCCAGATATCACTGAGCATAAAGACCTAGTATCTCAGAATAAGGGACCTTTCAAACAAGATTTCAGGGGTTACCTATATATTCAAGTTTGTGTTAACCCACAGAACAAGCAAGTTTGAAATTTTAGGTTTATATCTCGTCACAATCTACTAAATGTGCAAAAACCTACTGACATATCCGCAGTAAGATTGTTTATCACATTTTTATCTTTACATTTCTTTAGCATGTTGTGACAGTCCACTGATGTACTATCATTTCCTCTATTCACAACGAAACTCATTTTTAAATTTTATCATGTTTTTGTCTTTTTCAAATTTTCTAATGTTTTTGGATTTTCAGAAATTTCTACTCCCCCTAAAATGCAAACATATTAAAGGAAATTTGAAAACAAACTGTACAATATACTTGACAACTGAGAACGAATCGCTTCAAATCGCCATCCACTTGGCATAAACAGTCAGAACTCCCCCTTTCACAAAACTATTTTCTCATTATGATTTCAAAACACTTAAGTTTGTTTTAACCAAAATGATTTTTCCGGAAAATAAGTTTTGTTGGTTTTACCACTTGTAAAATTAGGAGTTTGATTCATCATATTGTCCTTCAAACATTTGTAGAAAATCAAGTACAAATTAATGTCCCTGATTTACCACTTGTACGAAAACCACAATCAAATACACAGAGAGATGCCGATTCCTGATCCACGATTACCAACTTGGGATCTCCGGCAAGTCCACAGACTCATTGTTCATAGTATGACCCATCCCAGTCACGAACTAGGGATGGTTCAGTTTTCTCCTTCTGTGTCTTCTTCTCATAAAACTCCTTCGTTCCTTTGACCTTCCTGTCAATCATTTTTCCAAAAATATGATGAACTTTGGAGTTAAAGACTTTCTCAACATCGAAATCCTTTTTGTCATCATAAAATTGGTTAGAAATTTCAACTTTACCAATTTTCTTTTTATAATTTTCAGCCTGAAGTGATGGAAAATTTTCATCATCCACAGTCATAACTAATTTTTCACTTTTTA
Organism: Helianthus tuberosus; assembly: GCA_030545235.1. NCBI lineage: Eukaryota > Viridiplantae > Streptophyta > Magnoliopsida > Asterales > Asteraceae > Helianthus > Helianthus tuberosus. The sequence goes on along the minus strand of JARYGA010008671.1, from coordinate 966,945 downwards.
CCTCAACCTGTGGCTCAACTGACTTTATGGAATCAGATTCATCGCTAGAACTATCAACCAATTTCTTAACAACCCATTTCTGAGTGTCAAGATTTGCTTTCTTCTTGTAAAATCTGTTTGAACTTTCACCAATTTCAAAAGTCGAATTTTTGAACAATTTAGTTCTTTCAATTGGTGGTTTAAACACAACTTCTTTTTCTTTCTGTTTACGAGAAACTCCCTGTTTTAATGAAATTGCCTTAAAACAATCTCTGGCAATATGTCCAACAGTGTTGCATTGGAAACAGGTTCTCGTATCTTTCCTTTGTCCAGCAAACTTCATCTCTTCTTGCTTCGTTGCAAGAAACTCACTATTTGACTGCCTCCAAAACTTTTTCTTTTCTTCCTCATCTCTTGATGTACCTGAAACAAATGTCATCTTTGCTTTAAAATCACGAACATATGTTTCATTTTTCTGTTTTTCTGTTGGAGTAAAACCAAGACCTTTCTTTTTGAAATTACGGTTAGGGTTTGGTTTCTTATGAAATCCAGAACCAGAACTGTAACCTTTTTTCTTGTTTAATCTTTGTTGTACTCTTGAGGTGTATTTTTTAGGTTTATCAATAAGATTTACATCTTTTAATTCTGAAATATTGATTTCTGTTAGTTTGAAAACCTTTTTGATCATCTCAGTTTTTACACCTCTTAGTGGAAATTCCTCATCAGAATATAATTTGTCGGAATCATTCAATGTATATGCAACTTTGAATGTTTCGTCACTCAAATTAGATTTTGATAACAGGAATTCTTTGTTGTAAACCCTTTTAACTGAAAAATTTTGACTGTTGACCGTCGAACTCGAACTTTCAGAACCAGACTTTGACTCTGACTCTGACTTTGACTCTTCAGTTTCATCTTTATCCAACACTTGATCGACGACTTTCTTAATTAACTCGGACTCATGATCAGTGTCAGATGATGTAAACACGACATCAATATTTTCTGGCAAATTGACTGACGACTCCGACTCCCACTGTAAATTTGTTGCTTTTTCGACTCTTTCCTGATTTGGATTCCTGGGCAAATATCCATTTTCTAACGGGGGTGGACATTTGTTATAACTGACTTCTTGTTTCTTACCAGAATCCTTCTTGTCAGTCTTTTTCTTTGTATCATTCTTCTTCTTGTTCTTCTTTTCTGGAGTCTTTTCTTTAGTCTCTTTTCCATCATCCTTCTTTTCTTCAGTTACTTCATCCTCTTCAAATGCCTTCATTCCTTCAACAGTCGGATAAATCCTGTCAATGACATAAGAAGTACATGAGTAACTTTTCAACAAACGATTTACTCTTTCAGTCTCAATTCTCTGAGTTTCAAGTTTCTGCTCAAGCACAGCACACTTCTCGATGTAGTTGTTCACCACTTTTTGTTTCGTCATAAAAGCACCCTGAAGTGTCTTCATTGCTGTAGCTTGTTCTTCACTTGTCTGATTATACTGATTCATCGCTTTGTTCAGTACATCGTAAGATTCCTTCAAACTATTCAAATTATAGATCAGTGTACTGTTTTGCTTCTTCACAACTTCACAGTTTTCACACTTTACTGGAATCTTCTTTGCATCAACTTCTTCATCAACTTTGAATTTTGCAACTTCAACTTTTACTTTCCTTTTGATTACTGGAATTTCTTCGTCATCACTACTTACTGGAGTCTTGACCTTTTTCTTCTTCTTTTTAACCTTTTCATCTTCACTATCACTTTCAGCAATCAGTTTCATATCAGCATCAAATTTTCTCGCCCAATACTCACGATCATCATCACTATCTTCGTCCATGTTTTGAATTTTCAAATGAGCTGTATCACCTTGTGAAAAATACTCGAACTTGTGAATATTCTGTGCGGACTGAATGTTGACCAATTGTACGGACTGATAATTATCACACAACTTGACCACACAAAATGACTTGACTGATCAAACGTACTGATCGAACCGTGCTCCAAACCTTGTGACCTGATTACCGACAACTGACAACTGACAAACTAATATATCACTACACTATTTCAATATACACTTTTGCAAATAACCAACAACATACTCAAACATGTATTGGGTAGCGCATATGAACTTTGCAATAACATGGGCCGTAATAACAAACTGATATAATATGATGAATCAATAAAAGCCAACTATTTTTAAATGCAATATTTATAACCGATAGCTTTCAACAATTCTAATGATGATTAACTGACAAACTATTTCTTGAATTCCACACTCACATGTGACCGACAACAATTTTACACATGAATTAATGCACTTTATGAAATGATGTCAGACAAATTTTATCATTCAACACATATATCTAGATATTCATGCAGACTTATCAAGTATCCAAATAATATCGCTGAACCGAACAATTATCACAAGGGTTCTGACACATCACGTGAAATTACATTTTCTAGACAATAGTCAAAAGACCTAATAACCCTTCACATGTACTATAAATTGGTGTCCAACAAAGGTTAATATCAAACTGATCTTTGATGTTAATCACGTGAACTGATATTTCCACACAATTCAGAACAGTTTCTCAACGTAACAGACAAACAGTTTTTAATGAACAGCAGGTTTCGACGAACAACAAAATTCAGTTAAGACAACACTGCAGATTTCGATCAGATGTCAAAGAATTTTCAAGCGAAAAGCAAACAGATCAGTTTCGCTTCAACTATTCAAGCGAAAACTTCCAAAATCTCAAGCGAAATCTAACACAATATCATACTTTCAAGCGAGATCATCAAGTAACACACAACATTCAAGCGAAATCAAATCTAAGTTGTTGCTGATGTCATCAAATTCACGAGCAGTTGAAGCGAAAACACACAAAACTACAAGATTTAGGCTGATTCTAAACTTGAAACTTTCAAGGATCTGTTAAAACATGATTATGCGTGATATGTGAGAATTTTAGTTGATTTTATCCGTTAAAAGTTTGAAATTTTCGAAAAGAATGGTGTAGAAACAGAAATCGTGGTGAAAACCAGCTGTTTTTGGCAAGAACTCCTCGTCCTGAGCTCTGATACCAATTGTAGGATCGGATTCCGACCTAAACGAGTCGTTTGGAAGAGTTCTAGTCCGTTTCAGAGGCGGAAACTAAGAAACGAACGTGTAAACAGCTTGATATTCCGTGTAAACAGCTTGATATTCACTTTAATCCTCTTGTATATTAATTTGACAACCTTTACATTCAGAAGGATAACCGGCAGCACCTCGGTATCTCTCAGCAAATTCTGTTACAAATGAAACCTATGACAATCTATTTATAGTACTAATGATTTCGCTTGAAGACTCTTGAAGCGACACCCTTCAAGCGAAATCTTTATAATTCCTTGAAGCGAAATGTTACAATTAATCATTCTGTTGAAGCGAACCCCTCAAATAAACAATCTGTTCCATGCATAATTTTGTCTTTTAGTGATATGATGTCATTGATGATATCATCTAGATGATGTCATCATGACATCATGTCTTGATTAGCTCCGCACTGAACCGAGACTCGATACAAGACGAAGACGACAGATGAATGCACCAACACTTTTTATACTTGTGTATCTAAAAAATAAATCTTACGATTACAGATGCTTAATGTACCACAACGAAAATAGCCTTGAAGTTCATGCAAGTACGTTTTTGTAAGATAACTTTACACAACGAAAATAGTAACTATATTTCATAAATGCACTACATAACTTATTATGGTTTGTGTACTAAAATCATATTGCAAAGTTACAAAATCATTTATTAATCCTGAAATTATAAAAAAAAAATGTTCTTAAATGAAGAAATCACAAAGTATTATGGCACATTTGTTATAATACAAGACCAGCTACATACCTAGTCAAGAATCATTCACATCTAGAATTTATACCAAATGCAAAATAAGAGAAATATCATAGGAAGTAAAACACCAAACTATGAAAAAAAAACATAAAAAAAAGAAAAACAAAGAAGCTTAAACTCTTCTATTTTACAGCAAAATATATTCAATATTCAACATTAAGTGTATAAGGCCACGGTTAAACAATACAGAAGCAAAATGCATAGAAATAATACATGTAAACTAAAATAATACATGTTACAAAACAAATACAGAAGCAATAAAGTCTATACTTAACATTTATTTTACAACACATGTAAACTAAAATAATACATGTTACAAAACAATACAGAAGCAAAATGCATAGAAACAATACAGAAGCAAAATGCATAGAAATAATACATGTAAACTAAAATAATGCGATAGTTAAAAGTGAAAAAAGTAACCAAGAAATGTGAGTAAACTTACAACAATGCAAGAGCCTGATGTAAAAAGCCGAAAAAAAAATGTAAGACCTTGATGTGAAGAGCCGAGAAACAACGCAAGACCCAGACGTTTAGAGTATTGATTGATATTCTGAAATCGAAGTAAAATAGAAGATGTTAGGTTGATGTTTCGAAGGTTTGATGTAAGATTCAAAAGTAGGATGAAGTTCAACGCAAGACTTACAATTTGAAGGTTTTAGTATCTAAGTTGAGTGCTTGCAGAGTTGTGATGAATGTAGTTGAATTTATAGACTTCCAAGCATGCTTCCTTTCTGACAAATCCGAACAGTGTTTGCTTTTAGAGCTGTATTTGAACAGTCATCGTCAGTAAAAAAATTCAAAAAGGGTAGCAGTAAAATATTTTGGATTCTGAAAGCTTGTCAACTGTAAAATCAGGAGTTAGGTTTCTGAAAAAGGTTTCGAAAGTCTTTCTGACAGGTTACTATTCAATTTTTTTGTCATAAAAAAAAACTAAATCTTTAAATTCAAAAAGTTTTTTAAAAAGAGTTATAATTTGATGCAAGTGAAAAGCTGTTTAGAGTTTTAACCTGATTCATTAGTTTAAATCAATTGTTACTTTAAATTCAAAAAGTTTATTAAAAAGAGTTATAATTTGATGCAAGTGCAAAGTTGTTTAGAGTTTTAACCTGATTCATTACTTTAAATCAATTTTTACTTTAAATTCAAAAAGTTTATTAAAAAGAGTTATAATTTGATGCAAGTGCAAACCTGTTTAGAGTTTTAACCTGATTCATTACTTTAAATCAATTTTTACTTTAAATTCAAAAAGTTTATTAAAAAGAGTTATAATTTGATGCAAGTGCAAACCTGTTTAGAGTTTTAACCTGATTCATTACTTTAAATCAATTTTTACTTTAAATTCAAAAAGTTTATTAAAAAGAGTTATAATTTGATGCAAATGCAAAGTTGTTTAGAGTTTTAACCTGATTCGTTGTCGGTTTCGACTTGCGGGGGGTTCAATAGCCTAAGGTTTTCTTTGCATTTTAGGGGGAAGATGGGCGCATCTCTCCACAGGGCATACAAAACACAGGTTATTGGCGGAAGCCCGCCACATTTAACATATAAAGTTTTTTTATATGTTAAATCTCGCGAGCGGCCGCCAATAACCCGAGTTTTGTATGCCCAGGGAGAGAAGCACCAATGTTCCCCTTAAAATGCAAAGAAAACATCAGGGTTTGCTTTGAGTTGCTCGTAGTTTTCCCTAAAATGCAAAGAAAATAGCAATGTAAAAGGACAAATGTTAGATGTGTCAAAATGAGTTAGTTGAGTTACTGGTCAAAAGGGTAATTTTTTTTGTATGGATGGGGTTGACCTGAAACACCTTTGTCAAAGATCATAAAAATTTTATAAATATAATTGGTGTCAAATATGAAAATATGATTGCAAAAATATATTATTTCAATAACTATCTGATCCCTTTTAAAAGACGATTTAGGACCTTATGCATCGAAAAATGAAAATACAATTTGAGCGACTCTTGAGCCATTTGACTGACTTCCGTTTTAGATACACTTTTTTTATGTTACCCAATTGACCCGTTGAAGATAAAACATAACCGGAATCTACCCTTTCGAAAACGAACTGGTTAAAATTGCCATTTCAATAAACGGAAACAAAAAAGGAGTTCCATACCAAGGACCACCAATGCCGATCTCATAAAATAGATCATTCCTTCCACATGCAACCCCACAGAGACCCAATGCATAGGAGCCGCCCATCCTGATTGATCTTACCTGATTACATAAGAAACATGAGACTTGAAGTCAGTTGTCATTGAAGTGTAGCCAAAAATCTATTGATCACATCAACAAACCAAACAATAATAAATTTACCTGCAACTGCTGAAATTAACTATCTCCTGCCAACATGATACTGTTCACTGCATCCATAACTTTCCGCCCGCTGCGGCACCGGATACCTTAAGAAACTTAAAACAAAAACCCATATAATAGAATAGAGCCTTTAGACTCACAGGATCCAACCCTAATAAGCTACAAACATACCAGATCTGTAACAAACATAATAAGCTACAAACATACCAGATCTGTAACAAACATAATAAGCTACAAACATACTAGATCTGTAACAAACATAATCAGGTACAAACATACCAGATCTGTAACAAACATAATCAGGTACAAACATAATCAGTAACATAAGCATGTAAATCAGGTACAAACATACCAGATCTGTAACAAACATAATCAGTAACATAAGCATGTAAATCAGCTACAAACATACCAGATCTTTAACAAACAAAATCAGCTATAAACATACCAGATCCGGGCTGCCAATATTCCTCTAAGAACTCAGATCTGCAAGCCGTGTAACCTCAGATCTGTCAATATTCATAAAAAATCCTCAAAAAATGACGGTAGATCTGAGAAATTTCAGCAGAAAAAAGTACCTGGCTCGACGGTGGTAGGTAGATCTAAGTCGATGGTATCTCCACCGCTCCATCTTCATCTATAACAGAATAGAACAAACAAAACAAACTCAAAATCAGCTACAAACAAAATCAGCTACAAACATACCAGATGATACTTGCAAGATAAACAGCTACAAACAAAATCAGCTACAAAAATCACCCTAACACGAATAACTCAACGGCAGATCTGAAATATTACATAGATCCGATTCAAATTCCAGATGATACTTGCAAGATAAACACAATAATCAACTTCAAATTAAAAATACAAACTTCTTTAAAGAAAAAAAAACTAAACTACAGAACATATACCACATCTGGTTATTCCGGTGTACCCTAACATGAACAACTCAATGGCAGATCTGAAATATTACACATATCCAATTCAAATAAGAAAAAAAAAGATACTGTGAAAAGAAAGATACCGGGCGGTCAAACCAGTCGATCTGGTGTTGGATCTAGAGAGATTCATCGCTGAGGAAGCGTATATCTTGAAGCGACTGGTAAAGAAACCCTAGAAATGGTGGTGATGATAATGAGGAAGTCGATCTGGTGTCGGATGTAAAGAGATTCATCACAGAGAAACCCTAGATCTTGATCTTGGAGCGCCTGGTTTTGAAACCCTAGAACCGCGTCTGGTGAGAGAGAGAGAGAAGAAAAAGGATGGGGGCGGATGTGAATTAAATGAATATTAGGGTTTAGATTGAGTGAAAGAAGGTATATATTGGATCCATTTGGGTAAAACGGGTCAAAGAGATCCGGTTAGTTTGTATGAGCTGCTCCGCGTGTGTTGAAGGATTTTTCAACACCTTTGTGCTTAAAAGGTTGTACAATGGGCTTCAAATGGTTGTAAAGTGGAAAATGACCATTTATGTCCTTCCTATATGCTTATTAAAGTAGTATAGATATATATATTCTCTGTCGTGACCATATATATGATTCTTGTGGGTGACTATATATACTTGTTTCTTACAGAGTTTTTAGTATATCTTATGTGACAACTGTGCTCTGTAATCGATGTATAATGTAAAACGATGTTAATTATCAATAAAACAATGTGTTTTGGTGTTATTATATGTGCTTCGGTGTTATTATGTGTGTATTTGTGTTTGATGATTTTACGATTCGATTCGAGTTCGATTTCAAGCTTTAAATCGCTTTCTAGAAAGTTATATGCAAACTGATGCGTAAACGTAATCAGTTTAACGCGACAAACACTCCGGAATAGTGAAATAGGCTTAACATACCTTAAATAACCTTTACATAACTTAGAAATAAGTTTTGGATGGTTTGGTGTGTCGAAAACAAGTTTATTCGATCGCAGGGACTATTTGTGTCAAACTGTGAAACTATGCCGATTCGTACAGTAACGAACGATCTGGAACTTGATCATAAGTTAAAAATACCTTAAATATCCTTTAGATAGCTTAGAAATAGGCTTTGAGGGGTTCGGTATGCTAAAATAAACTTTTTGGTCAATCAGGGACTAAAAGCGTCAAAAAGTGCACAAGTTTGCATTTTCGAGCATATCTCATGTTCTGAATATATCCAGACATTCAAAAATTTATGTAATCATTAAAATATGTTATTTTAGTGATTGGGATGCTAAAACTTCATTCGTTTCGCAATTTGGATCGTACACGCGTTCGTTACGATTTCCGTCGTAATTAACCGAACAACGCAACCGTACGACCAAACGAAATGACATCCGCAACATTTTTGAGCATATTTCATGTTCCCTATGTTTTAACATCCTCATGGAGCTTGAAAATGGGTTTGACGGGTGTTAGAAGTGCCGATACGCGACGAAACAACCTCAGGGACTAAAGCTGCCAAACTGTGAAACTGGCTGGTCTGCAGGGTCCTTACGGACCGTATGGACCATAGCTTACGGTCCGTAAGCTTGTGCCAGCACCACAGAATTCAGAATCTTCCATTCCAGCTGTTGAAACTGGTTTTAAACCTTGTTTTTGCACTCTATGGACTGGTATTTGAATTCCCATGGTATTCTATACCATGTGCCCAAATGTATGGTCAAGATTTGAGCTTCTTTACAAGTGGAATGATCCTAGAACTCCTTGATTACTATAAATAGCAAGGCTTCTCATTTGGGTTCTTCACACTTTGATTCAATTCCTGCTCTAAGTTGAGGTCTAACACCTCATACCTGAGTAGTTTTGAATCAAAACATCCTTCTTGGACCCTTTGTAAGTCTCCCTCGTGCTTGTTCATGTATTTCAAGCATGAAAGTCAAACAATGTTTGACTTTCAGCTTTGACCAGTCAATGGTCAACACGAAGTTCGTTTGATCTTCGCAACATGAGCGTAATCACGATGGTTATAGTCCCAAGTGACTATACCTACTGATTACCACGTTGATTAGGTGTAGTGACGAGTCATAGTTTCGGTCAAAATACGCTTTTATGCGTATTTTGCAACCAAACTATACTTGGGTATCAAAACACTCTGTTTTGATATCTAAACCTATTTTCTAACTTAGTTAAGCATGTTTTAACATACTTAGCTCGTCACTTTTAGTCTAGTGCTTGTATAGAGTCGTAAGTCAAGCGGTCTTAACAACCGCTTAGACTTTCGAACTCGACCCATTTGGTCGATCATTAGGATCCGAACAAGCATAGTTAGTGACCATAGTTGCATAGGGAATAACCTTCCGAGGTTATACCTTATGGTCACATAGTTTAAGTAGTTGTATGATAGGTAGTTTATATGCCTTAGGTAAATGACCAAAATGCCCTTTTCAAGCATAATTGGTAATTAAGCATATGTAACTTAACTTTTGCCATATAAACGGATTATGCAACATATTTAAACATGTTTAGGCATATAATACTTTTCATAGGAATAGTTAGACGTCTCGAACGCGCTTTTGCACGCACGACGCGTTAAAGTAGCGTAAGCTACCTTAATGGGTCATAACGGGTCGAAAGCACTTAGGTTAGGTTCCGATTTAGGATGTAGGCTTTGTTAAACCATATCACATGAGTTCCAACACTCATTTGGTTTACAAGAGCTCATTCCATCCGATCTTCCAATTTAGGTGTCAATTATTTGACTTAGTGATCCGATTACTAGGTACTACTTGATTTCCTTGGTTTGCCTGAGCTTCGCTAAGTTCTTTAGATCAAGGATATTTGCACTTCAAAGTGAGTACATAGCCCCTCTTTTACCGCTTTCAAATATTTTGGGGTGAAACATATGTTCCTATTACTATTTTACATGTTTTGTGGTAACTATGTGAGTACATAGTTCCTCTATTTTACTGTTTTCAATTGTTTTGGGGTGATTTATATGTGCTAAATGATTTCGAGGTTTTAACGATGGTTTCAAAAACGATTAAAATGGTTTATATTAAACTAATAACGATTTCGATAATGTGAATAAACTTATTGGATGTAGTTACATAACGAATAACATTCATTAACATTGATCAAGCCGACCAGTATTAGGTTATGGTACCATAGGATCTTACAAATCCCATTATCGGACTACACCCATGGTTATGTATGGGGGTTATGTGGGTAACGACTGAATCTGTGATTGTTAACTTACCCTTTGGTGGTTTGTTAATGCGAGAAGCGAGTTATGAAGGTTTGAATGTTATTAGCGAGACGACCAAAAGTAGTTCCACAATTAAAACGAGTTAAAAGATTTGAAACGAGTTAAATGATTTGAAACGAGTTAAATGATTTGAAATGAGTTAAACGATTTGAAATGAGTTAAACGATTTGAACAAACGATTGGTTTTGGGTTGTGATTAGATAATGGGACGGGTATAACATGATGAAAGCATGGTAGATACGCCGCTGGTACATCTTATATATAAGTGCTTTTATCATATTATATTTCGCGTCATTATTTAGTTCACTTGGGAAACGATTCTTGAAACGATGTCACACAACGATGTTTTCGAAATGATATAAACCATACGAGTTTTATTAACGAGTTTTTACGAGAACAATTTACGATTTGGTTTACTTAAACAAATGTTTTGGGTTAAGAATCATGGCTACGAGATTTTATAAACTATAACCAATTTGTTTTTGAGTTGGTTAGTTATGTTGCAATACTATACACTTTTTCAAAACAAGGTTTGTAACTTTTGACTCTTGTAGTCTAATGAGGTACTGCAACACGTAAACGAGCCATGAATCCGATACTCTTATAAAACCTATGTGCTCGCCAACATTTCTTTGCTGACTTTGTTTTCACATATGTTTCAGGTGATGTTGCTTGATGTTGATTGCTAGGATGCATGTTCACATAGGATCTGAACGAGGCCTTAGTGACATAATAACAATGATAGATGACGTGTAACTTGTTTGTTTGGTTTTGAGACAATGTAAATTACTTAATGAATCAATAAAACGAAACTTTTATATCCATGGTTGGGAAATGATGATTCTGTTACAACACTCCCCGACGTTTCCGTCGCGGTTTCGTTGTTTTAACGCGGTCGGGGTGTGACAGAAGAGTTGGTATCAGAGCCAATGGTTATAGGGAATTAGGTTATTAGTAATGCTTTGATCGAGACTATAACTTTCTAGGACCCTAACGCAAGAAGATTTGCGTTTAGATTTTAAAACAAAACCGTCACCTATCCTTAGGTGATAACCACAATGAGAACACAATAACAAATCCACTTTGAAAACCTTATAACAAATCATCTAAGGTTTTGAACCCTCTAAGTTTTCAAAATCTCGTCAAAGTTTGGGTCTTATAGTGTGAACACGTGCAAACTGGAAGGGTGAATGCCTGTACCCTGAGTTTTCTGTCTAAGGCTAGAGTGTTCGTACAAATCCGCAGTATCGGACCAGTCACTCTTACCTGGGAACTCTTGGGGTGAGTGTTCACTTATAGGCGAGCATGTCTTCGGTGATACATTATTACGACCCATTTACTTTGATTAGTCACTGCGTGTCGTTTGTTTGTTCGAGGTAACGAACGAATGATCGCCTTCCTTGTGTTTTATCGATGTTTTCAATGTCTCTTTTGTTTTCCAATTGCTAACCTCACTCGTTTCTCATGTTTCCTTGTTCTTTAGACAATGCCTCCTCGACGTGATGCACAACTTGTAACTAATGAAGAAGTCGCAGCCCTTGTCGCTCAGCAAATGGCTGCTGTACTTCCGGGCGTAGTAACCCAGATCCATCACTTATACAACAACAATAATAGCAATAATGCTCAGTGTAGTTTCAAGAATTTCAATTCGGCTAAACCGTTGAAGTTTTCTGGGTCTCAAGGAGCAACAACGCTCCTGCAATGGTTCGAAAGTTTAGAGAGTACTTTCAGACATGTTCAGTGTCCGAATGAGCGTAAAGTTGAGTTTGCATCTAGTGTGTTCGAGAAGCGTGCTCTTACATGGTGGAACGGTGTGATGCGTGATAGGGGTGCCGATGTGGCGATGGCACAAACGTGGGAAGAGCTTCGAGCTCTCATGATGAAAGAATTATGTCCCCGTCACGAGATTCGAGCTTTGGAACGAGAATTCGATGATTTAAAACAAGATGGGGGAGAACACCGTGCGTATACGGATCGATATAAGGAACTCAGTTTGTTGTGTCCTACGATGGTTACCCCGTTGGAGAAAGCGATCGAGAGGTATATCGATGGTTTACCCGATTCCGTGCAAGACATTGTGACTGGCAGTAATCCTACTACTGTTCGTCAAGCGATTGAATTGGCTGCTACTCTGACTGAGTCTCAGGTCAGAATGGGTAAACTGACCCGTAAGGGTGACAAGAAGAAGTCAACTGATCCTGCACAAGAAAAGGGTAAGGGAAAGAAGAAGGGTGAGTCTTCTAAGAAGTTGAGGAAGCGCAAGGCTTCCCAGAACTTTGCAGTCACTGCACAGAACCCTCAGAACCCACCAACTCAACCTCCTGCGAAGAAACAGTATGCTGGTACTGCACCTCACTATGCTCGATGCAACGGTCATCATGTTGCTCAACAGGCTTGTAAACAGTGTTCCACGTGTGGTAAACTTGGGCATCTGGCCAAGATCTGCCGTTTGGGTCAGAATCAAGCTGCTCAGATTCCAGCACAAGCTCAAGGGAATGCTACAAGATTCCCACCTGGTTCGTGTTACAATTGCGGAGAAATGGGTCATTTCCGCAACAACTGCCCGAGGTTGGTGAACACGAATGCAACTCCGAACGCAAATGCGAATGTGAATTCCGCTCGTGGACGAGCGTACAATCTGAATGCAAATGAAGCGCGAGCTGACAACGAGGTTGTCAATGGTACGTTCCTTGTTAACAATCAACCTGCATCTGTTCTTTTTTATTCTGGTGCCGATAGAAGTTTTGTTTCATTGTCATTTGAGCCTTTGATTGCGATACCTAGAACTAAACTGAGGAAACCCTTATCTGTTGAAGTTGCTACTGGTAAACCTCTTGTTCTCGATTCTGTTATTCACGATTGTCAGTTGAACCTTGATAACCATCTTTTTCCTATTGACCTTACACCAATGCAACTTGGGAGTTTCGATATTATTGTTGGGATGGATTGGTTAACTAAACAACATGCTGAGGTGGTTTGTTTCGATAAGACTGTTCGTATTCCTCTGTCACCTGGTGAAGTCTTAGAAGTTCGTGGCGAGAAACCTTCGAAAGGTTTGAAACTTATGTCGTGTACGAAAGCCTAAAGTTGTTTACGAAAAGGATATGTGGCGTTTTTGGCACATGTCAAAGAGGAGAAAGGCAAGAGCAAGCGTATTCAAGATATTCCGATTGTCCGAGACTATCCAGAGGTGTATCCCGATGAACTGCCTGGTTTGCCTCCAGTTCATCAAGTCGAGTTTTATATTAATCTTGTTCCTAATGCCAACCCGATTGCGAAAGCACCTTATCGTCTTGCACCGTCTGAGATGCAAGAACTATCGAAACAGCTTCAAGAGTTATCTGATAAAGGATTCATCCGTCCGAGTTTTTTACCCTGGGGTTGTTAGTGCATATGTCTGTTGACTTCGTCTTGTATCAAGTCATATAATTGAATTGATAGACCAGAACACGTAGTACGAAAGAAAAGGGAAACAGGTCGGAACCAGTAGGTTCATGCGAACTGACCAGTTCGTGCGAACTGGAAGTTCGTGCGACCTGGAAAAGCTCAGTTCGTGCGACCTGGTAATGCATGGTTTCGTGCGACCTGGAGTTCCCTATAAATACTAGGTCTTGGGTCTTCATTTGTAACAGTTGTGATTCCGGTAGCGAAGCTTTGCCGAAGTGTCTCCAACTCGTGTAACTTGTTAAAATCAATACAAGAGACAATTAAACTACTTCTACGTGCATATCAAGCTGAAAGGAAGATTGAATCAATGAATTCCGCCTCTGATTTGATCTAGAACTCTTCTGATCGACTCGTTTGATCGATTCAACGATCCTACAAGTGGTATCAGAGCTCAGGAGGAAGAGTTCTTACCATTTCGGCTTGTGTTAAACGATAATTCTGATTTCTACTCCTTCTTCTACACTTTTTCTCAAAATTTTTCGAGATTTCATGGTTAAAATGGTCTGATTTTGTCAAAAAAAAAACACGTAAAACTGAGTTTTGAACAATCCGTGAACAAATTGAACCGTAAAATCAACCTAAAAACTGATTAAAATTGATAAAATCATGGAGTTTTGGACCTAGATAGTTCAAACAGGTTAAGATCTTGCTGAAACGAAGTGAAAAAGTGTTCAATTTGCACGAATATGGACCAGATTGCTTGATTTTTGGACCAGGTTGTTTGTATTTCGGACCAAACAGTTCGAAAATCATCAAATCGTTTGAATTTTGGATCAGATCGTGTGAAAATCTGTCCAGATCATTTGAATTTTTCATCAGGTCGCTTGGAAACTTGCATCAGGTCGTACGGTTTGGAAATTGTTTGAGTTCAGCTCGCACGAGTTGAATCTTAGGGTGTTAGAAAGTATCCAGGTCGTGTGGTTTGATATTGAACATCAGATCGTTTGAAACAACATCAGGTCACACGGTGTGAACCTGTCAACTCGCACAGATTGAACATTAGTTTGTTTGAGTTTAAATAGTTCGCACAGTTTATGATTAACCCAGGTCGTGTGAAACTGAACCAGTTCACACGGTTTGAACTCAGATCGTTTTGTTTCCAATTCGCACGGGATTGAACTTCAGGTCACACGAAGTGACTCAGGTCATTTGAAAGTTGTCAAGCCGTTTAAGAGTTGACCAGTTCATTTGAGAGTTGATCAGTTCGTTTGACATTGATTCAACTCGCACGGTTTGAAAGTTGAATCCAGGTCGTTTGAAACTTGTCCAAATCGTGTGAAACTAAACCTCAGTTCGCATGAGTTGAGTATTATCAGTTCATTTGAGTTTGACCAGTTCATTTGATTTGACCAGATCGTTTGAACATTCTGTCTTTGTGAACATTTAACACCGAATCATGGAAAACGAATTCTACAACGCATTTGCTACCCCGATCACTATGGCTCAGAACGTGAACTTAGAAAATGAAATGGGTACCATGCAAAAACCTCCTAAGCTCATGAATATCGAGGAGTATAGTGGATGGGAGGAACGTTTTGAAAATTGGGTTCAAGCGAATAACTTAGATGCATGGGAATGTGTTGAACAACGATATGTTAGACCGATTGATGAAGACGGAGAGATTGTTGCTATTAAAGATTTAAGTGATGATGAGAAAAAGAAATACAAAAGTGAAAAGATGATGATCAGTATTTTGCAACAAGCCATTAAGGAAGATATCTTGATTTTATTGCAACACAACGGAAGTGCACACTCAATATGGAAAGCACTAAAAACAAAGTTTGTTGGAAGTCAAGACATGATCAAGAACAAAAAATCGCTTTTGAAGAAAGAATTTGATCTATTTCGGGGATTGAAAACTGAAAACACTAGACAGATTATAGAAAGATATTGTAATTTGGTGGTTAACATGAAGCGATTGGATATTAAGAAAGACAGAGAAGAATGGGTTGAAAAGTTGGCTGATGCGTTGCCACAAGATGTTTGGGGGACATATCTTATGATCTTGAAGAATAATGATGAATTTGCGAATCTATCACTGAGCAAGTTTATTGAAAAACTCGAAGTTCAAGAGATGGAACAACGGAAGATGGCAAAAATGAAAGATTTTAATGGTGAACAGGACATTGGTCTATACTACAAAGGAAGTACAGTTGATAAAACCAACATTGCACCAAAGATCGAAACTGCATTTAACGCAAACAGTTCTTCTGGAGGGTCATCTCAAGGATCAAACAACAATAATAGATTCTCTTCATATCCATCAGTCGATCCAAATTTTTCAGCAACCAATAATGGCCAAGTACTAAACTGCAACATTGCATTACATCTTCAGAATGGTCAAAATTTCTCGGAAGAGGTAGCCAAAGGTCATATGTCTTTGTTGGTGACCGTTTTAGAATCTTATGAGAGTTTGGTTGCGGGAAGGATCAGAAATCCTATGCTAACAAAAGAGGATTACGATCAGATTGATGCTGAAGAGATGGAATTAATGGATATTAAGTGGTGTATGGCGAGTGAGTTGAGAAGAGCTGAGAAGTTTAAACAGATCACTGGAAGAGATGATTTTCATGATGCTGGAACTTCACCTTTAGGTTTTGTGTAACAACCATAAATTTCTTTAGCGATTTCCATAAATAATCACATTTACTGAGTATTTATATTTATACATTCATGCTAAAATACTGGTTTATTAAAAACTTTTACCATTTAAAGTGATACAACATAATGTGATTTAATTCTCCGTTTTAGAATAACGACGAAACAACATTGCGGAAGCTTCGTTTAACGTGTGTTCGGTTCTTGCTCGATGCTTGATCTTCATCCGGGACTCTCGACATTCACCTGTGATCAAAACCAACTTAAAAGTCAGTTTTGATAATTAAATAATTAGTACAACAAGGAATATTGGGTCGAATAATCGAATTAAACAAGGAAATCAGGAAATTCCAACATTGATATCTTGATCCCAGAAACAAAGACTTGAAACTGGCCTCCACCGTAACTTACGGTGGGCACCGTAAGTTACGGTGGCCCCTGGTATAAAATACCCCCACCGTAAGGCAGGAGGTAACTGCCGTAATGCTTTCAGCCCCCACCGTAACTTACGGTGCCCACCGTAAGTTACGGTGGCCCCTGTAACAGACCCTCCCATTTTGTCGTTTTTGACACGAAAACTTTCGTATCTTTCAATCCGCTTGTCCGTTTGACCTACCGTTTCTTCCTACATGATTGTAATATGATCCTCCATCAAATGGAGTTAAAATCCAACATCCTACATAATAAATTTTGAGACTTCTAAGCCTTCGACTCCTTGCCGTTTTACCGAATTTTAACCCATTTATGCATTTTATTAAACAAACATATTTGTTTAATCCTTATTTCACATGCACCTCTACAAATTAATGTTATCTACCATGTTAGGTTCTAATCACAGGTTTCTCACACAATTTAAATACGATTTCGCTCGTATGCTTATTTTGACCCGTTAAGGGTATTTAAGCACTTTAAAACTTGAACTCGCTTTCATACATTTCTAGCATCTTATTCCTATATTTATTATCAAGTAATCTTCCACCATAACTATATGTATGTTGGATTTAATGTGGATATCTATATGTCCCAAATTTTACCCCTCGGATTATCTTTTTACGGCAAAGACTAATATAAAGTCATTTGACCCAAGAATTTACATCTTTCACTATCTTTTCTTATTCTAAGCATTTATTTAATCATAAAACTCATTTTCGAACCTCTTGCAAGGGTCGTCCGTTCGAATTAGCTTACAAGGGCAATTTGGTCAATTTTCATCCTTCTTTTACTACACAGGAACTTTTAAATACTTGTTTGACCCAAAATCCGACCTTTTAACTATAATCTTGTTTATAAACCCATGTGCTTCTAAAACACCATATTCATAACTCAATTTATTCAGTTTACCTAAAAGATAACCGAATAACTATATTTTAACCTTGTCTAACTCTTATAAACTCTCAAGTTCTACATGATGAGTTGAATCATTATACATACCTGGCTCGGATCAATATATTGACCCGTTTCAATAGCTTGCCTTAGTAACCGCTAAACAATAGCGATGTGTGTATCCATTTGATATTTATTCCTATAAACATGTAACTCGACAAACCATTAGTCGATATTGTCAAAGGGTGATAATTTTACCTTTTGACCCGTTTATTTACCTAGTGATCTTCGTCACTTCAACTAAATGCAAATATCATGTATTATGCTAATTTAAAGTCTACTAGCGAAAATACGAAATCAAGCATAACGTAACGGAATCGTGGTTACGTACCTTTTAAGCATCCTTTTCAAACGCGTATTTCCACCGGCTTGTCCACTTGACGAGCCGGATTTCTCGCCTAAAGAGTTCAATTCACAATCCGTTTAGAACCCTTTTATAAGTCTTAACGCACAATTTGCCATATCCATCAAACATGCGTTTTTGTCCGATTTTCAACTTTTATCTTTCATTTAGGCATTTTAACGAACACCTAACGGGTATAATTTTACATATTTAAAACCAAGTTCATAACTTGATATTTTTGCCCAATATAAACATACATATTGATTCCATTATGTCAAGCATGCATACTAATCTCAGAATCATTTCATAGAAATCAAGTAACACCATTTTTGGTAGTCATGATTCTTGTGTTCATCTTAATTTTACAAAACCCATTTAACTTGTCAATGGATTATCATGAATTTCATAGATTATCCACTAATCCAACATGTTATTGACTAGGGTTTACTCCTAGACATCATATTACTTCAAGATTCATCCATGCATGACATATTTAAGCTCAATTTCAGTTTCTCACAATTAACCTAGAATTCAAGATGAATCAAAACATCACAATTTTACATACCTTATGATCCTTTCAACTAGGTGATCATTAATTTGTGCTTGAAAATCGATTTGGACTTGATTTAAACCCTCAATTTGTGGTTTTTATAAGAATTAGGGTTGGGTGAAGAATCCCCTTGTCGCCCCCTGCTTCTTGATCGACCAGACACCCCAAAATGGGTGTTTGGTGTGTTTTAATTTTGTTTCATGTTATTAAGTTTCAAATTTAACAACATAAGCCCCTCAACTTTAGTTTGGTTTATAACTTGATATTTTGTTCTTTTCAATTAATTACAAGACTTGTACTAGGTTATTTATTTCCTAGTTACTTTATCTTGTTCACAACCCGTTTTATTTTAAGTCCCGTTAAATCTCGGGCCTTTTATATACTTTGCTTTCTCAAAGTATTTCTCATCTTTTTAATAAATATTAGATTTATTTATTTAAATCCTAAAATTTACCGGGTAAGTTTTACCACTAACTGTATTTTACCCATCCTGTAGTATTAACGTGGTTTGATTACCAAACCCGTTTTCGGGGTGTTACATTTTGATAAATCTAAAGTTACTTGTTTTCGTTGCAGGGAAAAAGGACATTTCAAGAGGGAATGCACAAATCACGAAGCAAGTGGAGCTCAAAATCCATTCAGCAACAATGATTATCATCGGAAAGCAATTTATCTTCAGGTTGCTCAACAACCGTCGTCATCTCGTGCTATTGAAGATGGAAAGGAGAAAGCTTATATAGTTAATCAAGATGATGAAAGATTGCCAGAGGGTTTTAGCTGGGACAAATATATTCCGGCTGAAAGCAATTCAAAGTCTAAAGCATTTGTTGCTGAAATTTTTGAAGATTCAACTACTGAAGAAGAAATGGCGTATGCTTATTATGAATCTCAGCAATTCAGTCCGAAAAAGAAAGAAGAAGAACCAGTTTCAACAAGAAAGGCTTCAGAAAAAGCTCCAATCTTTGATCACTCATCAGATGAAGAGAGTGATGATGATAGTGAAGAAATTCGAAAACTTGAATATTATAAAAGAAAATTTTCACCTGATAGTGATGATGATAATTTGTATTTTGCAGGTAAAATGGAAGAGATCAAAGAAAGACAAGCTGCTAAAAAGAAGAATCAGAAGGCAGCAACTGTTAAAGAAAAGGTCAAACCTGAAGAAAGTGTTCGAGCAGTCAAGAAGCAGCTTAAAGAAATTCCAGCTGTCAAAGTTGAGAAGGAAGCTGATACGAAAAAAATGCCTGAGAAATGTGAAAATTGTAATACTGTGAAAAGGCACAACAACAAATTGATTCATAACATGAAAAGACTGAAAGAATCTTATGATGTTTTAAACAAAGCTATGAATCAATATAACAAGTCAAGCAATGAACAAGCGATAGCTATGAAGACACTCAATGGACCGTTCATGACGAAGCAGAAAATCATCAATCAGTACATTGAGAAATGTGCTGAACTTGAACAAAAATTGGAAACTCAGAGAATAGAAACTGAGAGGGTAAACATGTTATTGAAAAGTTATTCATGTGCTTCTTGCGTGATTGACAGGATTTACCCTACAGTAGAAGGCATGGAAGCGTTTGAAGAAAAGAAATCTGAAGTAAAGGATACTGGTAAGAAACATAGTACCAATTATACCAAGTGTCCACCGCCGCTTGAAGAAGCATATTCTCCACGAAATGCTAATTTAGAAAGAGTCAAAAAGGCAACCAATTTAAAGTGGGAATCTGAACCTTCAGATGGATTGCCAGATAACATTGACGTCACATTCACATCGTCTGACACTAATCATGAGTCTGAGTTAATAAAGAAAGTGGTCGATCAGGTGTTAGATAAAGATGAAACCGAGGAGTCAAAGTCAAAGTCTGACACTCCAAATCCGACAGTTGAAAAGGGAAAAAGGGTTTACAATAATGATTTTCTGATATCGAAAAATAATTAAATGACGAAACATTCAAAGTAGCATATACTTTGAATGACTCTGACAAATTATATTCTGATGAAGAATTTCCAATAAGAGGTGTTAAAACTGAAATGATTAAAAAGCTTTTCAAATTAACAGAAATTAATATTTCTGAAATAAAAGATGTAAATCTTACTGAAAAACCTAAAAAGTACACTTCAAGAGTTCAACAAAGATTGAACAAGAAAAATGGTTACAGTTCTGGTTCGGATTATCGAAAGAAACCAAACCATAACAGTAATTTCAAAAATAAGGGATTAGGCTTTATTCCACCAGAAAATCATAAAAATGATAAAGATTTTAAATCAAAAACTATTTTTGTTTCAGGGACAAGTTCTGAAGAAGAGCAAAAGAGCTTATTCTGGAAGCAGACGAACAGAGAATTCCTTGCTAAAAAGCAAGAGGGAATGAAGAATGATGTTGCTCAGAAGAAGGAGACAAGAACCTGTTATCAATGTCAAAAAGTTGGGCACATTGCATGGAACTATCCAAAGGCAACCCAAACAAAACAGGGAGTCACTTCTAAACTCAAAGAAAAAGTCGTTGATAATGAACCACCAACGGAAAAATTCAAAGTGTTTAAAAATTATACATTTGAAGTTGGTGAGAGTTAAAAAATTTTTACAAAAGAAAAGTGAATCTGAACAACCACAAGTGGGTTGTTAAGAAATCAGAGCCACTTTCTGGCGATGAATCTGACACGTCAAAGTCAGAGGAGCCACAAATTGAGCTAAAACCAGAAAATCCAGTTCCGCCATTGGATGACGCAAACTTTCCACCATTACGGACTGAAAATTTTAAACAAAAAGTTGGAAAAGTGGAAATTTCGAATTAATTCTATTCTGAAAAGAAAGAATTTGATGTCGAAAAGGCTTTCAATGGGAAAGTGAAAAATATTTTTGGAAAAATGGTCGATGGTAAGGCCAAAGGGGTAAAAGAATTTTATGAATCAAAGAGGAAAACCCCCACACCAAGGGAAATTGAACAGGATACACCCAAAGCTGGTCAGGCTTGGGTGTCTATATTCTTTGATTGAAAATCCTGACTTGCCGGAACTCCCAGGTTGGTAATTGGGGAGTAGGAATCGGCATCTTTCTGGTAAATCAAAATATGATAGATATAAATATCATTTGCTTAACACTGTTAGATTTACAAGTGGTATTGATGATGAGAACCTACAAGTGGTTAATCAAGGTCATTAAGTTGAACTTGTTTTAACTTTCATACAAGTGGTTAAAGGAAAGGAAAAGTGTTTTTACAAATGGTTGAAAGAACAAAATGATGAATGAATCCCCATGATGTGTGAAATCAACAAAACTAATTTTCCGGAAAAGCCATTTTGATTAAAACAAACTTAAGTGTTTTGAAATCTTAATGGGAAAATAGTTTGTTGTCAGGGGGAGTTCTGATTGTTTATGCCAAGTGGATGGAGAATTGAAGCAATTCATATCAGTTTGTCATTTTATTTGTACAGTTTATTGCATTTCAAATTTTCCCAGAAAATCAAAAATTGAAACATATTTTAGATTTTAAGGGGAGTAATTTTGAAAATTTGAAAAATCCAAAAACATGATAAAACAAAAATCATTTTTGAATTGAAAAATTCTGAAAAATGACAAAAACATTGAAAAAGACAAAAAGAGTTTTGTTGTGAAAAAGAGGAAATGATAGTACATTAGCTAGACAGTTACGGTATGCTAAAGAAATGTAATGATTAAATAGCATTAAACGGTCTCACTGATGATATGCCGATAGGTTTTTGCACATTTAGTAGACTTTTTCGGGATATAAACCTAAAATTCAAACTTGCTTATTTCGTGGGGAACATCACTTGGATATATAGGTAACCCCTGAAATCTCGTTTGAAAGACCCCTCTTTCGGAAATACTAGGTCATTATGCTTAGTGATATCTGGGGTATTATCTCGGGACTTCTGATAATGCGGAAGCAATGGCCTAGTCCCCGTATAATACTTTATGCTGCTTGAAATAAAAGCCCTCCCTCAGCACAAAAATTGATGAAATATCGAAAAGATAAAGTCAAGTGCTGTTGTAAAAAAGATCCTCTAAAGGGGACACACCAAAAGTCGAGCCTTCAACTCTGCAAAAAAAAAAAAAAAAATTGAGCTCTCAAGGTTTGGCAATTCACCCATTACAGATATCATCTAGGTATACTCACCTGTAAGACTGAATATTGGGATCTGGATACGGGAGTATATTCAAGAGGTGGGACACATCAATAACTTTAAGTTCTTAATTCACCTAATTCGTATCCTTAATAAGTTGAAATTTGTGTGAGAATTTAAGTGGATCAGTATATCGACAATCTAAGTGAACTGTTTAATTCTTAATGTGTAACTAAGCTCAACGGTACTTGTGACTTGTCATAAACTGATATGATCCTCTTACACAAACTCACAAAAATATGTTTGTATATAGTTTATTTCCCAAAATTCAAAAAGAATGTGTTTTAGCTTAAAGTTTGAAAATTCAAAAAGATTTTATTTCATCTTATTTTCGACAACTGATGTTTGGAAAGCTGATTTTCAAAATTCCAAGTGCTGAACATGATGGACAACAGGGTTGGGAAAGTTTGTTTGAAATGAGAAATGATTAAATGATTCATTAATTTGAAACCAAATTTGAGTGTTACGAATTCAAGTGAATAATCAGAGATCATCATTGTCAAATTTTGCTGATCTTAACAAGTGGTATTCTGCAAATGATGTCTAGTTGATTAGTTTCTAAAATTGTTATATATATAAACCTTATGTTTTGGGTAGAGTATGTGCAGGTATAAAGCATTGAAAGGGCCAGATTTCAACTCCTGAGAACTTTTCACATAAGTGTATGCAGATTAAAGCCAGGTTTCTGATCCTATTGCTACGGAAAGCCAGGTGATGTTCTGAACCTGTTGAACTCCGAGTCTAAGCCTGAGTAGAGATTGAGCCAGGACACGATCTTGGAACAAGTGCTTTTCCAGACTGCGATCCCAGCTTATCAAAAGAGGGAGTCTGAAGATATTAGAGCCAAGTTCAGATCCTGGAAGATCGTTTGAGATAGAAGCTGTGTATGCTAGAAGAGACAGATTGAGATTCTGGAAGATTAAGAAAGAGATTGATGGAAGCTTACAGAGAAAGATACTTTGGAGAGAGCGAGAAGACTGATCAAGACTGAAAACTCAATACACTGCAGACTCGTCAACATCCAAGGGGGAGTTTGTTAGTGCATATGTCTGTTGACTTCATCTTGTATCGAGTCATGTAATAGAATTGATAGACCAGAACACGTAGTACGAAAGAAACGGGAAACAGGTCGGAACAAGTAGGTTCATGCGAACTGACCAGTTCGTGCGACCTGGCAAAGCTCAGTTCGTGCGACCTGGTAATGCATGGTTTCGTGCGACCTGGGGTTCCCTATAAATACTAGGTCTTGGGTCTTCATTTGTAACAGTTGTGATTCCGGTAGCGAAGCTTTGCCGAAGTGTCTCCAACTCGTGTAACTTGTTCAAATCAATACAAGAGACAATTAAACTACTTCTACGTGCATATCAAGCTGAAAGGAAGATCGAATCAATGAATTCCGCCTCTGATTTGATCTAGAACTCTTCTGATCGACTTGTTTGATCGATTCAATGATCCTACAAGGGTGCTCCTGTCCTCTTTGTGAAAAAGAAAGATGGATCTTTTCGAATGTGTATCGATTATCGTGAGCTGAATAAGCTTACCATCAAGAATCGATATCCCCTACCACGAATCGATGACCTATTCGACTAGCTACAAGGTGCTTCATGTTTTTCCAAGATCGATCTGCGTTCTGGGTATCATCAGCTTCGTGTTCTCGAAGAAGATATTCCCAAAACTGCTTTTCGCACAAGATATGGGCATTACGAGTTCACTGTCATGCCTTTTGGTTTGACAAATGCTCCAGCTATCTTTATGGATTTAATGATGTGACAACTGGCCCAAACCGGTAATTTCCGTACACATTAATTATTGCTTAATGACTGCAATTATGAGTTTAAGTGTCAGCAATGTCTGAACACATGATTAAACAAGTGAATTCATGCATGTTGTATACTACAAAATATTGCTTTATGCATAAACGAGAGCGTTGCGTCAGAATAATAGTAAACTCACCGGTAAGACACAATGTGTCAACAGAACTGCAGAAAGCAGTTAGACATCAGAATTGAGGCCTAGGTGTAGGTCCGACGACAAAAATACATTAAAACCCTAGAGTATGTGTAAGGGTTTAATTTATGGACATTGCGAAAGCAAAAATATGCACTAAAAAGCACCCGAAACGCACTTTAAGTGCAGAATTTATACAAATCAGCAATAATTCAGCATTTGAACATATAAATATTATGCAGAAATGTCGTTTTATCATCCAGAATATTTCCCTAAGTGTTGGGAATTGAAAGAGTACAAAAAGGTACTTAAAAGACACTAAAAAGTGTAATTTAGCACTTTAACGAACCGGTATCTAACCGAACAACCGGACATTACCCGGAACATCAAAATATTACTAGAAGCACTATTTTAATATTACGGAGATAGTCATGATCCCCGAACACCCTAACACACACTAGAATATCTAGTAACTAACTACACTAACTAGATACTTGGTATATGATTACAAGTAACTACATGGTTCACAATTTACACTTTACCCCCCCCATGCTAGTAAAATCGGTCATCAAGATGGCCCACATAATCTTCCACAATCTTGCCTTTATATCTTAAAATCTCTAGTAAATTTGGTGTAAGGATTTGCATGTACTTATTGAAACATAATAACCATTAGGTAAAAGAAACTTGTGGTTATAAGTAGACATGATCCTCCATCTTCTTCAACACCATCTCACTCCTCTCTTGGCCTCCCATTCACGGCCGTAACCCCCTCCCCTCATACCACCACCTTCACTTCAAGTTCATCCAATTCCAAGCTTGATACAAGGTGTAAGAAGGCCACTAACGAAGCTCGGTGCAAACGGAACGCGAAGGACCTCTCTACCTTGCTTTTATCCACTCGATTTGTGCTTAGAATCCTCCCTAGCCTTGAGCTAGAGGTATAACACTTAGAACTCGTATTTAAACTATTCTAAAGTGGTTAAAAGGATTTTTGTCGGTTAAAACTCGTTAACATGCAATATGATGCTTAAAAGTCTACTAAAGGCATGAAAAATGGTGGTTAATAGCACATAAGTTGTGTAAATGTTGTAGTAATTGAAAGTTGTGATTATTTAGTGCCGATCTATGTTGTGGTAGTTCGAATCATCGTTTAACCCGGTTTGGTAAAGTCATGGATCTTAACATAAGCTTGTTTTGGATGATACAAAGGTTAAATGATGAAACTCTACCACACACATCATGAACTTGTGTAAAAGCGATTTAACTTGTGAAATAGTGTTTAAAACTAGTAGACCTACGTATCTACAAGCGGTATTTTCAAAGGACCAAGTGTCCAAGAAATCACATGTTCTAAACCGGATCTTGCACAAACAAAAGTGGTTTTTGTGAACAAACAAGTGTATGGATACTTGTGTAACAAGGGTTTTTACAAAGAAATAATTTTCGTAAAAACCGACTAGAAGTTGTAAAACTTCATACTCTTTAAAAATAAAGTTTTTAAGAAATTAAACTTATTTTTAAAGATAACAAGACTTACTAAATGTGCTAGTAAGTTACTACACATTTTTGTAAATATTCAAGTTCATGAAATTAGCGATTATTGTTGATAATTGTTGTTGATGATTGATAATGATTTAAAAGAAAATAAACACACGTTTTGAAAACGTGGGAAACCTCCATTTGTTAGGGGAAACTCTGTCAAAATTTTTATAAATTTTGACACTTAGAAAAATATGAGTTTTGAGAAACTTATCCCCTAAAAATATACCTCAAAACATTAACAAGGTTTCCCTAATTTTTGTTGATAAGAAATGGTGATTTCTTGAAGAATAAAAATGGATATTATGTATATATATTTTTGAGAGAAAAATATATATTATTTTATCACCGAATTTTGTGCTAAGTGTATATAGTATGTGTTATACGTGCTAGTGTATTAAGACTTAAAAATACACTAAATACTCATGAGGAGTAGAAATATAAAAATACACATACAAAACACAAGATACATAATTCGGGTGCAAAGTGCAAAACATAAAAGACTTATATTTATTTTTGGAGAAAATAATATAAGTAAGATACGTAGTTAAAAGTATAAGAATATTTTTAACACAAGAAAATATACACAAAAGAGAGTGACTGTACTTGTGCGACGCAAGTCTAGTGACTAACGTTAAGAAAACGCGTATAGGTTACGACGTTAAATAAGCAAATCCGGTGGAGTTTACGACGCTAGGAACGCAAAGTTGTGAGTTCATGCTCCCCCTTTTCTCTTTAACTGTTTTCAGTTTTTATAACTTCGGGGGTGAAATACATGTACAAAAGTACAATATTTATAAATGGTATGAAGTAAATACAAGAAGTACACTTGGTGAGAACGAGAACCAAGTGTGACAAAATATAAGAATATGAGAAGCGCATTTGGTGAGACGAGAACCAAGTATAAGGCGCTATGAGAAATGATAACAAGAAACGCGCTTGGTGAGGACGAGAACCAAGTAGGATGCGTTATGAGAAATAGTGTCACGAATAGGGTACAGAAGCACCATTAATCAACGTATACATTCAGACCGCAGAACAAAAGGTTAGATCTAACAGGTGCCTGGCAGCCTCACACTCGGTCGGGGCGAGAATCGAGTGGTGCTTTTGTGTCTCAGAATATACCAATTAAATGCCTTAGGTTTGGTGACTTCCTATGACGTGTCACATGTTCATGGCTTTGCAACCCATTAACAATCTGATAATTACAGAAATACTGTATGTACATAAAATTCATACCATACAAAATTGATATATAACTTGAAGTACGTGGGGTACTCAAGAAGATTGAATTATACTTGAAGTACGTGGGGTACTCAAGAGAATGAGAATTAAACTTGAGTACGTGGGGTACTCAAGAAGAAATTGAATTATACAGATGTACGTGGTGTACACATGAAACTGGATTTATATATGAAAACTTGATTTACTCACAAACTATGTTTTCATACAAAGTATACAAACATGAAATACAAAACTGCATGAATTCACACCAACATTATGTTGACGTTTTTCCAAAAACTCACATGTATTTCAGGTAACTAGGATGGATGTGCGCGTGGTCTTGCCTGTGCTCGTGGATGTCGCTTATGTTTAACTTTAAATAAAGTTGTAAACTTTTGAGACAATGTTTTAAGCTGTCTAGCGATGTAAACGCTAAACTTATGTTTTCAAATCATGGTATTTGATGTTATTTTATGAGCATGTAGCATGTTTACTCTTCGTATGCAATGAGAACCTTTCATGATCACACCTCGTGCTTCCGCCATAGAAAGGGGTGTGACAAATGAATAGGGTATGTAAACCTTATTTAGACAAGTTCATCATTGTGTTCATCGACGATATTCTCATTTATTCAAAGTCTCGAGCCGATCATGAGCAACACCTTCGTTTGACTCTGGAACTCCCGAAGAAGGAACAACTTTTTGCTAAATTCTCCAAGTGTGAATTTTGGCTTAAAGAAGTTCAGTTTTTGGGACATATAGTCAACGAGCAGGGAATTCATGTGGATCCTTGCAAAAATTATAGCAATTAAGGATTGGAATACACCTACAACACCCACAGAGATTCGATCCTTTCTTGGTCTTGTTGGGTATTGTCGACGGTTTATTTCGAACTTCTCAAAGATAGCGGTTCCACTCACTGCTTTGACTCAGAAGAATAAGCCTTTTGAGTGGGGACCCAAACAAGAAGAAGCGTTCCAAACGCTGAAACGGAAGCTTTGCGATGCTCCTGTTCTATCTTTACCCGAGGGAAACGATGATTTTGTTGTCTATTGTGACGCGTCTAATTTAGGCCTTGGTTGTGTACTCATGCAACGAGGTAAAGTTATAGCTTATGCGTTAAGACAATTGAAAATCCACGAAAAGAACTACACGACTCATGATCTTGAGTTGGGTGCTGTGGTATTTGCTCTCAAAATCTGGAGACACTATCTTTATGGCACGAAGTGTGTAGTTTTCACAGACCACAAAAGTCTCCAGCACATTCTTAATCAGAAGGAGCTGAACATGAGGCAACGACGCTGGGTTGAGCTATTGAACGATTACGATTGTGAGATTCGCTACCATCCTGGTAAGGCGAATGTCGTAGCCGATGCGCTTAGTCGAAAGGAGCGAGTCAAGCTTCATTCTGTTCGAACTCTATCTGATATTCAAACTCGTGTTCTTCAAGCTTAACAATCTTGTGTTTCACAAAATTTGTTAGGTAAGGAATTACAAAGTCAACTTGAGCTCAAACTCGAAGCAAAGGGCGATGGGTTGCTCTATTTCAAGGATCGTTTATGGATTCCGAAAAAAGACGATCTTTGCACTTTAGTGATGGACGAATCTCATAAGTCTCGATATTCTATCCATCCTGGTGCCGACAAAATGTACAAGGATCTTCGTACTCAGTACTGGTGGCCTGGTATGAAGAAAGATATTGCTTTGTATGTATCAAAATGCCTAACTTGTCACAAAGTCAAGGTTGAACATCAACGACCATCTAGTTTGCTTGTACAACCAAAGATACCGGTATGGAAGTGGGAGAACATTGCGATGGATCTTATCACTAAGTTACCGCGCACGTCTAAAGGTCACGATGCTATTTGGGTTGTTATCGATCGATTAACGAAATCAGCTCATTTTATTCCGATTCGTGAGGTTCTATCTGCTGATAAACTTGCGAAGATTTATGTTGATGAGATTGTATCTCGACATGGTGTTCCTTTGGATATCATATCTGATCGTGATGCTCGATTTTCATCTCATTTTTGGAAGACCATGCAATCTGCCTTGGGAACCAAATTAAATCTAAGCACTGCTTATCATCCCCAAACAGATGGACAATCCGAGAGGACGATTCAAACTTTGGAAGATATGCTTAGAGTATGCGTGATAGACTTTGGTGGTAATTGGGATTCTCATCTTCCATTGATCGAGTTCTCTTACAACAATAGTTATCATGCTAGCATCAATATGGCACCGTTCGAAGCTTTATACAGTCGAAAATGTCGTTCACCTGTCTGTTGGAATGAGATCAGTGAAGCTCAGCTTACTGGACCTGAGCTCATTCTGGAAACAACAGACAAAATCAAGAAAATCCGCGATAATCTTGTGACAGCTAGAAGCCATCAAAAGAGTTATGCGGATATGCGACGCAAGCCCCTAGAATTTCAAGTCGGAGACCGTGTCCTACTCAAGGTGTCACCTTGGAAGGGAGTGGTGAGATTTGGAAAGAAAGGAAAACTTGCACCACGATATGTTAGACCATTTAAGATTGTTGAAAGAATTGGAAAGGTTGCCTATCGACTAGAGCTACCTCCAGAGCTTGGTAATAGTCATCCAACTTTTCACGTGTCCAATTTGCGAAAGTGTTTAGCTGATGCTGATCTTCACATTCCACTCGATGAAATTCAAGTTGATGAAACGATGCACTTTGTCAAGAAACCTGTGGAGATAATGGACCGTGCAGTCAAACAGTTGAAGAACAAACGGATTCGATTGGTCAAGATTCGCTGGGAATCCAAATGTGGCCCAGAGTTTACTTGGGAACGTGAGGACCAAATGAAGGCGAAATATCCGCAATTGTTCTCACAAGTTTCCTCTAGTTAAAATTTCGGGACGAAATTTCCTAAAGTAGGGGAGACTGTGACAACTGTGCTCTGTAATCGATGTATAATGTAAAACGATGTTAATTATCAATAAAACAATGTGTTTTGGTGTTATTATATGTGCTTCAGTGTTATTATGTGTGTATTTGTGTTTGATGATTTTACGATTCGATTCGAGTTCGATTTCAAGCTTTAAATCGCTTTCTTGAAAGTTATACGCAAACTGATGCGTAAACGTAATCAGTTAAACGCGACAAACACTCCGGAATAGTGAAATAGGATTAACATACCTTAAATAACCTTTTCATAACTTAGAAATAAGTTTTGGATGGTTTGGTGTGTCGAAAACAAGTTTATTCGATCGCAGGGACTATTTGTGTCAAACTACGAAACTATGCCGATTCGTACAGTAACAAATGATCCGGAACTTGATCATAAGTTAAACATACCTTAAATATCCTTTAGATAGCTTAGAAATAGGCTTTGAGGGGTTCGGTATGCTAAAATAAGCTTTTTGGTCAATCAGGGACTAAAAGCGTCAAAAAGTGTCCAAGTTTGCATTTTCGCGCATATCTCACGTTCTGAATATATCCGGACATCCAAAAATTTATGTAATCATTAAAATATGTTATTTTAGTGATTGGGATGCTAAAACTTCATTCGTTTCGCAATTTGGATCGTACACGCGTTCGTTACGATTTCCGTCGTAATTAACCGAACAACGCAACCGTACGACCAAACGAAATGAAATCCGCAACATTTTTGAGCATATTTCATGTTCGCTATGTTTTAACATCCTCATGGAGCTTGAAAATGGGTTTGACGGGTGTTAGAAGTGCCGATACGCGACGAAACAAGCTCAGGGACTAAAGCTGCCAAACTGTGAAACTGGCTGGTCTGCAGGGTCCTTACGGACCGTATGGACCATAGCTTACGGTCCGTAAGCTTGTGCCAGCACCACAGAATTCAGAATCTTCCATTCCAGCTGTTGCCACTGGTTTTAAACCTTGTTTTTGCACTCTATGGACTGGTATTTGAATTCCCATGGTATTCTATACCATGTGCCCAAATGTATGGTCAAGATTTGAGCTTCTTTACAAGTGGAATGATCCTAGAACTCTGTGATTACTATAAATAGCAAGGCTTCTCATTTGGGTTCTTCACACTTTGATTCAATTCCTGCTCTAAGTTGAGGTCTAACACCTCATACCTGAGTAGTTTTGAATCAGAACATTCTTCTTGGACCCTTTGTAAGTCTCCTTCATTCTTGTTCATGTATTTCAAGCATGAAAGTCAAACAGTGTTTGACTTTCAGCTTTGACCAGTCAATGGTCAACACGAAGTTCG
Source organism: Helianthus tuberosus (assembly GCA_030545235.1). Classification (NCBI taxonomy): domain Eukaryota; kingdom Viridiplantae; phylum Streptophyta; class Magnoliopsida; order Asterales; family Asteraceae; genus Helianthus; species Helianthus tuberosus. Next base: position 935,180 of record JARYGA010008671.1, on the reverse strand, counting down.
TTTGATCTTCGCAACATGAGCGTAATCACGATGGTTATAGTCCCAAGTGACTATACCTACTGATTACCACGTTGATTAGGTGTAGTGACGAGTCATAGTTTCGGTCAAAATACGCGTTTGTGCGTATTTTGCAACCAAACTATCCTAGGGTATCAAAACACTTTGTTTTGATATCTAAACCTATTTTCTAACTTAGTTAAGCATGTTTTAACATGCTTAGCTCATCACTTTTAGTCTAGTGCTTGTATAGAGTCGTAAGTCAAGCGGTCTTAACAACCGCTTAGACTTTCGAACTCGACCCGTTCGGTCGATCATTAGGATCCGACCAAGCATAGTTAGTGACCATAATTGCATAGGGAACAACCTTCCGAGGTTATACCTTATGGTCACATAGTTTAAGTAGTTGTATGATAGGTAGTTTATATGCCTTAGGTAAATGACCAAAATGCCCTTTTCAAGCATAATTGGTAATTAAGCATATGTAACTTAACTTTTGCCATATAAACTGATTATGCAACATATTTAAACATGTTTAGGTACATAATACTTGTCATAGGACTAGTTAGACGTCTCGAACGCGCTTTTGCGCGCACGACGCGTTAAAGTTGTGTAAGCTACCTTAATGGGTCATAACGGGTCGAAAGCACTTAGGTTAGGTTCCGATTTAGGATGTAGGCTTTGTTAAACCATATCACATGAGTTCCAACACTCATTTGGTTTACAAGAGCTCATTCCATCCGATCTTCCGATTTAGGTGTCGATTATTTGACTTAGTGATCCGATTACTAGCTACTACTTGATTTCCTTGGTTTGCCTGAGCTTCGCTAAGTTCTTTAGATCAAGGATATTTGCACTTCAAAGTGAGTACATAGCCCCTCTTTTACCGCTTTCAAATATTTTGGGGTGAAACATATGTGCCTATTACTATTTTACATGTTTTGTGGTAACTATGTGAGTACATAGTTCCCCTATTTTACTGTTTTCAATTGTTTTGGGGTGATTCATGTGTGCTAAATGATTTCGAGGTTTTAACGATGGTTTCAAAAACTATTAAAATGGTTTATATTAAACTAATAACGATTTCGATAATGTGAACAAACTTGTTGGACGTAGTTACATAACGAATAAGATTCATTAACATTGATCAAGCCGACCAGTATTAGGTTATGGTACCATAGGATCTTACAAATCCCGTTATCGGACTACACCCATGGTTATGCATGGGGGTTATGTGGGTAACGACTGAATCTGTGATTGTTAACTTACCCTTTGGTGGTTTGTTAATGCGAGAAGCGAGAAGCGAGTTACGAAGGTTTGAATGTTATTAGTGAGACGACCAAAAGTAGTTTCACAATTAAAACGAGTTAAACGATTTGAAACGAGTTAAACGATTTGAAACGAGTTAACCGATTTGAAACGAGTTAAACGATTTGAACAAACGATTGGTTTTGGGTTGTGATTAGATAATGGGACGGGTATAACATGATGAAAGCATGGTAGATACGCCGCTGGTATATCTTATATATAAGTGCTTTTATCATATTATATTCTGTGTCATTATTTAGTTCACTTGGGAAATGATTCTTGAAACGATGTCACACAATGATATTTTCGAAATGATATAAACCATACGAGTTTTATTAACGAGTTTTTACGAGAACAATTTACGATTTGGTTTACTTAAACAAATGTTTTGGGTTAAGAATCATGGCTACGAGATATTATAAACTATAACCAATTTGTTTTTGAGTTGGTTAGTTATGTTGCAATACTATACACTTTTTCAAAACAAGGTTTGTAACTTTTGACTCTTGTAGTCTAATGAGGTACTGCAACACGTAAACGAGCCATGAATCCGATACTCTTATAAAACCTATGTGTTCGCCAGCATTTCTTTGCTGACTTTGTTTTCACATATGTTTCAGGTGATGTTGCTTGATGTTGATTGCTAGGATGCATGTTCACATAGGATCTGGACGAGGCCTTAGTGACATAATAACAATGATAGACGACGTGTAACTTGTTTGTTTGGTTTTGAGACAATGTAAATTACTTAATGAATCAATAAAACAAAACTTTTATATCCATGGTTGTGAAACGATGATTCTGTTACAAAACTCCCCGACGTTTCCACCGCAGTTTCGTTGTTTTAACGCGGTCGGGGTGTGACATCTTACTTGTCGGTTTAGTATATACATTATTTCTTCAATATAAGTTTGGGGATATAATATAGATGTGTGTGTATATATATATAGATGTCACCACTTGATAGTAGTTAAAAGGATAAAAAAATGCATATGGAAGAAAATTTCCAATTAACTTTACAACACGCACAAGCCATCGTGGTGATATTGGATACAAACAAAATCCAAAATTAGATAAAGGGATACCTGTATTAGAATATTACCTAAAAGAATCCTTAGATTATCAAGTAAATCTAAGAAGATTGGACAACAATATAAAAAAAACATAAAAGATAAGTTAAAACAATGCTATACAAGTAACCCGTTACAATTTGGGGATAAAAATCAGATAACAGCAAAATTAGAAATGAAAGATAAAGATAAGGACATTAGAGTTAAACCAATGAGATACAATCCAGAAGACCAAAAAGAATTTAGTTCTCAGATAAAAGAACTCCTAGATTTAAAATTGATCAGAGCTAGTCATAGCCCACATAGCTCTCCTGCTTTCTTGGTAAGAAAACATGATGAGATCACGAGAGGCAAACCTAGAATGGTAATAAACTATAAAAAACTAAATGATAATATTGTTTTTGATGGATATTTTTTACCTCATAAAGAAAGTTTAATAAATTCGACTATAAACAAAAAGATATTTTCAAAATTAGATTGCAAAAGTGGATTTTGGCAAATAAAAATGCATCCTGATAGCATTACATACACAACATTTTCTACTCCTCAAAGGCAATATGAATGGCTTGTAATGCCTTTTGGGTTAAAAAATGCTCCTCAAATATTTCAAAGAAAAATGGATACTATATTTAGAAATTATGACTTTATTTTTGTATATATAGATGATATTCTAATCCTATCAGATGATATTAATTCACATTTAAAACATCTTGATACGTTTACAGACTTATGTATAAAGCATGGATTAGCTCTTTCAAAAAGAAAAACTAGTTTGTTACAAGAAACCATAGATTTTTTTGGGAATGAAGATAGATGGTAAAGGGATAGAACTTCAAAGCCATATTTTGGAAAAAATAACGGCCTTCCCAAATAAATTGATTGATAAAAAACAAGTCCAAAGTTTTCTTGGAATATTAAATTATGCTTCTGATTTTGTAGAAAATCTTGCATCTCTAAGAAAACCTTTTCAAGTTCTTCTTAAAAAAGATAAAATATTTAGTTTTGACAAAGGTCTAGAAGAACAAGAAAAAAAGATAAAAGAATATTGTAAAAGTTTACCAAAATTATAATTACCCAAAGAAAAGGATGATTTAATTTTAGAAACTAATGCTTCAGATTATTATTGGAGTGGGATACTTAAAAGGATAGATTATAACTCTGAAAAAGAAAAGATTGGTGAAAGCATTTGCAGATATTGTTCAGGGACTTTTAATGACACTGAAACAAGATATCATATTAATGAAAAAGAATTATTAGAAGCTGCCAAAAGCTTTATTATTTCTTATTACCTAACAATTTTTTGTTAAGAACTGATAATACCCAGGTAAAAGCTTTTATAAAAAATAATTTGCCTTCTAAACCTGAATATAAAAGGCTTATAAGATGGCAAACTCTTTTATCTGAATATAATTTTGATATTGAAATAATAAAATCTAATAAAAATGTGTTGGCAGATTTCTTGACTAGAGATGGAAGAATTAGGTCAACAGCCCGATAGCCGTCTAAAGATGATGGACGAACAGATACAGGCAATTAAAGTAATTGCAACTGATATGGGAGAACTTATAGATATAATTGAAACTATTCATGAACACATTGCAGAGATAAAAAAATTGGTTAAGAGCAACTTCAGGATGATAAGTAACAAAGTTACCATGTATGAGTTTGATAGTATGAAGATGAAGCTTATGATAAAACATCAAATGATAGAAAAAGTAGATAGTCATTTATTTTAGAAAAAATAGATATTCCATCTACTTCTGGTGAACATGTTATGGAAACTACTCCAGACCCTGAAGAAGAGGTAAGAGAAAAATTTTCTTTTAAACCTCATTCAGATAAAACAACTACCTTTGAAAAGGTCCTCCAACAGATTCCTCTCCAACCACAAATTCCTCCCCTACAACAACCTCTTTTATTAGACCCTGTTTCGATACAAAGGAATAAAATGATAGAGTTGTATAGCCTTGCTGAAACTGAGTCAAGGTATGTTGATTTCACAGGGGTATACCCTAGATTAAATTATCTACAAGGATCACCAGCAGATGAGATAAGATATTATTACGATTTTGGTGACATCAACATGATTTATCTTACAACACCTGATTTTCCTGAATTAGCATATTTACCTAGGTGGGTAATAACTTCAGTAAAAAATTGTTATCAGAACAACCCAACAATGACCCCTAGAGATACTTTAGCTCTAAAGTTTATATCTGCAGGACCAGATTTTTTCAATGATTACTATTACCCTGCTTATCATTTTTTACATCTTGAAAAATGTCAAGCATTTTCCTGCAAAATCGATTCCAAAAGAAGAGAATTTACAAACTTTAATGAAAATGATATTCACTATAGAAGGGCTATTGGGATAAGAGTAGTAATACAGGGAATGGAATCTACTCTTAAAAAAACATTTAGAACTTATGGATGAGAATATAAAAACTCTCCGATTATGTTTGCTCCGGCCCGAAAATCTCCAGATGCAACAATAAAATTTTTAAATAGCAAGATAAATTTGTTAGAAACTGGTTCAGTCAAATCAAGTCCAGAGGCACAGTATAAGATTTTCCAGTACAGGAAACACCCACCTGGACTTGCCCATCATGTTCTCGTAATAAAAACAATATGAGTACCAACTCTTCAAGAGATAGCCTAAATTCAAATGAATAGGCATTAAACCTAGATTAAAGGGTTTAAACATGTGAGTTTAAAAACCTAACTATCAAGAATGATTCTCTTCAAATATTATAAACGATATGGACAAAACTTTGATATTTGACCTTGGAAAAGGTAAAGATAGGATAGACATAAATAAGGTGGAGACATGACCATAAAGACAAAAGGTGCAGGCTTTTAATGTTCAATTTCCCAAGGCAACTTTGAAAAAAGAAGTTAGACACTTCAAGGCAAGACATAAGGACACAAAGCTAATAAAAATGTAGAGGAGGACACGTATCTTGCAAGAAGAGAGCTCATCATGAATCAAGGCTTATAAAAAGGGAAAAGGAAGAAGAGGAAGGGGATCGGTCTGGACTCAAGTCTTAAAAAGTCTTCTTTCATGTAATAAAAAGTCTTTTGTATTTTCAGAGTGTTTAGAGTGTTTTTATTTTTTCCTTTTGTAAGATATTTCCTCTTTGTAAAATTTCCATCATGGAATAAAAGTATTTAATTTCCTTATATATTCTGAGAGTATTCATACTTATTTAGAGATATTTTTCTCTTAATAAGAAAAATCTTCCAACCTCAAACTGTCTCTTTTTTTCCTTACACCGGAGGTAGGAAACGAAACCAGGTTGTGCTGAATATTGCAGAAGGAGCCAAAGAGGAGTTATCTAAGATAACTTAGGTTTGGTCTAAAAGAGCCTAGTAAAAAGACTCTTGGTATAACCCGGCGATATCTTAGTCAAAACGGGAAAGAGGTACGGAAGCATGTTGGACCCTTTTTCTTTTTAATTTTGAAATATCACTAAATAATTGTTACTCTTAGTTTTTGTAAGGAAATATTCTACAAATAAAGTAAATCTTAAATAAATTTTATGTTCTTCTTTGATGATAATATAAAATTTCATCTCAAGCTAAGGATAATTAAATATAATATGTCTTCTATTTCTTTTAAATTATAAATATAATATATAATATGTGGACAATAAAAATAATAACTATAGGTAATTTTGATATGTTTTTAAATTCTATAGATAATTGCTTACATGAAGTAACGATTTTGAACCGACAAAATATTTCGGCTACTACCACCTCAAATGGTATCAGAGCCACCGATATTTCTTTTGCTGGGGCTCTACAGCTACGCCAACAAATACTAGAAACTGATTTTGATAACTTAATTTACTTAAATATAAAATGTGACACCTGTGTCACCAAGAACACCAAACAAATGCCAAATCAATGAAATATTGTGTTTCATACTTGGGATTTGTATAAATATGTGTATCTTTTGCACATATCAATTCTTGTTCAATTTCGAGCTTTAAATCGCTTTCTGGAGAGTTATACGCGAATTGATGCGTAAACACGATCAGTTTAACGCAACAAACACTCTGGAATAGTGACATAGGCTAAACATACCACAAATAACCTTAACATAGCTTAGAAATAAGCTTTGATAGGTTCGGTGTGTGAAAATATGCTTATTTGATCTTACAGGGACTATTTACGTCAAATTGCAAAAGTCTATCGTTTCGTAAGGCGACGTACAGTCCGAAACTTGATCATAAGCTAAAAATACCATAAATAACCTTAACATAGCTCAGAAATAAGCTTTGATAGGTTCGGTGTGCGAAAATATGCTTATTTGATCTTACAGGGACAAAAAGTGTAAAAAATGGCGTAAGTTTGCATTTACGCGCATATCTTACGTTCTGACCACATCTGGACATCCAAAATTTTTGTACACACTAAAATATTTTTGTTTTAGTGATCCGCATGCAAAAATACCGTTCGTCGCTTAATTTGGTTCGTTTTCACGTCCGTTTGAGTTTCGTCGTAATTTGACGAATAACGCGACCATACGACCAAACGAGCCGACATCCGAGAGCTTTCCGAGCATATTTTGAGTCCTCTAAACTTCAATGACCTTGTAGAGCCTTGAAAATGTCTTAACAGGTGTCAAAAGTGCTAGAAATGGACTTAAACAAGTGTAGGGACCAAAACAGCAAATGTTGAAACTATGGCTGATCTGCAAGGGCTAGGTGGGGCGCGTAAAGGTTCCCCCCACCTTTACACGGGCTGCATGAAAGGCCCAGCGACAGAAACATCAGATTCAGCAACTGTTTGCAAATTCAGGGGCTGTTATGGTAATTTCTTGGTGTGTTAACCAAGTTAACACCTCTCCAAGGTTTTGCACCTGCTCCTAACACTTGTATGGATGAGATTTCATGCTTGGTGGCCAAACAAACACATGGAATGATCTTGTGAGTTCACTACAAGTATAAATAGCCATCACCTTTCATTCATTCATTGCTCATTTCTTCTCTACATCTGATCTTGGAGCTTTCTAATATGATTGGAAACTTATTCTTAGTAGAAAAGATAGCTAGGACCCTTTGTAAGCTTCCTTCATTCTTTTATTGCTTTCCTAGCTTAAAAAGTCAAACAGTGTTTGACTTTCAGTTTGACCAGTCAATGGTCAACGCGAAGTTCGGTTGAACTTTGTAACGTGATTGTAATCACGATGGTTATAATACTTAGCAATTATACCTACTGATTACCACGTTAACTAGGTGTAGTGACGAGTCAAAGTTTCAGTCAAAATGCGTTTTAGCGCGCATTTTGCAACGAAACTATTTTCGGGTATCAAAACCCATTGTTTTGATACCAAATCAGTTTTCTAAGTTAGCTAAACATGTTTTGCCATGTTTAACTCGTCACTACTAGTTTAGTGCTTGTTTAGGGTCGTAAGTTAAGCGGTCTAAACAACCGCTTAGACTTTCGAACCCGACCCATTGGTCGATCATTAGGATCCGACCAAGCATGTTTAGTGATCATAATTGCATAGGGAATAACCTCTGAGGTTATACCTTATGATCACATAGGTATGGTTAGTTATTCGTTAAGTAGTTTACATGCCCATAGGAAATGACCAAAACGCCCTTTTGAAGCATAAATCCGTATTTTGCATATGTGAACATGTTTTTGACATATAATCTGATTTAGTAACATGTTTAAGGATAATTGGGCATGTAAGACTTGACATAACACGTAGTTAACCATCCGACCATAGTTTTACGCAAACGACGCGTTATAGTAGCTTATACTACCATAATGGGTCGAAACGGGTCAAAAGCACTTAGATAGACTTCCAAATCAGAATGTTAGGTCTATTAAATCATGCCATATGAGTTCCAATACTCATTTGGTTTATAGAACTTCATTCTACCCTATCTCCCGATTTAGGATCCGATTGTTTAACAAAGTGATCCATACTAGGTGCCACTTGATTCCTTGATTTCCCGAGCTTCATTAGGACACTTAATCAAGGATACTCGCAATCTCAAGTGAGTACATAGACCCCTCTTTTTACATGTTTTCAAGGTGATTATGTGAGTACATAGTCCCCTCTTTTACTGTTTTCAAATGTTTTGGGGTGAAACATATGTGCCTATCTGTTATTTTTCTGATTTCAACAACATGATTTTACATGCTTAATACTTATCTTTTGACGACTTAAACAATTTTTCTATGGTTTAAACACTGATTTTCAAAACTTGTAAAACTAATTGTCAGATTGTACAAATTTTATACATTCATCAAGACCGATTGGTAGTACGATATAGCGCTATAGGACTAGACACCCCATTCCTGTTGTATGGAATGTCAGAAACCAAATTTTAACTAAATAGAAATTGCCTTTGTGGTATTTCTATAGTCTCAAAAGTGTAGTTTGATACACTAAGGCTTGATTGAATACCAAATCACAGTTTCCTTTGTATATGTTGATATACTACCAAAGTACAGTTGGATGTACTCTCAAATGTGATCTACCAAAGTATATTTTGATATACTATGTGTAGAATCCAACATGTGTTTAACATGCAACTTTGTTATTTACCAAAGCATAGTTTGATATGCTACTGTTTACTAAAGTATAGTTTGATATACTACCGGCTTTGTTATTTCATAAACTAAAGTATATTTTGATATACTACTAAAGCATAGTTGATATGCTATTTTCAAACTAAAGCATAGTTGATATGCTATTTTCAAACCAAAGCATAGTTGATATGCTATTTTCAAACCAAAGCATAGTTGATATGCTATTTTCAAACCAAAGCATAGCTAAATATGCTATTTTCTAACCAAAGTATAATTTGATATACTACCGATACTTTTATTCTTAAACTAAAGTATACTTGAGATATACTACCAAATCTATTATTTCATTAACCAAAGTATATTTTGATATACTATCTATTTAACTATTTCAAAACTAAAGTATACTTTGTTATACTATTTATACGAACTTTTCAAAACCAAAGTATATTTTTTGTATATACTACAAACCTTTTATCAAAGCAATGTGTTTTCGAAACTAAACCTTTTACATTGGATTCATGGCTATTTTTTGAAAACATAAAACCTTTTCTTGTATTATCCAAAGCCACGAATCTAATACACAAAACCTATGTTACTCACAGGCATTTTTATGCTGACGTTTTATTTTCACATATGTTTCAGGTACTGCTATGTGATGATTATTGATGCATGCTACACATTTGATGGACTTATGCCTTAGCGACTTTAAAACTGAGAAACAATTATTTGTATTTATCTGAATTGTACTAAAACAATGAGTTCAATAATTCAATAAAACGAAACTATTTAATCCATGGTTGTGAAACAATGATTCTGTTACGACACTCCTCGACGTTTCCGCCATAATTTGTTGTTTTACGTGGTCGGGGTGTGACAGAAAAGTTGGTATCAGAGCCAATGGTTATAGGGAATTAGGTTATTAGTAATGCTTTGACCTAGACTATAACCTTCCTAGGACCCTAACACAAGTTATCTTGTGTTTAGTCTTAAAACAATACCATCGCCTTTCCTTAGGTGACAACCAAAACAAGAACACAAATTACGAATCCACTTTGAAAACCAATCATTTCTTCGTAGATGATTTTTTATAAGGTTTTGAACCTTCAAAGCTTCCGAATTGATTTTGAAAATAATCACCCACCCTCGGATGATTCGTTTTTGGCTTAGTGCCTTCTGAAATTTCAAAAATCTCGTCAAAGTTTGGGTCTAAATAATGTGAACACATGCAATCTGGAAGAGTGGATGCCTGTACCTCGAGTTTTCTGTCTAAGGCTAGAGTGTTCGTACAAATCCGCAGTATCGGACCAGTCACTCTTACCTGGGAACTGTTGGGGTGAGTGTCCACTTATAGGCTAAAGCATGTCTTTGCGATACATTATTATGACCTACTTACTTTGATTAGTCACTATGTGTTGTTTGTTTGTTTGAAGTAACAAACGAATGATCACAATCCTTACGCCTTGTCGATGTTCTTAACATCCAGTTTTGAATATCCAATAACATCTCACTCGTTTTCCCTCATGTTTCTTTGCTCTTTTAGAATATGCCTCCTCGACGTGACCAAGCTCAGGATGCCACCATGGCAGCCTTAATCACTCAGCAAATCGCTGTTGTACTCCCGAACCTTATTACCCAGATAAATCAGGCAAACAATAACAATAACAATGTTCGGTGCAATTATAAGACATTCAACTCAGCTAAGCCACTTACATTTACTGGGTCTGAAGGAGCTACTGGGCTCCTACAATGGTTTGAGAGTCTCGAAAGCACGTTTCGTTATGTACAATGCCCAAACGAGCGAAAAGTTGAGTTTGTGTCGAGTGTATTCCAAAAAAGAGCACTCACATGGTGGAACGGCGTAATGAGGGATAGGGGTGCTGATGTGGCAATGGCAGAAACCTGGGAAGAGCTTCGAGCTCTAATGATGAAGGAATTCTATCCTCGTCATGAGCTCAGGGCTTTGGAACGGGAATTTGATGATCTTAAACAAGACAGCGGTGAACATCGAGCCTACACTGATCGTTATGAGGAGTTAAGTCTGTTATGTCCTACCATGGTTACGCCTTTGGAGAAGGCAATTGAAAAGTACATCGATGGCCTCCCTGACCCAATTCAGGACATTGTTACCGGTAGCAACCCTACTACCGTCAGACATGCCATTGAACTATCTGCTACCCTGACTGAATCTCAAATCAGGAAGGGTTAGCTTTTCCGAAAAGGTGACCAGAGGCCATCTGACAAGTCATGTGACAACTGGCACCAAACCGGTTATTTCCGTACACTTTAATTATTATTTAATGACTGCAATTGTGTGCTTAAATGTCAGCATTGTCTGAACACACACTAAACAAGTGAATTCATGCACGTTGTATACTACAAAATATTGCTTTATGCATAAACGAGAGTGTTGCGTCAGAAATACTAGTAAACTCACCGGTAAGACACCTTGTGTCAACAATTCTGCAGAAAGCAGCCAGACAACAAAATTGGAGCCTAGGTGTAGGTCCAACAACAAGAATACATTAAAACCCAAGAGTACATACAAGGGTTTAATATATATACTCTCTGGAAGCTAAAATAAGCACTAAAAAGCACCCGAAACGCACTTTAAGTGCAGAATTTCAGTAAATTCAGCTATAATCAGCATTATGGCACTAAAATATTATACAGAAATTACGTTTTATCATCCAGAATATTTTCCTAAGTGTCGGGAATCGAAAATATTACAAAAGGGTACTTAAAAGACACTAAACGGTGCAATTTAGCACCTTAACGAACCGGTATTTAACCGAACAACCGGACATTACCCGGAACACTAAAATAATGCTAGAAGCACTGTTTTTATTTTTCTGAGCTAGTTAGGGTCCCCGAACACCCTAACACACTATATATTATATAACACATCTTAACCCACTAACTAAACACCTTAAATCTAACTAGAAGGTAACTAATACTTACAAACCAACCCTATACCCCCCCCCCTTCGAACCGGTTGTGTGAGAGTGGGGACACCCCATTATTTCTTTCATTTGTTTATTGGATATGTTATGTACAATTGAGACATAAGGACCAAGGGGTTAAGATATGTTGGAAGAACTTGTTATAAGACCCTTGGATCATCCTCATTCTCATCACAACATCAATTCACTCAAACTCTTTCTCTCCTCCTTCTTCTTGGCTACGGCCGACCCCAACCACCACCATCACCACCATCATTTGCTCATCTTCAAACATTCTAAGGGTGTACAAAGGTGTTAGTGATCATACAACGAAGCTTGGTGTGTTCGGAAGCTCAAGGACCACTCTAGTTTTCTTTTATCCACCACTTTTACGCCTTGTTTCTCCCCTAGCCTTGTGCTAGTAGCAAGTGCTTAAAAACTTCATCTTGTTCTTATTTTTAGTGGTTAATAGATGATTGAAAGGTGAAATGTTAAGAAACACTAATGAACATAATCCAAGTCTTGAACATATAGGATAAAAAGTGGATAAAGAGTAGATGTATGGTTAAAACATGATAATCTTGTGTTGTTATGATTTTTGGATGATGTTTGTTAGTAGAAGCAAGATGGATCATCATCTAGACATACTAGTTCATGTTTAAGAACATGAACTAGAAAGATGTAAATGATAGAGATATGAAGGATGATGAAACCATCCATTCATGAACTTTGAACTTGAATAAACAAAAGATTTCTTGTAAAATAAAGATGTAAACTTGTAGATCTAAAGATATATGAGTGGGTCTTCGGAAGAACCAAGTGAAAAATACTAGCTTTGCTAAAAACTTGAATATTACATGAAACAAATACATTTTTAGCAAGTAAACAAGTGTATAAACACTTGTGTAACAAGAAAATTTCACGAAGAAATATTTTTGGAAATCATGACTAGAAGTTGTGAAAATACAAACTCTTTAAAAATAAAGTTTTTAAGAAACTAATCATATTTTTAAAGATAACAAGACTTACTAAATGTGCTAGTAAGTTACTACATATTTTGACAAACTTTCAAGTTCATAAGTTTGTGGTTCATGCTTGTTTTGACAAGTTTGGTAAACAAAGATTGTGTTGTTGATATTGTTGATGATTTTAAAAGAAAATAAGCACATGTTTTGAAAACATGGGAAACCTCCATTTTTAGGGGAAACTCTGTCAAAATTTTTATAAATTTTGACCCTTAGAAAATATAAGTTCTTGAGAAACTTATTCCCTAAAAATGTATCTAAAAATATTACCAAGGTTTCCCTAATTTTTGGTGATAAGAAATGAGGATTTCTTCAAGAATAAAAATGGATATTAAGTATGTATATATTTTTGAGAAAAATATATATATTTATTGATCGCCACAGTTTGTGCTAAGTGTATGTAGTATGTATTATACTTGATAGTGTATTAGGACTTAAAATACACTAAATACTCATGAGAAGTAAAAACACAAAAATACACATACGACATACAAGATACATAACTCGGGTGCAAAATACAAGAAACTTATACTTATTTTTGAGAAAATAAAATAAGTAAGACACTTAGTTAAAAATATAAAGTATTTTTAACACAAGAAAACATATACAAAAGAGAGTGACTGTACTTGTGCGACACAATTCTAGTGACTAACGTTAAGAAAAAGCGTATAGGTCACGACGTTAATTAAGCAAATCCGGTGAAGTTTACGACCCAAAGTTGTGAGTTCATGCTCCCCCTTTTCTTTAACTGTTTTCAGTTTTATAACTTCGGGGGTGAAATACATGTACAAATGTTACAATGTTTATAAATGGTATGATACAAAAATAAGAAGCACACTTGGTGAGAACGAGTACCGAGTATGATGCATTTTGAGAAATGATACGAGAAATCATGTCACGAATAGGGTACCATAAGAACCATTAATCAACAATATACCTAGACCGCAGAACAAAAGGTTAGATCTAACGGGTGCCGGGCAGCCACACTCTTGGTGAGGACGAGTACCGAGCAGTGCTTTTGTGTCTCAGAATATGCCAACTATAAAAATGCCTATGGTTTGGTGATTTCCGATGTCGTGTCACATGTTAATGGACTTGCAACCCATTAACAACCATAATACATACATGAATACTTTATTTATACAAGAATCATACCACAAGAATACTTGATATACACATGAATACTTGATTTTACATGAGTACGTGGTGTACTCAAGAATACTGGATTTACACAATATACCAACTATGTTTTTATACAAAGTATACAAACGTGAAATACAAAAACTGCATGAATTCACACCAACATTATGTTCACGTTTTTTCCAAAACTCACATGTATTTCAGGTAGCTAGAAGTGGATGTGCGCGCGGTCTTACTCATGCTCGTGGATGTCGTTTATGTTTGTCTTAAAATAAGTTGTAAACTTTTAGACAATGTGTCGTTTCGTGATGTAAACTCTTAACTATGTCTTCCGTTATGTAATGGTAATGACATTTGAAGTTATTTTTATGAGCATGTAGTATGTTTACCTTTCGTATGCAATGAGAACCTTTCATGATCACACCCCGTGCTTCCGCCGCAGAAAGGGGTGTGACAGATTGGTATCAGAGCTGCGATTGTAGTGAACCAGGATTCCTTCTCGAGTCTAGTCTACAATCTCTAGGATCCTTTCCCGAAAACAATTTTTCAAAGAGTTTTCATTGGATAAAACGTCCCGCGACATCCACTACCCGAAACTGTTTACAAGAGTCTAGAAAAGACACTACGAGACTTAGGGTGCACAGAAGTAGCACTTGTCTTTAACTGAGAAACTACTTGCAATTATGTGTGATAATTAGCATATACTAGAAGTAGAATGTCACAAGTATATGTGACTTTACCTGAAAGCGATGGCCTATCTGAAGGAAGAAATACGAGGATGAAACGAACTGTGCGGACTGTGCAAGGAGTTACGTAATTATGGATGCATACATAATTATGGAATTCGGTGCACAGAAACCACAGCAAGTCTTGTCACGTGTAGATTCCCTCAGTGCAAGCCTACTAAGTACTCTGCTAAAGTAATAATTGTTTGATGTCACTTATGTGGTATATACCTGTGAATATATATGCTACTACTGCCTAGTATGACGATATCAAACAAATGTATAACCCTGTTGTGTTATGTTCTGTCAGAACATGGCACCCAGGAAAACTGTGAATGCTCGCAATGATGATCAACCTCCTCTTCCCCCACTGCCAAGAACTGCTGAAGAGCTGAACGCTCTACTGGAAGAAAGGATCTCTGCTGCTATCGCCCAGTACGAGGCGAACCGTACTCAAGACAGTGGAGGACCAAGCAATGCTAGACGTAACGGGCATGGAGATTCGTCTGGAGGAAACGCAGCTCAAGGTAACCTTAAGACAATGTACTAAGCATGGAGAAATTTATGAATGGTCCTTGTTTCATTATTTCTTCGATTGCTCACATGTGAATTGGTTGAATCAATTCCAGGCTGCACTTTCAAGCAGTTTCTCGACTGCAAGCCGATGAACTATGACGGCACAGGAGGTGCAGTAGCGTTTGTACGCTGGATGGAGAAGACTGAAGTTACTATCCGCATGAGCAAGTGTACCACGAATCAACAAGTCACCTTTGCTACTGGGTTATTTGTCGATGAAGCTTTGACTTGGTGGAACTTGCAAGTCCAAACTTTGGGCGATGATGCCACTTATGGCCTAACTTGGGAGGAACTGAAGGAAAGAATGAGAAAGAAGTATTGCTCTCGTGCTGAACTCCAAATGCTGGAAACGGAGTTCTGGCACCTGACCATGGAAGGTGCTGACATTAATGGTTATACTCGAAGGTTCCACGATTTGTCTAGAGTGCTTCCCTACATGGTGACTCCCGAATTCAAGCGCGTTGAACGCTACATTTGGGGATTGGCCTCAGAATTCCGTGGCATGGTAACTTCGGCCAAACCTCAAACAATCACTGAGGCTGTAACTCTGGCTGTCAGCCTTACTGAAGATTGTGTTCGTATGAAGAAGCTATCACTGAACCCAACAGAAAATGCTGAGACGCATGCTGAGTCGTCTGGTGACAAGAAAAGGAAACATGCAAACTTGAATCAAGCAACTCGCAACAACAAGGGTTTCAGCAAGAAGCGCGACACTAACCCGCCTCAGGAGACGAAAACCCTTGTAACCAAAGGATACCAAGGCACCATGCCTAAATGCCAAAAATGTAAGTATCATCATGAAGGAGCTTGTCGCATTCCAAGGTGCGACAAATGTGGTAGGTTGGGTCATCAAACAGAAGACTGTTGGGGAAAAGGAAAGAACCGGAATGGAAATGGTGCTGGTAACAAGAGTGGTAACGGGAAGGGGCGGAACCAAGGATGCTTCAGTTGTGGAAGCAATGATCATTTCATGAAGGACTGCCCAAAGGGAAACAACGCTCAGGCTTGAGCATTTGTGATTGGAGAATGAACGCACGCGAGGACCCTAATGTGGTCACCGGTACGTTTCTCATTAACAATCACTTTGCATCCATATTATTTGACACTGGCGCCGATTATAGCTTCATGTCTGTGGAATTTAAACGCATGCTTGGAATAGAATCTAGTAGATTAGAAATTCCTTATTCCATAGAACTAGCCAATGGTAAACTTGTTGAATCGGGCGAAGTTGTTAGAGGCTGCACACTAGAACTTAGTGAACGAAGATTTAGCATCGACCTCTTACCTATTCAATTGGGTAGCTTCGATGTAGTAGTTGGAATGGACTGGTTGTCCAAGAACAAAGCTGAAGTTATTTATCATGAGAAAATCATTCGCATCCCTTTGGCAAATGATGAAACTCTCATCGTACACGAAGAAAGATGAGATGCGCCTCTTCGAATCATTAGTTGCATGAAGGCACATAAGTGCTTAAGGAAAGGATGTGTTGCCTTCCTAGCACACGTTGTAGATAAGAAGGCTGAGGAGCCGAAACTCGAAGACATTCCTGTGGTGAAGGAATTTCCTGATGTTTTTCCTGAAGATCTGCCAGGACTACCTCCGCAACGACAAGTCGAATTCCGTATAGACTTGGTTCCAGGAGCCGCTCCTGTAGCCAAGGCTCCCTATCGACTTGCACCATCCGAGATGCAAGAATTATCTACACAACTCCAGGAGTTATTAGATAAAGGATTCATAAGGCCAAGCTTCTCACCCTGGGGAGCTCCAGTATTGTTCGTAAAGAAAAAGGATGGAACTCTGCGGATGTGTATCGATTACAGAGAACTGAACAAGCTCACAATCAAGAATCGGTACCCGTTACCAAGGATTGATGACTTATTTGATCAATTGCAAGGATCAAGCTACTATTCCAAGATCGACCTTCGATCTGGATACCATCAGTTAAGGATACAAGAAGAAAACGTACCAAAGACCGCATTACGAACGCGTTATGGGCACTACGAGTTTCTTGTGATGCCATTCAGACTGACAAACGCGCCAGCGGTATTTATGGATCTGATGAACCGCGTATGCAAACCATATCTCGATAAATTCATGATTGTATTTATCGATGATATCCTGATTTACTCGCGAACAAAAGAAGAGCACGAGCAACATCTTAGAACCATCTTGGAGCTACTGAAGAAAGAGAAACTTTATGCGAAATTTTTCAAATGCGAATTCTGGATTTGCAAAGTACAATTTCTTGGTCACATTGTGAATGAGAAGGGCATTCATGTAGACCCATCCAAGATTGAAGCAATAAATAATTGGGAAGCTCCCAAGACCCCAACTGAAGTTCGACAATTTTTGGGCTTAGCGGGCTATTATCGGCGATTCATCGAGAATTTCTCCAAGATAGCACAACCGCTAACCACCCTTACACAGAAAGACAAGAAATATAACTGGGGTGACAAGCAGGAAGAAGCCTTTCAGCTACTTAAAAGTAAGCTATGCGATGCACCAATACTATCATTACCCGAAGGCACTGAAGACTTCGTGGTATACTGCGACGCCTCACGACAAGGTTTGGGTTGCGTGCTCATACAACACCAGAAAGTCATCGCTTACGCTTCAAGACAATTAAAGGTACATGAAAAGAATTATACCACGCACGACTTGGAACTCTGCGCAGTGGTATTCGCCTTGAAGATCTGGCGACACTATCTATATGGTACTCGATGTACAATCTTCATAGATCACAAAAGCCTACAGCACATATTTGATCAGAAAGAACTAAACATGCGACAACGACGATGGGTCGAGCTGCTGAATGACTATGACTGTGAGATTAAGTACCATCCTAGAAAGGCAAACGTTGTAGCAGATGCACTAAGTCGAAAAGAAATGGTCAAGACCCTAAGGGTTCGAGCGTTAGAAATGACTATTCGAACGAACCTCACCGCACGTATTCGTGATGCATAACAAGAAGCCCTTAAGATGGAAAACCATAAAGCTGAATACCTACGAGGTGTGTTGAATTATATGATACCAAATGAAGAGGGAGCCTTATACTTTAAGAAGCGTATTTGGGTTCCGCTCTATGGCGGTATTCGAGAAGTCATTCTTGATGAAGCGCATAAATCGAGGTACTCGATCCATCCAGGATCGGACAAAATGTATCAAGACTTGAAAGAATATTATTGATGGCCGAGACTCAAGAGCGACGTTGCTGTCTATGTTGGAAAATGCCTAACATGTGCTAAGGTTAAGGCCGAATATCAGAAGCCATCCGGCCTGTTACAACAACCAGAGATATCCATGTGGAAATGGGAGCAAATCTCGATGGACTTTATAACGAAATTACCCAGGACCCCGAGAGGGCACGATATGATATGGGTAATAGTTGATCGGTTAACAAAGTCTGCGCACTTCCTACCGATCCGAGAAAAAGACAGCACTGGAAAGCTTGCTGAGATATACTTAAAAGAAATCATGGCACGACATGGAGTGCCAATCTCAATTATTTCAGACAGAGATGGACGCTTTGTCTCAAGAATCTTGCAATCATTTCAGGAAGCCTTTGGATCTCAGTTAGATCTAAGCACGACATTCCATCCACAAACAGACGGCCAGAGCGAACGGACTATACAAACATTGGAAGATATGCTTCGCGCATGTGTCATGGATCTAGGCGGCAGCTGGGATACTCACCTACCTTTAGTTGAGTTTTCCTACAATAACAGTTATCATACAAGCATAAAGGCCACGCCGTTCGAAGCTCTGTATGGCCGCAAGTGCCGATCGCCCTTATGTTGGGCAGACGCTGGAGATAAACGTATGGTTGGTCCTGAACTTGTACAAGAGACAACCGACAAGATTATGCAGATCCGAGAGCGCGTTAAGGCGGCTCGAGATCGACAAAAGAGCTACGCTGATCAACGACGAAAACCATTAGAATTCAAGGTGGGAGACAAAGTGTTGTTAAAAGTCTAACCTTGGAAGGGCGTAGTAAGATTTGGAAAATGTGGAAAGCTGAATCCACGATACATCGGACCATTCAGAATTCTGGAAAGAATTGGTACCGTGGCATACAAGTTGGAATTACCGGAAGAACTTAACGGAGTACATGATACGTTCCATGTATCCAACCTCAAGAAGAGTCCAACACAAGAAGACGTGATCATCCCTGCGGATGAAGTACATATTGATGACGCCCTCCGATTTACAGAACAACCCATTGAGGTTACAGACTGGAAAGTCAACAAGACCACGAGGAGCACTGTTAAACTTGTCAAAGTACGTTGGAACTCTAAGCACGGACCCGAATACACATGGGAACGCGAAGACTAGTTCAAGGAAAAGTATCCCCACCTATTCAAGAAGATTCCTGCGAGAGTTAGTTCAGTCTGAATTTCGGGACGGAATTCTTTTAACCGGGGGAGACTGTGACAACTGGCACCAAACCGGTAATTTCCGTACACTTTAATTATTATTTAATGACTGCAATTGTGTGCTTAAATGTCAGCATTGTCTGAACACACACTAAACAAGTGAATTCATGCACGTTGTATACTACAAAATATTGCTTTATGCATAAACGAGAGCGTTGCGTCAGAAATACTAGTAAACTCACCGGTAAGACACATTGTGTCAACAATTCTGCAGAAAGCAGCCAGACAATAAAATTGGAGCCTAGGTGTAGGTCCAATAACAAGAATACATTAAAATCCAAGAGTACATACAAGAGTTTAATATATATACTCTCCGGAAGCTAAAATAAGCACTAAAAAGCACCCGAAACGCACTTTAAGTGCAGAATTTCAGTAAATTCAGCTATAATCAGCATTATGGCACTAAAATATTATGCAGAAATTACGTTTTATCATCCAGAATATTTCCCTAAGTGTCGGGAATCGAAATTATTACAAAAGGGTACTTAAAAGACACTAAAAGGTGCAATTTAGCACCTTAACGAACCGGTATTTAACCGAATAACCGGACATTACCCGGAACACTAAAATAATGCTAGAAGCACTGTTTTTATTTTTCTGAGCTAGTTAGGGTCCCCGAACACCCTAACACACTATATATTATATAACACATCTTAACCCACTAACTAAACACCTTAAATCTAACTAGAAGGTAACTAATACTTACAAACCAACCCTATACCCCCCCCCCCTTCGAACCGGTTGTGTGAGAGTGGGGACACCCCATGATTTCTTTCATTTGTTTATTGGATATGTTATGTACAATTGAGACATAAGGACCAAGGGGTTAAGATATGTTGGAAGAACTTGTTATAAGACCCTTGGATCATCCTCATTCTCATCACAACATCAATTCCCTCAAACTCTTTCTCTCATCCTTCTTCTTGGCTACGGCCGACCCCAACCACCACCATCACCACCATCATTTGCACATCTTCAAACATTCTAAGGGTGTACAAAGGTGTTAGTGATCATACAACGAAGCTTGGTGTGTTCGGAAGTTCAAGGACCACTCTAGTTTTCTTTTATCCACCACTTTTACGCCTTGTTTCTCCCCTAGCCTTGTGCTAGTAGTAAGTGCTTAAAAACTTCATCTTGTTCTTATTTTTGTGGTTAATAGATGATTGAATGGTGAAATGTTAA
Source organism: Helianthus tuberosus (assembly GCA_030545235.1). Lineage (NCBI taxonomy): Eukaryota > Viridiplantae > Streptophyta > Magnoliopsida > Asterales > Asteraceae > Helianthus > Helianthus tuberosus. The sequence goes on along the minus strand of JARYGA010008671.1, from coordinate 914,233 downwards.
GAAACACTAATGAACATAATCCAAGTCTTGAACATAAAGGATAAAAAGTGGATAAAGAGTAGATGTATGGTTAAAACATGATAATCTTGTGTTGTTATGATTTTTGGATGATGTTTGTTAGTAGAAGCAAGATGGATCATCATCTAGCCATACTAGTTCATGTTTAAGAACATGAACTAGAAAGATGTAAATGATAGAGATATGAAGGATGATGAAACCATCCATTCATGAACTTTGAACTTGAATAAACAAAACATTTCTTGTAAAATAAAGATGTAAACTTGTAGATCTAAAGATCCATGAGTGGGTCTTCGGAAGAACCAAGTGAAAAATACAAGCTTTGCTAAAAACTTGGATATTACATGAAACAAATACATTTTTAGCAAGTAAACACTTGTGTAACAAGAAAATTTCACGAAGAAATATTTTTGGAAATCATGACTAGAAGTTGTGAAAATACAAACTCTTTAAAAATAAAGTTTTTAAGAAACTAATCATATTTTTAAAGATAACAAGACTTACTAAATGTGCTAGTAAGTTACTACATATTTTTACAAACTTTCAAGTTCATAAGTTTGTGGTTCATGCTTGTTTTGACAAGTTTGGTAAACAAAGATTGTGTTGTTGATATTGTTGATGATTTTAAAAGAAAATAAGCACATGTTTTTAAAACATGGGAAACCTCCATTTTTAGGGGAAACTCTGTCAAAATTTTTATAAATTTTGACACTTAGAAAATATAAGTTCTTGAGAAACTTATTCCCTAAAAATGTATCTAAAAATATTACCAAGGTTTCCCTAATTTTTGATAAGAAATGAGGATTTCTTCAAGAATAAAAATGGATATTAAGTATGTATATATTTTTAAGAAAAATATATATATTTATTGATCGCCACAGTTTGTGCTAAGTGTATGTAGTATGTATTATACTTGATAGTGTATTAGGACTTAAAATACACTAAATACTCATGAGAAGTAAAAACAAAAAAATACACATACGACATGCAAGATACATAATTCGGGTGCAAAATACAAGAACCTTATACTTATTTTTGAGAAAATAAAATAAGTAAGACACTTAGTTAAAAATATAAAGTATTTTTAACACAAGAAAACATATACAAAAGAGAGTGACTGTACTTGTGCGACACAAGTCTAGTGACTAACGTTAAGAAAACGCGTATAGGTCACGACGTTAATTAAGCAAATCCGGTGAAGTTTACGACGCAAGGAACGCAAAGTTGTGAGTTCATGCTCCCCCTTTTCTTTAACTGTTTTCAGTTTTATAACTTCGGGGGTGAAATACATGTACAAATGTTACAATGTTTATAAATGGTATGATACAAAAATAAGAAGCACACTTGGTGAGAACGAGTACCGAGTATTATGCATTTTGAGAAATGATACGAGAAATCGTGTCACGAATAGGGTACCATAAGCAGCAATAATCAACAATATACCTAGACCGCAGAACAAAAGGTTAGATCTAACTGGTGCCGGGCAGCCACACTCTTGGTGAGGACGAGTACCGAGCTGTGCTTTTGTGTCTCAGAATATGCCAACTAGAAAAATGCCTATGGTTTGGTGACTTCCTATGTCGTGTCACATGTTAATGGCCTTGCAACCCATTAACAACCATGATACATACATGAATACTTTATTTATACAAGAATCATACCACAAGAATACTTGATATACACATGAATACTTGATTTTACATGAGTACGTGGTGTACTCAAGAATACTGGATTTACACAATATACTAACTATGTTTTTGTACAAAGTATACAAACGTGAAATACAAAAACTGCATGAATTCACACCAACATTATGTTGACGTTTTTTCCAAAACTCACATGTATTTCAGGTAGCTAGAAGTGAATGTGCGCGCGGTCTTACTCATGCTCGTGGATGTCGTTTATGTTTGTCTTAAAATAAGTTGTAAACTTTCAGAAAATGTGTTGTTTCGTGATGTAAACTCTTAACTATGTCTTCCGTTATGTAATGGTAATGACATTTGAAGTTATTTTTATGAGCATGTAGTATGTTTACCCTTCGTATGCAATGAGAACCTTTCATGATCACACCTCGTGCTTCCGCCGCAGAAAGGGGTGTGACAAGTCAGCACAAGAAAAACCAAAGGATAAATAGACCGAGTCCTCTAAGAAGTCGAAGAAGTGTAAGGCTTCACAAAACTTCGCTCTAGTTGCTCAGAATGATCAGGTTGCACCAAATTAGCCAGCACAGCCTCGTGCTAGGAAGAACTATGTTGGTACTGCACCTTTGTGCAACAAATGCAACCGTCATCATCTGAATCAAACACCGTGTCACAAATGTACCCACTGTGGGCGATTGGGACATTTGGTCAATACCTGCCGTCATGTTATCCAAAACCAAAATGCTGCAAATCCTGCTGCTGTTCAAGCACAATTCCCACCTGGATCGTGCTATAACTGTGGTGATCTTACTCATTACCAAAACAATTGCCCAAGACTTGTTAACGCAAATCCAGCACGTGGATGAGTGTTTAACATAAACGAGGCAAATGCAAATGACAATGCGGCAGTGAACATTTAGACTTTTGTATTTTCTTTATTGGTTATCTTTTGACATTAAAACAATTCAGTTGTTATAAATAAATTGGTTGTTCCAATTTTATTTCCAAAACTGATACGTTTGTGTGTATGGAGACATTCCCCTATGTTACCGACATCAAGGAACCATATTCCTTACAAAACAAACTACTCGTGTGATCCTTTCATTTTGTGATCACTCGTGATCTCCCCAAAAATCCTAAGTACTAGTTTCTTTTAAGAAACAAAGTACAAGGTACAAATTTCAAATTCTTAAATAGATACTTGAAATACCATTTCAAATCTTTGATTTGATATCTAAAGGTATTTTCATGAGTCCTTAACTGGATTCCTTGTGTGCTTTTATACGAAAGACACGATACGACAAAAACAAAGCCAAATCCTTATAAGATCTTCCTATCTTCATAGTTAGATTCTTTGGGATGTTTAAAAGTATAAATTGAAGTCCTTGATTGGATTTCTAGTGTACTCTAAACGCATTAATTCAAATTAACGAACGAGCTAATAACTAAACTAACGAATGCACAATTTTGTGATTTTGTGTTTTTGTGTAATTCTAAAGCTCGCTATCTAAGTCCTGGTAGAATCTTCCATATCTTTATATGTTAGATTCTCAAAAGGATACTCAAAGTACTATCTTAAATCCTTAAGGAGCTTTCTATGCAAATAGTCAGACTCTTGGATTCCAAAGTACTATTTCAAAACGATTATTTGGTTCAAAGTTAAGAAGATCCTTTAAAGGTCTATTTAAAGAGATCGTACGACGGTCTAGTTAAGGAGATCATGTGTTGATCTAGTTAAAAAGATCGTTCGTTGATCTAATTAAAAAGATCTTTTGGTGATCTAGTCAAGTCATTTCATGTTTGTTCGATTGATTTTACCCTACACATTATGAAATGAACTGTGCGGACTGTGCAAGGAATTACGTAATTATGGATGCATACGTAATTATGGAATTCAGTGCACAGAAACCACAGCAGGTTTTGTCATGTGTTAAGACCTATAGTGATAAGAATAACGAGACGGGAACAATGTAAAAAGGGCATGGTGGATACGCCGCTGGTACTTCATATTTATAAGTGTTCCTTATTACATTGCGAACGTAGCATTATTTAAGTTACTAGAAGTCCTGGACCTTGACCATTGTTGTTTTTCACTCCCCGATTTTGATCTCGAGCACACACAAGTTTCCTATAATAGTCTTCATAGGAAACATTCTCCTATCCGTTGTTCGAAACTCCATGTTTTGTTACTACAAGGACATCACTTTGACAATTAACAAATTCGCTAGAATCCAAACGTGGCCCAAAGTTTTACTTAGGGTACAAAGGATTCATTCGAAAGCGAAACAATCATAGTTGTCTTCACAGGTTTCCTCTAAAATTAAATTTCGGGACGAAATTTCCTAAAGTAGGGGAGACTGTGAAACCTGTGTCACCACGAACACCAAAAAAATGCCAAATCAATGAAATATTGTGTTTCATACTTGGGATTTGTATAAATATGTGTATCTTTTGCACATATCAATTCTTGTTCAATTTCGAGCTTTAAATCGCTTTCTGGAGAGTTATACGCGAATTGATGCGTAAACACGATCAGTTTAACGCAACAAACACTCCAGAATAGTGACATAGGCTAAACATACCATAAATAACCTTAACATAGCTTAGAAATAAGCTTTGATAGGTTCGGTGTGCGAAAATATGCTTATTTGATCTTACATGGACTATTTGCGTCAAACAGCAAAAGTCTGCCGTTTCGTAAGGCGGCGTACAGTCCGGAACTTGATCATAAGCTAAACATACCATAAATAACCTTAAAATAGCTTAGAAATAAGCTTTGATAGGTTCGGTGTGCGAAAATATGCTTATTTGATCTTACAGGGACAAAAAGTGTCAAAAATGGCGTAAGTTTGCATTTACGCGCATATCTTACGTTTTGACCACATCTGGACATCCAAAATTTTTGTACACACTAAAATATTTTTGTTTTAGTGATCGGCATGAAAAAATACCGTTCGTCGCTTAATTTGGTTCGTTTTCACGTCCGTTTGAGTTTCGTCGTAATTAGACGAATAACGCGACCGTACGACCAAACGAGCCGACATCCGAGAGCTTTCCGAGCATATTCTGAGTCCTCTAAACTTCAATGACCATGTAGAGCCTTGAAAATGGCTTAACGGGTGTCAAAAGTGCTAGAAATTGGACTTAAACAAGTGCAGGGACCAAAACAACAAATGTTGAAACTATGGCTGATCTGCAAGGGCTAGGCGGGGTGCGTAAAGGTCCCCCCCCACCTATACGCAGGCCGCGTGAAAGGCCCAGCGACAGAAACATCAGATTCAGCAACTGTTTGCAAATTTAGGGGCTGTTACGGTAATTTCTTGGTGTGTTAACCAAGTTAACACCTCTCCAAGGCTTTGCACCTGCTCCTAACACTTGTATGGATGAGATTTCATGCTTGGTGGCCAAACAAACACATGGAATGATCTTGTGAGTTCACTACAAGTATAAATAGCCACCTTTCATTCATTCATTGCTCATTTCTTCTCATTTCTGCTCTACATCTGATCTTGGAGCTTTCTAATCTGATTGGAAACTTATTCTTAGTAGAAAAGATAGCTAGGACCCTTTGTAAGCTTCCTTCATTCTTTTATTGCTTTCCTAGCTTAAAAAGTCAAACAATGTTTGACTTTCAGTTTTACCAGTCAGTGGTCAATGCAAAGTTTGGTTGAACTTTGTAACGTGATTGTAATCACGATGGTTATATTCCTTAGCGATTATACCTACTAATTACCACGTTAACTAGGTGTAGTGACGAGTCAAAGTTTCGGTCAAAATGCGTTTTAGCGCGCATTTTGCAATGGAACTATTTTCGGGTATCAAAACCCATTGTTTTGATACCAAATCAGTTTTCTAAGTTAGCTAAACATGTTTTGCCATGTTTAACTCATCACTACTAGTTTAGTTCTTGTTTAGGGTCGTAAGTTAAGCGGTCTAAACAACCGCTTAGACTTTCAAACCCGACCCGTAGGTCGATCATTAGGATCCGACCAAGCATGTTTAGTGATCATAATTGCATAGGGAATAACCTCTGAGGTTATACCTTATGATCACATAGGTATGGTTAGTTATTCGTTAAGTAGTTTACATGCCCATAGGAAATGACCAAAACGCCCTTTTGAAGCATAAATCCGTATTTTGCATATGTGAACATGTTTTTGACATATAATCTGATTTAGTAACATGTTTAAGGATAATTGGGCATGTAAGACTTGACATAACACGTAGTTAACCATCCGACCATAGTTTTACGCAAACGACGCGTTATAGTAGCTTATACTACCATAATGGGTCGAAACGGGTCAAAAGCACTTAGATAGACTTCCAAATCAGAATGTTAGGTCTATTAAATCATGCCATATGAGTTCCAATACTCATTTGGTTTATAGAACTTCATTCTATCCTATCTCCCGATTTAGGATCCGATTGTTTAACATAGTGATCCATACTAGGTGCCACTTGATTCCTTGATTTCCCGAGCTTCATTAGGACACTTAATCAAGGATACTCGCAATCTCAAGTGAGTACATAGACCCCTCTTTTTACATGTTTTCAAGGTGATTATGTGAGTACATAGTCCCCTCTTTTACTGTTTTCAAATGTTTTGGGGTGAAACATATGTGCCTATCTGTTATTTTTCTGATTTCAACAACATGATTTTACATGCTTAATACTTATCTTTTGACGACTTAAACGATTTTTCTTTGGTTTAAACACTGATTTTCAAAACTTGTAAAACTAATTGTCGGATTGTACAAATTTTATACATTCATCAAGACCAATTGGTAGTACGATATAGTGCTATAGGACTAGACACCCCATTCCTGTTGTATGGAATGTCAGAAACCAAATTTTAACCAAATAGAAATTGCCTTTGTGGTATTTCTATAGTCTCCAAAGTGTAGTTTGATACACTAAGGCTTGATTGAATACCAAATCATAGTTTCCTTTGTATATGTTGATATACTACCAAAGTACAGTTGGATGTACTCTCAAATGTGATCTACCAAAGTATATTTTGATATACTATGTACAGAATCCAATGTGTTTAACATGCTACTTTGTTATTTACCAAAGCATAGTTTGATATGCTACTGTTTACTAAAGTATAGTTTGATATACTACCGGCTTTGTTATTTCATAAACTAAAGTATATTTTAATATACTACTAAAGCATAGTTGATATGCTATTCTCAAACTAAAGCATAGTTGATATGCTATTTTCAAAACAAAGCATAGTTGATATGCTATTTTCAAACCAAAGCATAGTTGATATGCTATTTTCAAACCAAAGCATAGTTGATATGCTATTTTCAAACCAAAGCATAGCTAAATATGCTATTTTCTAACCAAAGTATAATTTGATATACTACCGATACTTTTATTCTTAAACTAAAGTATACTTGAGATATACTACCAAATCTATTATTTCATTAACCAAAGTATATTTTGATATACTAGCTATTTAACTATTTCAAAACTAAAGTATACTTTGTTATACTATTTATACGAACTTTTCAAAACCAAAGTATATTTTTTGTATATACTACAAAAGTTTTATCAAAGCAATGTGTTTTCGAAACTAAACCTTTTACATTGGATTCATGGCTATTTTTGAAAACATAAAACCTTTTCTTGTATTATCCAAAGCCATGAATCTAATACACAAAACCTATGTTACTCACAGGCATTTTTATGCTGACGTTTTATTTTCACATATGTTTCAGGTGCTGCTATGTGATGATTATTGATGCATGCTACACATAGGATGGGCTTGTGCCTTAGCGACTTTAAAACTGAAAAACAATTATTTGTATTTATCTGAATTGTACTAAAAGAATGAGTTCAATAATTCAATAAAACGAAACTATTTAATCCATGGTTGTGAAACAATGATTCTGTTACGACACTCCCCGACGTTTCCGCCACGATTTGTTGTTTTACGTGGTCGGGGTGTGACATAAAATTAATAAATAATGAAATTAGATTGATTAAGCTAAATAACCAGATTAATTTAATTGAAAACGAAGTTTTAAGTACAAATTTCTGATGAAGATTTTAATTTTAGTAACTATGAATGGACAAGTTCTGATTTTACATATGATGATACTGATTGGCAATATAGTTCTCCTTAATGGAAAACAAAAATTTTAATAAACTAAAAGAAAGTGAAAATTCTTTAAAGATAGATAAAGATATAATAGAAATACAAAAAACAATTATATTTTATGGAGATAAGATTATATTTAGATTAGATAAAATTATGGAATTACTAGAATCTGCCTATCCTAGCAGGAAAGATAAAGAAACAATAACTAAATTACAAGACCCTTTGGTTCAACTTTTGCAAAATATGAAGATACCTAAAGGTTATAAGAATAATTAAAATGAATTCAGATACTGAAAGTGAAAGTCAAAACAATATAATTCCTAAGTTAGACGATTCTGAAGTAGAAAATTTAATAACAAAAATAGGGGATATGGAATTAAATGATAATTTTATCAATATTAAAACTCAAGAAAATTTTAATATAAATGATACAGCTAGTACAAGTACTGATAAAAGATTACCAATAAGAAATGAATTTCAAAGACCAACCCTAGGATACGCTGCTTTAAAATCAACGATGAAACAGGAAGATAACTATAGGCCTTATCCTGCAATGAAAAATGAACCAATAAATTCTTTCGGAATATATTTAGATTTAGATTGTGTAAATAACACTGAAGAAGCGATTGATAAATGGGAAACCGCTTTTAGAATAGCAGTTTCTGTTAATAAAATGGACATTGAAACAATAAAAGGATTTTTAGAAAGAACTCTTTTAAATAGTGCTTTAAGATATTGGCAAAATATAAGTCCTGATGCTAAACAATATATATTTAATTCAGACGAAGATATGGCCAACATAATAACAAGAGCCGTAGAGGCTTTTAGAATAGAGTTTTGTGGAGAAGGTAATATAATAAGAGACCCAGCAACTATACAAAAATATTTAACAGCTTTACTACGATTACAATTATGTGATATTTGTGAAATTGATAGGTATATATGTGTTTTTCAAGATTATTATTATCATATTTATAATCAAGTACCTGATACGGGTAATTATTTACCCTTATTTTTTGCAAAAATACCTGATCCTTGGGGACAAAAACTAATAAGTACTTATAACCCAGGAACATCAGATACCTTAGGAAAAAGAATAACACACGTCAGAGACAACTTAAGCGAGTGGTGTGGGGATGCAATATTAGCTAAATTAAGCAAAGGATTAAAAAGAAAGATATCTTTATGTTGTCGTAACCCAAAAATGCCTTTAATGATAAGATGTGATAGTTCTTACTATTATGGAAAGATAAAAAGAAAATATAAGAAAAGAACTCATTTTAGAAAAAGATTCTTCAAAAAGCGTAAAACAAAGTTTTATAAAAGAAAAGGATATAAGAAGACTTTTAAGCCTACGTATAAAAGAAAACAAAGTCCTAAAAAGTGTAGATGTTTTCTTTGTCATGAAGAAGGATATTATGCAAATAAATGTCCTAAGAAATTTAACAAAAATCTCAAGATATTTGAAATAGATGAAGACATTGAAAACATGATGAATGAAGGAGAATTTATACAAATTAATGATTTTCATAATAAAGATTCTGATGAAAGCATATTTATCTTAACTGAAACAAAATACACAACATCTGAAGATGAATAGATTTGATATAGCCACCACTAGTAAGATAGACGATGATATAATTGATTGCCAAAATTAACAATTTGGAGAATATAAACAAGAAGTATTAATAGATAAGAAAAAACTTAAACAAATACAACATGAAAATTTCTCGTTATCAAATTACTCAGGATTCAAAATAAATACTTTACAAAAACAAGGAATAAAACCTAGAAATCATGATCTATATTACGGACTAAATATTCAAGAAAGAGCTTTAGATATCAACATAACATCTAACAAAGTTATGATACCTTTGCTATCTAAAAAAGATATCCAAAAAAAAAGTACAGAAGATAAAACCAGAAATAAGAAATACTTTGGGATGGGTACATATAGGAGCTATTCAAATAATAATAAAATCTACCTTTAAAGAAGGCATAGATACCCCTATAGAATTAGCTGTTATGGATAATAGAATACAAAATAGAGAAAAAGCATGCCTTGGAATATTAAGAGGAAATTTACAATATGGAAAACTAAAATTTAACATCTATCCTAGAATTTCCTAAAATATTCAATATAAAGATTTTGACAAAACCCTAAGTCTATTACAAGATTTTAAGAGAAAAGACTTCTTTAAACAGCAAAATAGACCTTATTCTATTACATATGCTATATCTTATGCAGTGTCAAATACTCATCATTCTGAATGTTTTAGTATAAAAGACACTATTGATTTTCCTTACTTATTCAATGATGTTTGTCAAATACAAATACCAACCTTACCCAAAATAGAAGAAATAGATTCAAGACCTTTAAGTCTTGATTTACAAGATAAACCAATATTGTCATCTAATTAGATAACCACTAAATTATTTTTCTCAAACAAAGAGGTAATAAGTCATCCTCTGAGAATAACTAATTCAAGTAGATATAATGATATAATTAGTGAAAAAAAAGATAATGTAAGAAATTACAAAATTCAAGGAGAATATTTCAATGGGAAAAGATTTTCTGCAGTAAACATCCTAATAGATACAAGTGCTAATGGGAATTATATAAAACATAAAATTTGTAAATATTTACAAAAATATCCATTAGAAGAACCCCATAAATATACAAACTTTAATGGTGAACTACACGAAATTAATGAAGCTGTGGAAACCATAATAAAGTTTGGAGAAGAAAAAAATTCTTTTAAGACTATTAATAGGTAATGAAGATGAAAACGATACATTAGAAATTATGTTAGGATTAACTTTCTTAGAAAATGTAAAACCATATCAAATAACTTCCTATGGATTAAAAATTACATACAATGGCAAAATGATTTATATACCAAAATGACAAGCCCTAAAAGCATATATATTCCAATAGGTATTACTTATAAAGATTACAAAGCTGAATACTTTGCTGCTCATATAGATAGTGGCTCAGGATTATGTATATGTAAATCCGATTGTTTTCCAAAAGAATACCATGAGGATTTAACACCATGTAATGGAGTTAGCTTTTCAAAAACCATAGTTCCCCTCAAAAGAGGGATAAAAAAATCCAATAATAATAATAATCGGATCATATATGGTTAAATGTCCACCATTTTACTTAGAAAGATTTATATATATATATATATTCTTTGTCGTGACCATATATACGATTCTTGTGGGTGACTATATATACTTGTTTCTTACGGAGTTTTTAGTATATCTTACTTGTCGGTTTAGTATATACATTATTTCTTCAATATAAGTTTGGGGATATAATATAGATGTGTGTGTGTATATATATATATATATATATATATATATCCTTCTTTGAGTTATAATTCCATGTATCCACTTAAGGATGTGTACATATATGTAAACATATATTTTATACTTGTTCACTTTCAAGTATTTTATGGTGTCATGTATTTGTATACTTGTATTTAGTTGTGTAAGCATCCTAGCTTCTAAAAACATACACTTTAATACACAAGTATATATACACATATGGAGGTGTTCTAAACATGTATATTTCATCCTAATATATATATATATATATATATATATTATTGGTGCATATGTCTGTCGACTTCGTCTTATATCGAGTCTTGTAATAGGTTAGATAGATCAGGGCACGTTGTCCGAGAAAATGAGAAAAATATAGGAGTTAGCCATTTCGCACGAAATGGAACTTGTCCATTTCACACTAAATGGGAATGCCATTTCGCACGAAATGGCAATGGCCATTTCGTGTGAAGCCATCTCGTGCGGAATGGTTTGCCTATAAATAGTTGCTTTGGCCATTTCATTTGTAACGTTCGTGATTCCGGTAGCGAAGCTCTGCCGAAGTGTCTCCATCCTGTATAACGTTGTTAGATCAATACAAGAGACAATTAATGTGATTCTATGTGCAAAACAAGCAGAATGAAGATCAAATCATTGAATTCCGCCCTTGATTTGGTCAAGAACTCTTCTGATCGACTCGTTTAGGTCGAATCTCGATCCTACATATATATATATACACACTTCTATTTTAGTTTAAGAAAATATTTATAAGTGTTTAACTTATAATTTTCCACCAAAGTTTGCCTAATCATCATTATGGTTGCTAATCACATTTAGCCATGTTAATCATATGTTAATCATACCTTAATCATGATTAGAATTTTTAGAAAATTTCGCCAGAGTTTCCCCTATAATATGGACGTTTTCCACGTTTTTAAAACATTTTTTTCCACTTCTTCAAGATCATCAAAACTCAAACAAGCTCAATCAAGATCAAATTTAATGTATATTTATATAATCACAACTTCAAGTATCATGATCTTTTATATATATAGGGGAATGTTCATTGGGGAACACTAAAAAAGTGGGGAACAGCGGGGAACCGGCTCAAACGAACTCCGATTGGACTAATTCCAGTGGCGTTGGAACCTGCTCGTCGAACCCTAACTAAGATCTCTTAACCATAAACTCTAAATCCTAACTCCTAAACTCTAAACCCTAAAGCTAAAAAATAAGGCTAAAACCTAAGCTAAACCGTAAAATCTAAACTATAAACCCTAAAAGCTTAACTCTAAAGGCTAAACCTAAAGCTAAACCCTATAGCTAAACCCTAAAGCTAAACCCTAAATGTGGCACCCGAGAAAAATCCACAGTCATCTTGAGTTACCACTCCTTCTTTTCGAGACTGCTTATCAAATTTCGGGACGAAATTTCTTTCAAGTTGGGGATGATGTGACAACTTGAGTTTCCAGATATGCACCGCTTCTAATTACATCTCGTCATACATTATAATTTTGCACTCGTCATGTAAATAAATCAAGTTGATTAACGTTGTGAATGTTGTGATCGAATGAAAGTTACTTTGAGGTCAGGTGATACAGTGTTTAACCAATCGAGTCCCGGGTCGCACACTTCTAATCCCGACCGCACACTTACTTCCTAACTTGTATGTGTCCTAAATCTCGGCCCACACACACACACACCATCAAGCCCAATCGATTGAAGCCCAACCCTTGAAGTATTGCGTATACATGTAGGGCACGTATGGTATCCTGTGGTTGGAAAGTTATAACAAAACCCTATCTTCCTCTCTTATTCCCTAATGATTGATGGCAATTTTGACATCCGAAGCTCCATTCCTCTTGACTCGCACGCTCTATCTCGCACACCATATCTCGGTTAGTGTAGTTACCATGGTTTTGATTAAATTCACTTCGGTATAAGTGGCTGTGTTTTGTTATGGTGAGTGTTACTTGTTTAAATTGTGTTGTTTAGATAGACATCATGTTGAACGAAGAAATAGTATGCTTGATATTAAATATTCATGCTAATAAACATATAATAGCAAACTGTTGATTTTGAATGGAATAATAGAGATGGAAACTGAAGTTGTTTGTAGGTATGCTATTAACTGTTCGAATTTATGTATGGGAATTGGGAGTATAACTAGGATGGCATGGATGTAATTATAGGGAAAGACTAGGCTTATGATATAAATAAATTAGGATGCACGATGAAGTGGATGATTATTTAATAAAACAATGTGTTATAAAATAAGAACATGATAATTAATTTGATTTAAACTTTGATGAATGCACGTGATGATTGGAATATGTGAATGACTATGACAAATATTATTGCTAGGTGATTATGTTATGGTGATGATTGATCATCGAAGGAATTGTGTTAATTATTTTGTGTAGGATTGATTTTAGTGATATGGATGGTATATTAAATCATATTGTCATTAAAAAGTGATTGAAGTTAGGGATAGTGGGTGCATATGTGATGGTGAGATATAACTTAGTGCCATGATTTAGAGCCATGTACAGCTGACATTACCCCTTTTCTGAATCGTACACTTAAACTATGGTTGTACACCCTACTGTTGTCGCACACTATCCTGAGGTTCAAGTTGTAGTTGGGCCTGTTCTAAGGATTGGGTTGTGCAAGCGTGTAGCTGCACACCCGGTGCGGGCCGCCCCACCCTAATGGGTCACACAATGTTTTAGGTGGAAACACATATACATTTGGGCCACACATGCACTTGTATCAGATTGGTACATTGGGCCGATGTTTAGCGGGCTATTACAACTCAAAGAGTCAAACTAGTATCAACAGTAAGTTATGTTAATAAAGTGAAGCTGGGTTTCGATGGACTATCTAAACACACATGCACGTGTAAATGACATGTTGTTTTGAGGCTGCACGCTCGGGTTCGGGCCGGATACTTCTTTGGGCCTCACCCCTCGAGTATTAAGTCTTGGGTTGTAGTACGGAGTCAAGCACATTCTGAATACGTGTATTAATTTTATATGTTTTATGATTATTTAAGCTAGTGTGGGCTGTGTAGTGATTAATTGTAACTTGGGCTCGTAAAGCAAACATGTATTGGGCACGAACATCTACTGTGTGAATTAACGACATTAACTGGATGGTATATGACGAAACTAACTGTTAGAACGTGTATGATTATGTGTGTATTTCATAAGTGCTACTTGTGCATTTTGTGACAAAATATGTGATTCAATACGAATGCGAAACTGATTGTTACTGATAAAACCATGTTAGGATTGTTTTGAGCAACTTGAACATGTAACTAGTCTTACCGAGCAAAACCAATGTGAGTTCATCTCTTGAGCATGCGTCCCGGTGGTTGGGACAGTGAGTGGGTATCCCGGGGAGGGATAGGTCTTTTGGGTAAAACTGGGATGTTGGATAATATTCTCACCCTATCAGTCTTAAGTCCCATCTTTTGTGTTACCGGGGAGGTAACGGGTATTAGTTGGTAGCGCTACTTAGGTTTGGCACCCTCACACCGTACCGGGGAGGACGGTTGTGAACTAATGACCCAGTCATGCCCAGTGTTTTGATAGGAGCACTGGGGAGCGGGCAAAACATACATCAGGAGCCGTCTTGTTCAGTATCGAGATATTATCAACATTACTTTTGGATTTGTAATCAATGAACGTAACTATACACTTGGTAACTAAGGTTTTCGTAAAACTTTGAACTCACCAGCGTTTTCTGATACAAGTGTGTGCATGCTCGCAGGTTACAAATATGTGGAATATAGGAACTTGCTGTCTGGGATGCTGGAGTGGTCATGGGTCGAGATACATGGAAACGAGATTTGCTGATTACATACACTTGGGATTTGGTTAAACTTTGTATTATGCTTCCGTTGAACATAACGAAGTTATAAATTATGATTTGTAACACTTATTTGAAATGAATGAAAGCTTTTTATTTGAAATCTTGTTATGAGTTCAACATGATTAGTGGCTAGTTCCTGGTACGTCACACGCCTCGCGGGGGATTATCCATGTGGTATTTTGGGGGTGTGACAATAAACCTTAAAGCTAAATTCTAAACCCTAAAGCTAAACCCTAAAGCTAAACCCTAAGGCTAAACCCTAAAGCTAAACCCTAAAAGCCAAACCGTAATATATTTAGGGTTTAGGGGTTATGATTTAGGGTTTAGGGTTAACAGATCCTAGTTAGAGTTCAACGAGACGGTTCCAACGCCGCTGGAATGAGTCCAATCGGAGTTCGTTTGAGTGGGTTCCCCACTGTTCCCCACTTTTTTAGTGTTCCCCAATGAACCTCACACTATATATATATATATATATATATATATATATATATATATATTGTCAAGATCTTTAAAAATAATAATACTTTTATATTTATCTTCTTATTCCACCACTTTACATAAACTTGTTTATGTTGTAATTTCAAGATCAACACTTTAAAAATATATTTTTAGTTTCTTTATAAACTTTATATTTTCAAAAATCATTTTTAAGATCATCACTTAGTTCATGACACTTCATAGTTGTAAATCTTGCTAGATCTAAACATCTACATGTTTAGATCATAATTTTAAACATAATCATGCAAGATCTTTTAATCTAACATAATCTACACTAAACTAAATATTAAGAATAAGAAGAAAAACAAATATTAGGTTTATTTATCTTGTTTGTTTTAGGGTTTCATGTATTATGTTAATGAGCTTCAAGATGATTTCACTTGCACAACCATGATCTTACAACTAGCATAAAGGCTAGGGATGAACTAGATGAAGACGATGAAGATAATATGAAGATGTTGAAGCTCCAAAAGGTGAGAATGATGCTCCTAGCAAGCTCCTAGTTCTTACACCACCTTAGATCATCTTCATTTGGTTGAATGATGCTTGAAATGTGGCTAGTACTTTGAAGAAAAATGGCGGTGGGAGGGAGTTGTTTGAGTCGTAAGTTCAAAGGGAGGGAGAGAGAGTTGTGGTGTTATTTGTTAGTGTGTGAATTATGGGAAGATGTAGGGGATATGGTGGACTTGAAACCCTTATAAACCAAATTTCAATTTTCTTTATCTTTTGCAAGTCAACAAGAATATATACAAGCCATACTTTATCCATCATTATCTTTCAACATGAAGCAAGGTGGATGGGCCTACCTTGGAGCCGTAGATAGGAGGTGGTAGAGTATGGGTTGTTGGTTTTTAAAATGTATTAGACATGTGCTTTTATCTTGAGTTGGATAGTTATATCATCAGGGAGAGTCTTGGATAATTAACATACTAAGTGTGATTTAGGATGCTAAAGATGTTTAACGCTAGACTACTTATTTTGATGTTAGGATAGTAGATTTAGCACTAGTTGCTAACCAGGTGTGTGGCCATATAAAGTGTGCTTAAAAAAACAAATTGACTTATAGCTACTGAAACTAAAAACATAAATGAACGCTTAAATTAATGCAATCAAGGATTTACGTGTTCTAGACAAAAAACCAAAAATTACTAGAAATATGGAAAGTCTGTTAGATATTTTAGTGTAATTGAGATTGACTTAGTGATCAAAGCGAATAATAATACACATCAAGCAAGTTAGGAGGTGCGGGAGTGCAGACTTGTTTGAGTTATTATAATTCGAAGTGTACGGGCGGAGACCGTAGAACTACGGGGGTTCGAAGGGGGCAACGCACCTGGGAGCAGGGTCCAAGGGGCTGTGCCTTTCGCTGGGGTCGAGCTGGAAATTTTATTTTAATTAAATTGCTTCACTAAAATTGCATCAGAAAATTTACTTTCTGGAAAATGCCATATTTTCGAAATATTAAATAATGGCAGTTTTTACTTAAAATTGAGATAACTGCCATTAGGCAGTTAATCATCCCCAACCCCATAATTCGTAGACAGTTTTTTTATCATAATTTTTTTCTGGCTCAAACAAATTCATGACACACATACACTTGTTCAATTTCTTGAAAATCAGAGTTGTATCCGATTAAATTATTCTGGAGAACCACCGAAATAATTTGATCTCAGAGTAATTACACGCCTCTCTGATCGTCCGCTTTTCTGAAAATTCCCCAACAAAGATCAAATTCTTTTATGTGAAGATGGCAAGCGGATCAATGAAGGATATGACAAGCAAGTTTGACAAACTCGAGAAGTTCGAAAGGCAGGACTTCCGAAGATGGCAAAAGAAGATGCACTTTCTTCTCACAATGCTGAAGGTGGTGTACGTGTTGACTCCTCCAATCCCGGAGATACTGGAGGAGGGCAATCAGGAGCAAATCAGGAAGAGGCCAAAGTGGGAGAATGACAATTACATATGCCTTGGCCATATTCTGAATGGTATGTCTGATACCTTATTTGATGTTTATCAAAATGTAGAAACTGCAAAGTTACTGTGGGACACTTTGGAAGCCAAATACATGGTATAAGATTCTTCTAGTACAAATTTTCTTGTCAGTAATTTTAACAATTACAAAATGGTTGATTCAAGGCCTTTCATGGAACAATACAATGAATTGTTACGAATTCTGGGTTAGTATGCCCAACATGACATGAAGATGGATGAATCCATCTCGGTTTAATGTATCATTGATAAGTTACCTCCCTCCTGGAAAGATTTTAAACATAATCTGAAACATTAGAAAGGAGAGTTAACTTTGGTTGAACTTGGAAGCCACTTCAGAATTGAAGAAGGCTTGAGAGCACAAGAAAAATTGTTGGTCAATGATGAAAAGAAACAGGCTGGAACATCTTCTGTGAACATGGTTGAGACGGGTGAATCATCCAAAGGAAACAGTAAGTTCAAAGGGAAACGAAAGTTTCAAGGGAACAACAATTCTGGTCCAAACAAGAAGCTGAATTACCCTTGCTGGAAAAGTGGTAAGGTTGGTCACTTTAAGAGGAACTGTAAATTGATGAAGAATACCAACAAGTTTGGTTCAATTAACAAGAATGAGGCTGGTTCTAGCGGGTCCAAGGACCCGAGCAGGCAAGGTCAGAATTTAGTACAATTTAATAATTCGGTTCAGAATTATGTATCACTAATTTCTGAAGCATTTTATACGCAGGATGTTGATATTGCTTGGTGGGTTGATTCAGGTGCAACAAGCCAGGTATGCAATTACCAATTGAAGACGGATCTATTATCAAGATGGGGAATGTTGCAACTGAATCAATCAAAGGAATAGGAACTGTGCATCTTGTTTTTACTTCTGGAAAATCTTTACTTTTGAACAATGTTTTGTATGCACCCGGAATTCGAAAGAATCTGTTAAGTGGCTGTGACACCTGTGTCACTTCAACCATCAAACAAATTCCAAACCAATGAAATATTGTATTTCATACTTGGGATTTGTAAAAATATGTGTATCGTTTGCACATATCAACTCTTGTTCGATTTCAAGCTCTAAATCGCTTTCTGGAAGGTTATACGCGCACTGATGCGTAAATATAACCAGTTTAATGCAACGAACACTCCAGAATAGTGAAATAGGCTTAACATACCTTAAATAACCTTTACTTAACTTAGAAATAAGTTTTGAAGGCTTTGGTATGGCAAAATCAAGTTAAATCGCTTACAGGGACTAAAGTTGACAAACTGCGAAAGTATGCCAATTTGAACTGTAACAGACATTCCGGAACATGACCATAAGTTAAACATACCATAAATATCCTTTACATAGCTTAGAAATAGGCTTTGAGGTGTTCGGTATGCTAAAATAAACTTTTGTGTCATTCAGGGACTAAAAGCGTCAAAAAGTGCACAAGTTTGCATTTTCGCGCATAACTTACGTTCTGAATACATCCGGACATCCAAAAATTTATGTAAGCACTATAATATTTTATTTTAGTGTTTGGCATAAGAAAAATCCATTCGTCACGCATTTTGGATCGTTTTTCGCGCTTATGCGCATTCCGTCGTAATTAAGCGAACATCACGTTCGTACGACCAAACGAACCAACATCCGAGATATTTTTGAGCATGTTTTGAGTCCCCTATACTTTAACTTCATTTTAGAGCCTTGAAATGAGGTTAACGGGGTTCAAACGCATCGAAAATAGCTTAAACGGGCTGCAGGGACCATTTCTGCCATTTCTGAAAAATTTCTGAAACAGGGGGGCAGTGGCGTAGCGCGAGCCCTAAGGGCCTATGCAGTCGCGCTACGCGAGCGCCTTATCTGGACAGAAACATCAGTTTGGCACTTTCGGGACCAGATTCGATGTATTAACAGCTGTTTAATTCACAACCACACATTCTAACTTGCTTAGTCAGCTGATAAGAACCCATTTTTAGTCACCACAACTTGCCAACACTTGTACGGATGCGATTAAGGCATGATATTCGACAAGCGATCTTAACAGTTCGGGTATTCCTATAAATACCCATCCGCCCCATTGCAAAACTTACAAGAATTCTGATTTGATGAGCTCTAAGTTGAAACCATTGTTTCATACCTGAGCTACTTGGATCGGGATTAGCATTCGGGGACCCTTCGTAAGTATTCTTTCGTTCTTTTCTTTCTTTTATTGCTTTTCGAGTCAGAAAGTCAAACTTTGTTTGACTTTCAGCGTTGACCAGCTTATGGTCAATGCGAAGTTCGTTTGAACTTCACAACGTGAGTGTAATCACGTTGGTTATAGTCCCTTGGGACTATGCCTACTGATTACCACGTTGTCTAGGGTCGTAGGGTAAGCGATCTAATAAATCGCTTATACCTTCGAACCCGACCCAGTTTGGTCGATCATTAGGATCCGACCAAATACATTAGGTGACCATAGTATATAGGGAATAACCTTCCGAGGTTATACCTTATGGTCGCTTCGTTTAAGTAGTTGTATGATAGGTAGTTTATATGCCTTAGGTAAATTACCAAAATACCCTTTTCAGTATAATTGGTAATTAAGCATATGTAACCTAAACCTTTGTCACATAACTGATTATGTAACATGTTTAGGTATATTCTACTTGTCATAGGACTAGTTAGGCGGTCCGAACGCGTTTCACGCGCACGACGCGTTAAAGTAGCATAAGCTTCCTAAACGGGTCGTAATGAGTCGTAAGCACTTATGTTAGGTTTCATTTAGTATGTAGGCTTTGTTAAACCATATTACACGAGTTTCCATACTCGTT
This sequence comes from Helianthus tuberosus, assembly GCA_030545235.1. Taxonomy (NCBI): domain Eukaryota; kingdom Viridiplantae; phylum Streptophyta; class Magnoliopsida; order Asterales; family Asteraceae; genus Helianthus; species Helianthus tuberosus. The sequence continues at coordinate 893,986 of JARYGA010008671.1, read as the reverse complement.
TGGTTTACAAACCCTCATTCCATCAAATCTTCCGATTTAGGTCCGGTTTATTAACATAGTTACCTATATTAGGTGCCGTTTGATATCCGCGATCTCTAGCATTGTTTGGTTGTTACTCAAGGACTACTAAGCAATCTCAAGTGAGTACATAGACCCCTCTTTTACTGTTTTCCAAACTGTTTTGGGGTGAAACACATGTGCCTACTTGTTACATTCATGCTTTCCCATTTTCACATCATATACCTGCTATGTTCGTTAGTACATTATAGTACATGATTTCATTACATTTTATGCTATGTATGTCCATTGTGTGCATACTTAGTACATTGTTTTACATTACATTTTGTTGCATATGCTCATCCAGTATATGAACACATTATATTACATTTTGAACCGTTTATAACTATTTGACTATATGAACCGTTGTAATCATTTGACTATGTGAACTGTTTGTATCTGTGAACCGTTTATATCTGTGAACCGTTTGTATCTGTGAACCGTTTGTATCTGTGAACCGTTTGTGTCTGTGAACCGTTTATATCTGTGAACCGTTTGTATCTGTGAACCGTTTGTATCTGTGAACCGTTTGTATCTGTGAACCGTTTGTATCTGTGAACCGTTTGTATCTGTGAACCGTTTGTATCTGTGAACCGTTTGTATCTATGAATCGTTTGTATCTGTGAACCGTGTGAACCGTATATGACCATACATAAACATTTCTACAATTGTTAAACATTACTTTGGTGGTTTGGTTTGATTAAGTGATTAAGTAACGATGCGTGTGTAATATGATACAAGCATGGTGGATACGCCGCTGGTACTTCCTATATATAAGTGTTTGTATGGTATTACATATCGTAACGTTATTTGAATCATTTCAGTTTGAGACATATAACATTTTATACAAATAACATACTTTTCACAAGACATTGTTTTACAAGCAACTTAACTTATACAAACTCATTTTACAATGGTTATTCATTTAACCATACGTTATTCTCTTATTTATACATATCATCTGATCTTATCGTTTTTCAAATGATTTACAAAACAAAGCAAATTACAAGGTTCATGACTAAACATTTTCTCAAACATAAGTCATGAAACCTATTTTCACAAAACCTATGTATCTCACAGGCATTTTTATGCTGACGTACCTATTTTCACATGTGTTTTTCAGGAGCTGTTGCATAAGATGATCAAGATACACATAGGCAGACTTGGGCTTTAGTGACAATAAAAGATGCAAGACTAGTTAATTATGTTGTATTTCTTTGTTTGATAAGACATTGTAACACTTTTAATCAATAAAACGAAACTTCAATTGCCATGGATTTGAAACAATTAATTCTGTTACAACACTCCCCGACATTTCCGCCACGTTTTGTATGTTCTACGTGGTCGGGGTGTGACAGAAAAGATGGTATCAAAGCCAATGGTTATAGGGAATTAGGTTATTAGTAATGCTTTGACCTAGTCTATAACCTTCTTAGGACCCTAACGCGAGTTTACTTGCGTTTAGTCATAAAACAATACCGTCACCTATCCTTAGGCGACTACCACAACAAGAACATAAATTTCAAAACCGCTTTGAAAACTAATCATCTGTTCTAGGATGATTGATTACAAGGTTTTGAACCCTCTGTTACATGGTTTTGAACCCCTTTGAGTTTTCAAAATCTCGTCAAGGTTTTGGGTTTTAAATAATGTGAACACGTGCAAACTGGAAGGGTGAATGCCTGTATTCTGGGTTTTCTGTCTAGGCAAGCACTTCGTATACATCTCATCAGACGCGAGACCAGTTGTGCTTACCTGGAAATTCTTGGGATGAGTGTTCACTTATAGGCGAGCATGTCTTCGCGATACATTATTTTTGACCCATTTACTTTGATTAGTCACTGTGTGTCGTTTGTTTACCTTATGGTAACAAACAAATGACCACTACCCTTGCTTTCATCAGATTTGTTTCATCTCATTCTTTTCGTCTAATTCTCTCACTCGTTTCCTTTCATGTTTCCTCTTTTAGAATGCCTCCTCGATGCGAAAACCAGATAGCGACTGCCGAACTGGCAGAAATCATTGCGCAACAAATGGCTGCTCAATTCCCAAACCACTTTGCTCAATGGAATCAAGCCAACAACAACAACAATGGTCCATGCAATTTCAAGAGTTTTAACTCGGCGAAACCACTCAAGTTTAGTGGTTCTGAGGGAGCGACTGGGCTTCTTCAATGGTTCGAGAGCATTGAGAATACTTTCCGCCATGTGCAGTGGCCTGACAATCGCAAGGTCGAGTTTGCTTCGAGTGTGTTCCAGAAGAGAGCCCTTACGTGGTGGAACGGGGTTATGAGAGATCGAGGTGCAGAAGTTGCTCTAGCACAGACATGGGCTGAACTTAGGGCCCTTATGATGAAGGAATTCTGTCCTCGTCACGAGATCAGGGCCTTGGAAAGGGAATTTGACAATCTTGAGCAAGACAGCGGTGAGCATCGAGCCTACACGGACCGTTATGAGGAGTTAAGTCTGTTATGCCCAAACATGGTCACGCCTTTGGATAAGGCAATCGAAAAGTACATTGATGGCCTCCCTGACTCAATACAAGACATTGTGACTGGCAGCAACCCTACTACAGTTAGACAGGCCATTGAGCTATCTGCAACCTTGACTGAATCAAAGATCAGGAAAGGTAAACTTTTCCGAAAAGGTGACAAGAAGCCGGTCGAGGAATCGAAACCAATCGAGGAATCAAAGACCATGGATGAACAGACTGGATCCCCTAAAAAGTCAAAGAAGCGAAAGGCTTCTCAGAACTTCGCCATGGTTACTCACAATGATCAAGCCGTCCCCAACCAACCAGCTCAACCCCCTGCTAGGAAGCCATACAATGGAACTGCACCCTTGTGCAACCAATGTAGCCTCCATCATCATGCCAACGTAAAGTGCCGCAAATGCCAAACTTGTGGGCTTATAGGCCATACAGCAAGAGTCTGCCCAGCTGCAGCTGCACCAAACCAAGCTGGCAACAATACCGCTCAAGGTCGTTTTCTACCAGGTTCTTGCTTCAACTGTGGCGAGATGGGTCATTTCCGAAGAAATTGCCCAAAACTTGCTAATGCAAATCCAGCACAGGGATGAGCATCTGACCGACAACATCGTTTAGAAATAATCACGTCTTATGTATTATTTTCTTTTGTTGTATTGGTCCATGAAACAGTTGTTATCATTGTTTATAAATAAATCTTTTATTTACATCGCAATGTGTTTATGTGGTTGTATGTATAAACAACATATCTCTTACAATACCGACAATCAAGGAACCGTATTCTTTGAAGGACAAACTACCCCCAAATTTTTTTTCCCGTTCTATGATCTCTTGCGTTTCCACGAAATTCCTAAGTACCCGTTTATTCTAAGGAAACGAAGTACAAGGCGCAAGTTACAACACTGGACGAATACTCAAAGTACCACTATAAATCCTTAATAGGGTACCTAAGGGTATTTCCGTAAATCCTAAAATTTTTGTGTTCCTTAATTCGAATATTACGTTTCTTAGAAAACAAAAATCGAATTTTGGGAGATCTTCATATCTTTTCAGATAATTCCCATAGGACATTGAAGTCCATCGACTGGTTTCCATATCCGTTCTCAATCGATAACAAATTTATAACAAATTAATAACCAAGTTAAACAACTATGTGATTATATGCTTATGAACATTACAAGACAAACTGTGCGGACTGCGCAAGGAATTACGTAATTATGGATGCATACATAATTATGGAATTTAGTGCACAGAAACCACAGCGAGTTTTGTCATGTGCCTAGAAGTTAACTCTATTCATTTCCATTTCTGAGGAAGCACCCATTGAAAATGACTCCGTTTGTTCATTTTCGTTTCTGAAGATTTGTCCGTTGAGGAAATGAATATCCGTTTGTCTATCATTTTCATTTCCATTTCTGAGGAAGCACCCGTTGAAAATGACTCCGTTTGTTCATTTTCGTTTATGAAGATTGTCCGTTGAGGAAATGGATATCCGTTTGTCTATCATTTTCATTTCCATTTATGAGGAAGCACCCGTTGAAAATGACTCCGTTTGTTCATTTTCATTTCTGAAGATTTGTCCATTGAGGAAATGAATATCCGTTTGTCTATCATTTTCATTTCCATTTCTGAGGAAGCACCCGTTGAAAATGACTCCGTTTGTTCATTTTCGTTTCTGAAGATTTGTCCGTTGAGGAAATGAATATCCGTTTGTTTCTCCTTTTCATTTCCATTTCTGATGAAGCACCCGTTGAAAATGACTCCGTAAGTTCATTTTACGTTTCTGAAGATTGCCCGTTGAGGAAATGAATCCCCGTTGTTTATTCCTTCATTTCCGCTTCTGAAGAATACTCGTTGAGGAAAATGACTCCGTCTGTTCATTTTCATTCTGAAGAATGTCCGTTAAGGAAATGACAGGATTATGCCTTACATATCTCGGGTGGTTATTTGACACAAAGTCACAAATAGACTCCTACGTATTAATTTCGGGACGAAATTTCCTAAAGTAGGGGAGACTGTGACACCTGTGTCACTTCAACCATCAAACAAATTCCAAACCAATGAAATATTGTATTTCATACTTGGGATTTGTAAAAATATGTGTATCGTTTGCACATATCAACTCTTGTTCGATTTCAAGCTCTAAATCGCTTTCTTGAAGGTTATACGCGCACTGATGTGTAAATATAACCAGTTTAATGCAACGAACACTCCAGAATAGTGAAATAGACTTAACATACCTTAAATAACCTTTACTTAACTTAGAAATAAGTTTTGAAGCCTTTGGTATGGCAAAATCAAGTGGAATCGCTTACAGGGACTAAAGTTGACAAACTGCGAAAGTATGCCAATTTGAACTGTAACAGACATTCCGGAACATGATCATAAGTTAAACATACCATAAATATCCTTTACATATCTTAGAAATAGGCTTTGAGGTGTTCGGTATGCTAAAATAAACTTTTGTGTCATTCAGGGACTAAAAGCGTCAAAAAGTGCACAAGTTTGCATTTTCGCGCATAACTTACGTTCTGAATACATCCGGACATCCAAAAATTTATGTAAGCACTATAATATTTTATTTTAGTGTTTGGCATAAGAAAAATCCATTCGTCACGCATTTTGGATCGTTTTTCGCGCTTATGCGCATTCCGTCGTAATTAAGCGAACATCGCGTTCGTACGACCAAACGAACCGACATCCGAGATATTTTTGAGCATGTTTTGAGTCCCTTATACTTTAACTTCATATTAGAGCCTTGAAATGAGGTTAACGGGGTTCAAACGCATCAAAAATAGCTTAAACGGGCTGCAGAGACCATTTCTGCCATTTTTGAAACATTTCTGAAACAGGGGGGCAGTGGCGTAGCGCGAGCCCTAAGGGCCTATGCAGTCGCACTACGCGAGCGCCTTATCTGGACAGAAACATCAGTTTTGCACTTTCGGGACCAGATTCGATGTATTAACAGCTGTTTAATTCACAACCACACATTCTAACTTGCTTAGTCAGCTGATAAGAACCCATTTTTAGTCACCACAACTTGCCAACACTTGTACGGATGCGATTAAGGCACGATATTCGACAAGCGATCTTAACGGTTCGGGTATTCCTATAAATACCCATCCACCCCATTGCAAAACTTACAAGAATTCTGATTTGAGGAGCTCTAAGTTGAAACCATTGTTTCATACCTGAGCTACTTGGATCGGGATTAGCATTCGGAGACCCTTCGTAAGTATTCTTTCGTTCTTTTCTTTCTTTTATTGCTTTTCGAGTCAGAAAGTTAAACTTTGTTTGACTTTCAGCGTTGACCAGCTTATGGTCAATGCGAAGTTCGTTTGAACTTCGCAACGTGAGTGTAATCACGTTGGTTATAGTCCCTTGGGACTATGCCTACTGATTACCACGTTGTCTAGGGTCGTAGGGTAAGCGATCTAATAAATTGCCTATACCTTCGAACCCGACCCAGTTTGGTCGATCATTAGGATCCGACCAAATACATTAGGTGAGCATAGTATATAGGGAATAACCTTCCGAGGTTATACCTTATGGTCGCTTCGTTTAAGTAGTTGTATGATAGGTAGTTTATATGCCTTAGGTAAATTACCAAAATACCCTTTTCATGTATAATTGGTAATTAAGCATATGTAACCTAAACCTTTATCACATAACTGATTATGTAACATGTTTAGGCATATTCTACTTGTCATAGGACTAGTTAGGCGGTCCGAACGCGTTTCACGCGCACGACGCGTTAAAGTAGCATAAGCTTCCTAAACGGGTCGTAATGAGTCGTAAGCACTTATGTTAGGTTTCATTTAGTATGTAGGCTTTGTTAAACCATATTACACGAGTTTCCATACTCGTTTGGTTTACAAACCCTCATTCTATCAAATCTTCCTATTTAGGTCCGGTTTATTAACATAGTTACCTATATTAGGTGCCGTTTGATATCCGTGATCTCTAGCATTGTTTGGTTGTTACTCAAGGACTACTAAGCAATCTCAAGTGAGTACATAGACCCCTCTTTTACTGTTTTCCAAACTGTTTTGGGGTGAAACACATGTGCCTACTTGTTACATTCATGCTTTCCAGTTTTCACATCATATACCTGCTATGTTCGTTAGTACATTATAGTACATGATTTCATTACATTTTATGCTATGTATGTCCATTGTGTGCATACTTAGTACATTGTTTTACATTACATTTTGTTGCATATGCTCATCCAGTATATGAACACATTATATTACATTTTGAACCGTTTATAACTATTTGACTATATGAACCGTTGTAATCATTTGACTATGTGAACCGTTTGTATCTGTGAACCGTTTGTATCTGTGAACCGTTTGTATCTGTGAACCGTTTGTGTCTGTGAACCATTTATATCTGTGAACCGTTTGTATCTGTGAACCGTTTGTATCTGTGAACCGTTTGTATCTGTGACCCGTTTGTATCTGTGAACCGTTTGTATCTGTGAACCGTTTGTATCTGTGAACCGTTTGTATCTATGAATCGTTTGTATCTGTGAACCGTGTGAACCGTATATGACCATACATAAACATTTCTACAATTGTTAAACATTACTTTGGTGGTTTGGTTTGATTAAGTGATTAAGTAACGATGCGTGTGTAATATGATACAAGCATGGTGGATACGCCGCTGGTACTTCCTATATATAAGTGTTTGTATGGTATTACATATCGTAACGTTATTTGAATCATTTCAGTTTGAGACATATAACATTTTATACAAATAACATACTTTTCACAAGACATTGTTTTACAAGCAACTTAACTTATACAAACTCATTTTACAATGGTTATTCATTTAACCATACGTTATTCTCTTATTTATACATATCATCTGATCTTATCGTTTTTCAAATGATTTACAAAACAAAGCAAATTACAAGGTTCATGACTAAACATTTTCTCAAACATAAGTCATGAAACCTATTTTCACAAAACCTATGTATCTCACAGGCATTTTTATGCTGACGTACCTATTTTCACATGTGTTTTTCAGGAGCTGTTGCATAAGATGATCAAGATACACATAGGCAGACTTGGGCTTTAGTGACAATAAAAGATGCAAGACTAGTTAATTATGTTGTATTTCTTTGTTTGATAAGACATTGTAACACTTTTAATCAATAAAACGAAACTTCAATTGCCATGGATTTGAAACAATTAATTCTGTTACAACACTCCCCGACATTTCCGCCACGTTTTGTATGTTCTACGTGGTCGGGGTGTGACAGTGGCATTGTGTTGAATCATTGTGGTTACAAACAAGTGTTGGAAAGTGACAAGTATATCTTGTCAAGCCATGGTACCTTTGTTGTAAGACCCTTACCAATATTTAACGGTTTTCTTATAACTTTAGACTAAAAATGTGTATTAACGATTACACACACTTATGAAAATACGGGTTTATTTAAACTTTTACAATTTAAAAACAATACAACATAGTGTAAATGAGTTCGTCTTTTAAAACGACGACATAACAATGTGCGGAAGCTTGTAACTTGATCGTGTTCGGTTCTTCGTTGAGCTTGATCGCCCTCCGGTACTATAAGTTATATCTACAATCCATAAAACATGAATTGAATTAGTCATACGTAGTTTAAAACGTGTTTAAACGAGTTCGCGAGGCAAAACTGATTAAACAAACAAATTATGCAAAAACTGGCCTCCGTCGCGCCACGAGCCGGCACCACATTGCTCCCTCGTGTGGCGCGAGGGGTACCCTTTTTCAGTAGGTGACCTGCATTTTCCCAGCACTACCAGTTTTTACGGAAACGACCATAACTTATTCGTTATTGATCCGTTTTACACGATTCTTTTTCCTATGCGATCGTAATTTGATTCTCCATCACATGGAGTTAAAATCCGACATCCGGATTAACAATTTTCTGGATTTTAAGCCCTCGTCTTAAAATTCAATTATAATATTTTTGACCCGTTTCGTAATTCGTTAACCATACTTGTTTCTCATTTACTATAAAGTCATAAACAACTACTTTAACTCCAAATCTTTAACTTATACTTATTTCTTAGTGAATTACGCGGCCATTTTCCGAGTTATGCGCGTAATTCGTTTTGACCCGTTTAGAGGATTTTTGTGCATGTAAGCATCAAACCCGCTCTTCTATTTTCACACTTCGCATTCCCATATTTAAATAACTACCTATATTCCACAACTATTTTTGTGGTGGATTTAACATAATAAACCCATTACCCCGAATTTTACCCTTCAGTTAGTCATTTTACGCAAATGACCCATTCTTTGGCATTTGACCCACGAAAGTTTATGCCTATTACTTTTATGCCTAAACAACCCATGAGGGCCGTTTGTCCGATTTACCCATCAAGGGTTTTTTGGTCAATTTTAGTCCCTCATTTTACGACGAAGGACTTTCACTATTTATTTGACCAAAATCGCACTTTTAACTATAAACTTATTTATGCGTACCTGGCTCGGGTCAACATATAGACCCATTTTATACCTTTCTTTTATTAGCCGCTACTTTATAGCAACGCTATAATCGACTTCCCATTCACTCCTGTGAATATATGACTTGACAACCAAACGTTAGTCGATATTGTCAAATGGTGTCATCACCACCATTTGACCCATGTTGTCTTTATGACCAAACATTTACATTTATAACAAAACATGGTTTTTAATTACCCATTCACGCATTCGACCCATTTCGGATTTTACCACAAGATCATTTTTCTTATGTATTTAACCCGTTTTGGCTTACGCCATGGGTATCCTTTTAATCTCAACTTACATTTAGTCAACACGTGACTAAATTACCCTTTTACCCCTTTTTCCCATTACTAGTTACGCTATGAGGTAACCTTAAAGAAAACTTATTAATTCTTAGTCAATTCAGGACTAAATTACCATTTTGCCCCTTTTTACCATTAACCATGGTTTTGATCGTTTTTATTCGTTCCGACTCATTCCGTTTCGTGACGGAACTCATATTTCAAATATTATCCGTTGTCTTATTTATCACCTATAAAATAAATACGTATACTACAAATGGGTGTAAGCTTTACTTACCTCGCATCCAAACTACGCTTTTTCTTCATACTTGATTTGTTTGACCCGTTTACTTCCCAAGCTTCACCTAGCTTATCACACCCCCGAAATACCACATGCGGAAACACCGCGGGACGTGTGACGTACCAGGATCCAGCCACTAATCACATTGAACTATAAGATGATATTAAATAAAAGTTTCCATTTATTTCATAAAGTAATTTCAAATCACAACTTAAAATAAATACGTTCAGCGGAAGCATTATTTAAATCGTTATTCAAGTGTTTTAAAACAAATGTGCGAAACCAATAAATCATGTATCCGAGAGCCACGACCCATGACCACTCCAGCACTCCCAGATAGCAAGCTCCATAACCAAGAATCTAACGACCTGCAAGCATGCAGACAAGTGTATCAGACAACGCTGGTGAGTTCAAAGTTTGTTAACACATTTCGTTACCAGATATGGGTTTAAAACATTTCAGAGATTCGATGTTGTCAATAACTCGATTACCGCAGATGGCTCCAGATTATTTGCCCTTCCCCAATGCTCTATCAAACATTGGTCAAGTGGTTAAGGTAATTTGTTCACGCCCGTCCTCGCCGGTACGGTGTGAGGGTGCCAAACCTAATAGCGCTATCAACTAATAACCCCGTTGCCTCCCCGGCAACTAATTCGGTATATGATGGGACTTAAATCATAGATATGAGTATATTAACCAACATCCCAGGTTTAACATTCCAGTCAAACTCATTTACCCGACATTCCTCCCCGGAATGTTTACCAGACGTCCCTCCCCGGGACGCATGCTTGGAAAGAGAGCAGTGAACTCACCTTAGATTTGCTCGGTATATTATGTTACCCGTTCCAGTTAGTCAACCAAACCCTACCGTGGTTACCAATAATATTAGTTTCATAACCAACCCAGCCACCTATTTCACACAGATTGCATTCAATCACAAAGATCACTGTATAACATGTAGCAAGTGCTCAGATCTCATGCAAGTCCACATTCCATGTGCATGTCATATAATGTCACTAAACTAATGAGTGTGCAAATCACATAGTCACTTCGGATCCCTCATTCCTAATCAACGTTATTAACATGAAATCAATAGAATTTTTATAAACACATATATCCATTACTGAATACATCACAACTGTTAAACTGTTTTGTCTAATGGCGAAGGTTCCTAATCGACGAAGGATCCTAGAGACGAAGAATCCTAACGACGAAGGCTATTCTTCGTCGAGTGCGTGTGCGACGAAGGACCTTGAAGGTTCATCAAAGCTGTCCGACGAAGAACCAATTCTTCGTCGAGCCATACTCTTCGTCAGGGCAGTTCTTCATCGCTGTCCTCATAGACAGTTACAATTTTCCTCAATCTTATCTGTAACGAATGTTCACAATTTTCGACAGTTTCCCAATCAAATCAAACAACACTTTAATCCTGATCAAGAACCCTAAATGCAAACAATCATCTACCATTCATCAGTTCTTTCGAAGCATAACAGTTTCACCATTCACTAATATGCAAACCCTAGTTAATAACTTAGCATGCAAAGATCACTGTTAATCTAGCAATTGATCAGTTGAATACGAAACCCTGGTTACGTATACACAATCATCGACCACAGAGTTTCTAACCACTAATACCAACATGGACCAACACCATAATCATTCGCCTATTCTAAATTCACGATCTTATAGACGAAACCCTAGTTTCACATAAAATCACAACTTCAATAATCTAGCCACTAGTAGCGATGAACACTAACCGTGATACCGGAAATATAAGTTTGATTTAGATGAAGGGCTTCAAGATTCACAGCCGTCGCCGCACAGGAAAGAGAGAGGGAGTTTTAGGGTTTGTCGTTAGAGTTTTTGCAGGTTATGCACGAGTATGCAATTAAAATAACATTAAAACCATAGTGGGCCACGAATGGGCCGCGATCCTTTTTGGGCTAAGAGCCTATTCGACGAAGGTTAATCTTCGTCAGGATCCAAGACGACGAAGGATCACTCTTCGTCCAGCGAGTTGTGGTGTAGAGTCCTATCTTCGTCAAAAGGGAGTTGTGGCGAAGAATCCATCTTCGTTACAAGGGGTTCTTTGTCATTATCAGTTTTCATTAAACATTAAACCAGCAAGCATAACCATACTATAATCATTCAATTAACTATACATGACGTCACGTAAAACAAATTGTAAATACAGGATTGTGAAACAAGTGATTCGTAGAGAAAAGACCTTGAAACCTCAGGTTGTCACATAATCCCTAACTTGAAAGAAATTTCGTCCCGAAATTTGATGAGTGATCCAAAGCAGCACGGTGAAAGATCAGGATGAATGTGGATTTTCCCCAGGTGCCACATCATCACCAACTTGAAAGGGAATTTCGTCCCGAAATTCACCAGTTGCATCAGGATTAGATTGATCAGTTGGGAATAGTTGAGGATACTTGAGCTTCATCTGATCTTCGCGTTCCCACGTGAACTCCGGTCCACGTCTTGAGTTCCAACGAACTCTCATGATCGGGATTCGACTATGCCTACGGACCTTGACCTCCCGGTCCATAATTTCGATAGGTTCTTCGACAAACTGCAACTTGTCGTCAATTTTCAGTTCTTGGAATGGTACCAAAAGTGTCTCATCGGACAAACACTTCTTTAGTTGTGAAACATTGAAGACATCATGGACGTTACCCAACTCAGCAGGCAACTCGAGTGTGTAGGCCACTTTACTGATCCGTTCCAGAGTTTTGAATGGCCCTACATAACGCGGATTAAGCTTGCCACGTTTCCCAAACCTTACCACCCCCTTCCAGGGTGAGACTTTCAACATAACACGATCACCCACAGCAAACTCCAAGGGTTTCCTACGCTTATCAGCGTAGCTTTTCTGGCGGTCACGCGCTGTCGTCATGCGATTCCTGATCTGTACAATCTTCTAAGAGGTTTCGAGCACGAGTTCTGGACCTGTGACCTGGCTGTCACCCACCTCAGCCCGACAGAGAGGTGAGCGACATTTCCGCCCGTACAATGCTTCGAACGGGGATGCCTGGATGCTGGTATGGTAGCTATTGTTATAAGAAAACTCTATCAAAGGCAAGTGCTTCTCCCAGCCCTTGCCAAAATCAATCACGCATGCTCGCAGCATGTCTTCAAGTGTCTGGATGGTTCGTTCACTTTGACCATCCGTCTGTGGGTGATAAGCAGTACTCATGTCGAGACGTGAACCAAACGATTTATGCATTGACTGCCATAAATCTGATATAAAACGCGGATCACAATCAGAGATAATAGAGGTTGGCACCCCGTGCCTAGAAACCACTTCCTTAAGATAAACAGCAGCAAGTTGTGAGAACTTATCAGTTTCTTTGATCGCAAGGAAGTGTACTGATTTCGTGAGACGGTCGATGATCACCCAAATGGTATCGTTCCCGTTTTGAGTTCTAGGTAGCCCAGTGACAAAATCAATGGCAATCTGCTCCCATTTCCATATGGGTATTTCTGGTTGCTGAAGCAGGCTTGAGGGTTTCTGATACTCTACCTTGACTTTCGCACAAGTCAAACATTTACTCACATACTTCGCGATGTGAGCTTTCATCTTCGGCCACCAATACAAGACTCTGAGGTCCTGATACATCTTATCCGAACCCGGGTGAACAGAGTATCGAGACCTTTGTGCTTCGTCCATCACAAGCTCTCTAAGATTTCCATACAAAGGAACCCATACCCGTTCCATAAAATAATGAATGCCGTCAGATCTCTCCACTAGTTGTTTCTCCATGCCCCGTAAATACTCAGCTTTAATGTTTTTCTCTTTCAGTGCTTCAGTTTGAGCCGAACGGATCTGGTCAGGGAGGTTTTAGTGAACAGTGAGCTGCAAGGCGCGGACACGTTTGGGTTTCGTTTCCTTTCCTTTCGACTAAGGGCATCAGCTACAACGTTAGCTTTGCCTGGGTGATACTTGATGGCACAATCGTAGTCGTTTAAGAGTTCCACCTAGCGACGCTGTCGCATGTTTAACTCTTTTTGGTCGAATATGTGCTGAAGGCTCCTGTGATCGGTATAAATAGTGCATTTGGTACCGTACAAGTAATGCCTCCAGATTTTAAGCGCAAATACCACAGCTCCCAACTCTAAGTCGTGAGTCGTGTAATTCCTCTCGTGAACCTTTAACTGTCAAGAGGCGTAAGCTATCACCTTCTCGCGTTGCATCAACACGCAACCGAGACCCTGAATAGAAGCATCACAGTATACCACAAAATCTTCAGTACCTTCAGGTAGAGACAAGATTGGTGCACTGCAGAGTTTTTATTTTAACAACTGGAAAGAATCTTCTTGTTTCGTTCCCCATGAGTATACAACGCCTTTCTGTGTCAACGTGGTAAGAGGTTGAGCGAACTTCGAGAAGTCTTTGATAAATCTGCGATAGTACCCTGCGAGTCCAAGAAATTGTCGCACCTCCGAAGGATTCTTTGGTGCCGCCCAATTTCTGATAGCATCAATCTTAGCAGGATCCACGTGTATCCCCGATTCAATAAAAATGTGGCCAAGGAAGTGTCCCTCTCGAATCCAGAAGTCACACTTAGAAAATTTCACGTAGAGTTGCTCTTTCCTCAACAGCTCCAAGATAAGACGCAAGTGTCGCTCGTGGTCTTCCTTGCACACGTGGTTCATGAGGTCCATGAAAACCGCAGGTGCGTTAGTCAACCCAAATGGCATAACCAAAAACTCATAATGGCCAAACCGCGTTTGGAATGTTGTCTTAGGAACATCCTCTTCTTGGACCCTCATCTGGTGATAACCCGATCTTAAATCGATCTTTGAGTAAAAACTTGACCCTTGCAACTGGTCAAACAAGTCGTCGATACGTGGAAAAGGATAACGGTTCTTGACTGTCACCTTGTTGAGTTCACGGTAATCTATACATATACGAAGGACCCATCTTTCTTCTTCACAAACAGAACTGGGGCTCCCCAAGGCGAAGAACTGGGTCGAATAAAGCCCCTATCCAATAATTCTTGAAGTTGGTTAGACAACTCTTGCAACTCTCCGGGTGCAAGACGATAAGGAGCACGAGCGATTGGGGCCACTCCTAGTGTAAGATCAATCTGAAATTCCACTTGACGGTGAGGAGGTAAACCAGGAAGTTCCTCAGGAAACACATCGGAAAACTCACGAACAACTGGCAGATCTTCGATTCTTCTTTCTTCAGGCTGAGTGTCAGTAACTAGTGCTAAAATAGCAGGATACCCCTTTCGTAGACACTTCTGGGCTTTCATAGCTGAGATGATACCAACCATTGCACCACTACGATGACCTTGAACCGATAGAGATTCTCCACTGAGGAGAGGAATACGTATGATTTTCTCTTTACAAAGTATGTCAGCACGGTGCTTGGACAACCAGTCCATACCAACCACTACGTCAAAACTACCGAGGGTAACAGGAAGGAGGTCAATGTCAAACACTTGACCTACAAGATCGAGTTTACATCCTATTAGAATGTGTGAGGCTTTAATTGTCTTACCATCAGCTAATTCTACTACATGCTTAGCTTCTAGAGGTGTTGGAGTTAAACCTAATCGTTGACTGAACTCTAAGGACACATAACTCCAATTGGCACCGGAATCAAATAACACAGAAGAAAAGAGATTGTTCACAGAAAACGTACCAGTCACGACATTGCCGTCGTTCCTAGCATCACTAGCACCAATCATAAATACCCTTCCACGAGCACCATTGCCCCCATTGTTGCCGTTATTGTTGTTCCCAGCATTGTTATTGTTATTCTGACGGTTGTTGTTATCATTGGCATTTTGATTCAGCTGAGGGCAATCCCGTTTAATGTGACCCTCGTCCCCACACTGGAAACACCCCTTCCTATTACCTTGGTTCTGATGGGGTTGCTGCCTTTGCTGTTGCTGCTGATTCTGCTGCTGCTGTTGCTTTGGGAACGGAGCTCTACAGTCTTTTGCCATATGGCCCACCTTATCACACCTATGGCAAGCTCGGACACACCGTCCACGATGATGATAACCACACTTGTTGCACTTTGGCTGCCTTCCAGCATAGGAGCCTTGATTCAGATTGTTGCTCTGGCCTTGGTTAACAGAGGAGGACTGACTGAAACTACGGTTGTTGCTGTGGTCTGGCTTTTTCTGCGATTGACTCGAGTTGGACACTTTGTCCGTATCATTCCACTTGCGCTTGTTATTACTAGCAGGAGTAGTAGTAGCAGTAGGAGTAGCAGAAACACGAGGCGGTAGCGAACAGCGCTCGACCTCTTGGTCTGTAATCTTGTGTGCTAGACAAATGATCTGAGGCAAGTTGTTAAGATTTGCAGCAGTGACCAAACTCTTAACTTGCGGTGCCAAGCCCTTGATGTACAATTCAATTCTTCGGGGTGGTGGTCGGGATAGGTTAGGGCACATGTTTGCTAGCTCATGAGATCGTTTCGTGTAAGCCTCGATCTCGGACCCCTCCATCTTCAGATTGTAGTATTCGTTCTCTAGTTTCTAAATCTCATCACGAGGACAGTACTCCTCCCGCATCAAATCCTTGAAATCATCCCAGGTAGTTGCATTGGCCATTTCGATGCCCAACATCAGCACTTGGGCATTCCACCAAGTTAAGGCACCATCCTCCAATGTGCATGTAGCATACTTCACCCGGTCCCCCACGGGACAGTTACACATAGCGAAGACTGACTCGGCTTTCTCAAACCAACAGAGTAGCCCCACAACTCCTTCAGTCCCACTGAATGTCTGTGGCTTACAATCCATGAACGTCTTGAACGTGCAGACAGGCGGATTGTTCTGATTCTGATTCACTTGTTGACCTAAGGACGAAAGAGAATACAACACACAGGTAAGAGTTGAGTACGCGACACAAGAATAAAGAGTATTTGGCACATATCGTACCAGTCTGCTGAGCTGCTAGAGCTTCAGCCACACGAGTATTGATTAAGTCCATTAATTCAGCCTGGGACATAACAATATTTCCACGTCCACCGCTGTGGCCTCCACCACGTCCACCATTACGTCCACCACGTCCACTCACGATTCTATATACAAGGAAAAGGGGAAAAAGGTTAAGCGAGATTGAGTAGGGGTCAATCTTTGTTATGACTTCTACAGATTACTGAGTTCTATCATTATATCAGACAACAGAGCGGAACCCCTTTCACACTCGTTAAGCCTCACTAGGACTCACATGCACCCCGCATCATTATTATGTGTGCACCCATAATAACAATGCAATTTGCATGTTTATCTCAGTGTGACACCTGGGTCACTGCGACCATCAAACAAATACCAAACCAATGAAATATTGTATTTCATACTTGGGATTTGTACAAATATGTGTATCATTTGCACATATCAATTCTTGTTCGATTTCGGGCTCTAAATCGATTTCTGGAAGGTTATACGCGCACTGATGCGTAAATATAACCGGTTTAATGCAACGAACACTCCGGAATAGTGAAATAGGCTTCACATACCTTAAATAACCTTTACATAACTTAGAAATACGTTTTTGAAGGCTTTGGTATGGCAAAATCAAGTTAATTCGCTTACAGGGACTAAATTTGACAAACTATGAAAGTATGCCAATTTGAACTGTAACAGACATTCTGGAACATGACCATAAGTTAAACATACCATAAATATCCTTTACATAGCTTAGAAATAGGCTTTGAGGGGTTCGGTGTGCTAAAATAAACTGTTGGGTCATTCAGGGACTAAAAGCGTCAAAAAGTGTCTAAGTTTGCACTTTCGCGCATAACTTACGTTCTGAATACATCCGGACATCCAAAAATTTATGTAAGCACTAAAATATTTTGTTTTAGTGTTTGGCATAAGAAAAATCCATTCGTCACGCAATTTGGATCGTTTTTCGCGCTTATGCGCATGTCGTCGTAATTAAGCGAACATCGCAATCGTACGACCAAACGAACCGACATCCGGGATATTTTTTATAATGTTTCATGTCCACAATGTTTAGGCATCATTTTAGGATCTTAAAGTTGACTTAACGAGCCTTAAACATGTCGGAAATGGCTTTAATACACAACGGGGACTGAAATGGAAACTTTGGAAACTGGTTGCTGATCAGAAGGACCTAGGCATGACACCTAGCCCCCTAGGCGTCACGCGAGGCCCCTTCAGAACAGCAAAAGCTGTTTTAACAGCTATTAACAGCTCTTATGCACTCCAAAGGCCAATGCTACATGTCAATCTCTGGTGGTGGGGGCAAATTGAGTTACCATAACATTCCAACACATGTACGGATGAGATTCGAGCACGGTATTCGATAAACGATCCTAACGGTTGTCCAAATACTATAAATACCGAACCCCATTCAACTCAAAACCCACAAAACCTGATCTAAAAGCTCTAAGTTGAAGCCATTGCTTCATACCTGAGCTACTTGGATCAAGATTAGCTTTCGGGGACCCTTTGTAAGTGTTCCTTCGTTCTTTTACCGCTTTTCGAGTCCGAAAGTCAAACTTTGTTTGACTTTCTGCATTGACCAATTTATGGTCAATGCGAAGTTCGTTTGAACTTCATAACATGAGCGTAATCACGATGGTCATAGTCCCTAGTGACTATACCTACTGATTACCACGTTATCTAGGCTCAGTGACGAGTCGTAGTTTCGGCCAAAATGCGCATTCGTGGGTATTTTGTAACCAAACTACTCTTGGGTAACAAAACCGTTTGTTTTGATACCAAACTTGTTTTCTAAACTTAGTTAAGCATGTTTTAACATGCTTAGCTCGTCACTTTTAGTTTAGTGCTTATATAGGGTCGTAAGGTAAGCGATCTAAACAATCGCTTATACTTTCGAACCCGACCCGTTTGGTCGATCATTAGGATCCGACCAAACACATTAGGTGACCATAGTATGTAGGGAATAACCTTCCGAGGTTATACCTTATGGTCACGATGTTTAGTTAGTTGTATGATAGATAGTTTATATGCCTTAGGTAAATTACCAAACTGCCCTTTGAACGCCAAAATTCATTTTAAGCATATGTAACATAACTTTTGGTATCTAAACTGATTTGGTAACAATATTAGACATGTTAAGGCACATTTTACTTATCATAGGACTAGTTAGGCATTCCGAACGCGTTTCACGCGAACGACGCGTTAAAGTAGCATAAGCTACCTAAACGGGTCGTAATGGGTCATAAGCACTTACGTTAGGTTTCATTTAGTATGTAGGCTTTGTTAAACCATATTACACGAGTATCCATACTCGTTTGGTTTACAAACCCTCATTCTACCCAATCCTCCGATATAGGTCCGGTTCGTTAACATAGTTACCTATTTTAGGTGCCGTTTGATATCCATGATCTCTAGCATTGTTTGGTTGTTACTCAAGGACTACTAAGCAATCTCAAGTGAGTACATAGACCCCTCTTTTACTGTTTTCCAAACATTTTGGGGTGAAACACATGTGCTTACTTGTTACTTTCATGTTTTCCATGCTTTCATATCATATGCTTGTTATGTTCAATAGTACACTTATAGTACATGATTTCATTGTGTTTATGCTATGTATGCCCATTGTGTGCATACTTAGTACATCGTTTTACATTACATTTTATGCTATGTATGCCCATTGTGTGCATACTTAGTACATTGTTTTACATTACATTTCATGCTATGTATGTCCATTGTGTGCATACTTAGTACATCGTTTTACATTACATTCTATGCTATGTATGTCCATTGTGTGCATGTCACAGCCCGACCACGTATAACATACAAAACATGGCGGAAACGTCGGGGAGTGTTGTAACAGAATTAATTGTTTCATAACCATGGCATACAAAGTTGTATTTTATTTATCAACATAAGAGTTACATTGTTTTATACAGGAATCAAAGAGTTTATAACATAATTAAACTAAGTCTATCTTCATTTTAAGTCTCTAAGGCACAGGTCCGCCCTAGTGTCACGATCATCGTCCTACGCAAAAGCTCCTGAAAACACATGTGAAAATAGGTACGTCAGCATAAAAATGCTTGTGAGATACATAGGTTTTGTGAAAATAGGATTCATGACTTATAAGTTTAGAAAAAGTTGTTGTTTAGCAAAAGTCAGTCATGAACCTTGTAAATTGATTTGTTTTATAAATCGTTTAAAAAGCGATAAGATCAAATGATATGTATAAATAAAAGAATAAAGTGTGGTTAAGTGTATAACCAAGTAAAATGTGTTGTATAAAGTAAATTGTTAGTAAACCAAAGTCTTGTGAAAATCGTGTTACTTGTGTAAAATGTATGTGTCCAAATTGAATGATTTAATTAACGCTATGATATGTAATATAATACAAACACTTATATATAGGAAGTACCGACGGCGTATCCACCATGCTTGTATCATATTACTCACATCTCGTTACTTAAGTCACTTAAGCAAACCACCAATGTATAAAGTCTATGTTTAGACCAATTGTCAAAGAGTCCTTGTATAAACCATGTCAAATGTTAAGAAGTCCAATAGTAGTCAAGTAATGTGTAACAAATGTTATGTATTGTAAGTAAAGTATTGTCACATAATCCAAATGTAGAAATGTACAAAACAAAGTATTTTGAATATATCAAAAAGTTATGTTTTGCAAAGTAATGCATGTTACATTGATACAAACATTTATGTGGTAAGTTAACGCATACATTCAAGCCTTGAGACAGTTGGATAACCCTTTCAGTCAAGGTTATCAAAAGAAATGTTTTCGGATTCAGTCATTCCTTACATCCAAACAAACCCGGGATGTCAGGAATGGGATTTGTCAAGTCCTATGGTACCAGTACTTACTACCGAGCGGCGTAGCTAATGTTAATGAACGTATATAAGTCTCGTTTGTGCAAACCAAATGTTATAGCAATTGTATGCATGTCATATGAAAACAATGTACTAAGTATGCTAAGTTAACATACAAAGCAGAAAAGTCATGTAAATCAATGTGCTAGCATGCTATCAGTCAACATACATAGCAGAAATGTAATGTAAAACAATGTACTAAGTATGCACACAATGGACATACATAGCATGAAATGTAATGTAAAACGATGTACTAAGTACGCACACAATGGGCATACATAGCATGAAATGTAATGAAATCATGTACTATAATGTGCTAACGAACATAGCAGGTATATGATGTGAAAACATGGAAAGCATGAAAGTAACAAGTAGGCACATGTGTTCCACCCCAAAACAGTTTGGAAAACAGTAAAAGAGGGGTCTATGTACTCACATAAACACCTTGAAAACATTTAAAAGAGGGGGTTCTATGTACTCACTTGAGATTGTTCAGAAGTCCTAAGATAACCACCAAGCAATGCTAGAGATCACGGAATCAAACGACACCTAATATAGGTAATTATGTTAATAAACCGGACCTATATCGGAGGATCGGATAGAATGAGGGCTCGTAAACCAAATGAGTATGGGAGCTCAGGTAGTATGGTTTAACAAAGCCTACATACTAAATGAAACCTAGCCTAAGTGCTTACGACCCTTTACGACCCGTTTAGGTAGCTTATGCTACTTTAACGCGTCGTTCGCGTAAAACGCGTTTGGAATGCCTAACTAGTCCTATGATAAGTAAAATATGCCTTAACATGTCTAATATTGTTACCAAATCAATTTAGATACCAAAAGTTATGTTACATATGCTTAAAATGAATTTTGGCGTCAAAAGGGCATTTTGGTAATTTACCTAAGGCATATAAACTACCTATCATACAACTACTTAAACGAAGCGACCATAAGGTATAACCTCGGAAGGTTATTCCCTATATACTATGGTCACCTAATGTGCTTGGTCAGATCCTAATGATCGACCAAACGGGTCGGGTTCGAAAGTATAAGCGATTGATCAGATCGCTTACCTTTACGACCCTAGACAAGCACAAAACTAAAAGTGACGAGCTAAGCATGTTAAAACATGCTTAACTAAGTTAGAAAACAAGTTTGGTATCAAAACAAACGGTTTTGATACCCATAAGTAGTTTGGTTACAAAATACGCAAGAATACGTATTCTGGCCGAAACTACGGGTCGTCACTGAGCCTAGATAACCTGGTAATCAGTAGGTATAGTCACTAGGGACTATAACCATCGTGATCACGCTCACGTTATGAAGTTCAAACAAACTTCACATCGACCATAAACTGGTCAATGCAGAAAGTCAAACATAGTTTGACTTTCAGGCTAGAAAAGCGATAAAAGAACGAATGAACACTTACAAAGGGTCCCCGCTAGTAAATCTTGATCGAATAGCTCAGGTATGAAGTGACTGGCTTCAACTTAGAGCACTTTTGATCAGATTTGTGAGGAATGAGTGAAGTTGAGGTGGGTATTTATAGTAAATGGACAACCGTTAGGATCGTTTATCGAATAACATGCCTTGATCTCACCCGTACACTTGTCGGAATGTTATGGTAGCTCATTTTGCCCCCACCACCAGTTATTGACAAGTGGCATTGGCCTTTGGAGGGTTTAAAGGCTGGAAACAGGCTGTTAAAAACAAGTTTCTGCATCTGACCCCTACTTGCACACCGTAACACTAAAAACCTTGAGGTGCGCAAGGACCTTGCAGACCAAAAAGTTTGAAAAATGGCAGAACAGGTCCCTGAAGCTCCAAACTTCCTATTTGATGCATTTTTGACACGTTTAAGCCCCGTTAACCCCATTTTAAAGCTCTAAAATGAAGTTAAAGTATAGGGAACTTAAAATGTGCTAAAAAATATCTCGGATGTCGGTTCGTTTGGCCGTATGATTGCGTTGTTCGGTTAATTACGACGGAATGCGCATAAGCGCGAAAAACGATCCAAATGGAGTGACGAATGGATTTTTCTCATGCCAAACATTAAAATAAAATATTTTAGTGCTTACATAAATTTTTGGACGTTCGGATGTATTCAGAACGTAGGTTATGTGTCACACCCCCAAAATCCACCATACGGAGTATCACCTCTTGGAGGCGTGACATGACCAGGATCGAGCCACCAATCATATTGAACAACACAATTAAGTAAATAAAACCAAACACAATACGATTGGTGACCAAAAGGAAGTAAACCGATTTTAGGTTAATAGCGGAAGCATAAAACATAAGTCCAAAACATAAGTCCATAGTTTATAAGTTAGGGTTCAAAACGTAGGTTTAATAAGTTCATAAAGTTTATTCATTAAGTACGGGACATATCAGTCCGCATCCCACAACGACCACCTCCATATGCAAGCTCCATAGCATCTAGTGACCTGCAAAGCATGTAATAACGAGTCAACAACAAAGTTGAGTGAGTTCACGGTTGGTTGTCCATTTTAGAGTTGTTTCCAAAAACATAGTTTAATCTCATTCGGCTATCCAGCCGTGGGGGTTACCCCATAGTTCGAAAACGTTTATTTGTTAACCATCCAATGTCCACCTTCCCTGGCTATCCAGCCCGGTACTTTGGCCGTGGGGAGCTGCCCCAGTATTTTAAACTACCAGACTCGTTTATCATATCGACTACTAACAAAAATCAATTGTGCCCTAGCGTCGGTGTTCTATCACCACCGACGTGCCATAGTCCATTAGTACACACCCGTCCAACTGGCACGGTGTGAGGTTTGTTAAACCTAATAGCGCTATTAACTAATGACCCGCTCGCCATAGCCTCGGCGATTAAGTCTATACAAAAAGGGAGGGACTTCGCTGATAGAGTTCTAGTCCAGTAAGTCTAATACGTCTCAACAGGATGAGGAAATTTACATTCCTGAACACGTCTCAAGGACGAGGAATTCACATTCCTGAACGCGTCCCAAAGGACGAGGAATCCCTATTCCTGTACCCATTCCCATTCCCACCGGGAATTTACCATGCTTTGTAGAAAAGTGTGAACTCACCTTGGTTTGCTCGGTTAGATTCTCAAATATAGCTAACAGTCGAGGTCAGTCAATCACGTCCTAGTATGATTTACCAGTTAGTCATTTAGTGGCTTACAAATAGAGCACAAAGTTCCTACACGTATCTATCACATAGCATGCATTACTTTAACTGTTTATGCCCGTATATATACTTCCCATCCATTCCCCACTCATAAGCAAATATACGATAGTGCACGTAACACATATAACATGTTAGATCATTCACAGATAGCATACTCGACATTTAGACACGCAAGTCACAACTTATGTCATTTCAGCATTAATATTCAAAACCGGCTGTTTTCGGACATTTTAATAAAATAGTTAAATTATTCCAAAAATTCCCAAATTTTTACATGATGTCTCAAACGTTCCAAATTTTATTGTGTAAAAATATCGGGGTCTGGTTCATTACCAATATTTTATAAAAATTCATTTTCCGGACTGAACTCAGATTTATATTTTTCTGACCACAGTCCACGAGGTAATTTATTTAAAATTCATCGAGCGTCCGATTTACAAAATTCCAGTGGGGTAATTACAAATACATCGGTGGTCAGCTATGGTATAAATTTCGTGATCAGACTCCACACAGATTGCAAGTTATAACAGAAAACAAGACGGACTTTTTCAGCAGAAAAATTGCAGCTCTAGCTGCTGTTACGAAAAGACGCTTTAAAAATAGTAAACGGAGTCCAAAAATTACGATTCTGGTGCCATTAGAACCGTATTTCATAATAACACGTTTTAGACTCAAAATATCAGTTTTTCGTAGAGTTTATCACCTGTTTACAGCCAACTGAAGTTGGCTGTAAAACCGGGACAGATTCTGCTTTCACTCTTTAACTTCCTAGCTCGTGTTCGATTGATTTCCGTTAGCAAGTTTATTAATCACAACAACATTAAACATCAATACTAACCAGCAAAACATCAGATAATCAACTAAGAATCATAACAAAACTTGTTTCAAAAGTTTTACACTAACATTCATTCATTAACCACCTTGTTCATCACTTTAGTAGACTTTTTAGTTGGTGATCTTTAGTGTTCATAATTTTTGATTGACAAAACTCTTATTAACCACTTTAGAATAGATCAAGAAGGCGTTTAGAGTCACTTACTACTAGCTCGAGGCTAGGGAAGAAACTAGACGAAAAGCGGGTGGTTAAAAACGTCGTAGAGAGGTCCTTGGCAATCCGTAAGCTCCGGACTTCCTCGTATGGGATCCTCCACACTTGGGTGCACTTGGAATATCTTGAATGAAATTGGAAAGTGGGTGTGGTGTGGCTTGTGTGGTCGGCCGAGAATCAAGAGAAGAGGGAGAGTGTGGTGTGATTTGCTTAAGTGTTAAGTGAAGTGGTGGACCTTTGGTATTATTTATAACCCACTTAACCTAATTATCCATGGGACTTTATGTCTTCTAGATATAGAACATAAGCAATATAATAATCATAAAGTGTGAGGCTATGTCCCCTCATGGGACCGAAATCGTTGGGGAGGGGGGGGGGGGTCACATGGTTAGATTTTAATCATATAGTTAAGTACTAGTTTGATTAATTTGAAGGTTAAACCTTTTACTAGTATGTAGTGTTTTATAACGGGTGTTAGGGTATTCGGGGACCCTAACAGGCTCAGAAAAGAAAAACAGTGTCAATGACAATATTTTTGTGTTCCGGGTAGAGTCCGGTTGTTCGGTTGGATTCTGATCCGTTAAAGTGCTAAATTAATTCGTAAGGCGTCCTATTTATATATTTTGTAACATTTTTACTTTCTAACACTTAGGAAAATATAATGGACTATTTAGTGACCTTTCTGTACACTATTAGTATGTTAACAAGCACAAACACAGGTATCAGAAAGCAGTTAAGTAATTCCACAGTCATCAAACACTTTAACTAACATTAATAAATTGTACGGAATACATGTAATTTGAGGGTTGTCACATTCTCCCCCAGTTAAGAGAATTTCGTCCCGAAATTTAGCGCGTGGTTACTGAGGAAGCTAGTTAAGTTGCGTTGTTTTCCTGATTTTCCTGGGGTGTCACATTATGCGCGAAAGTGCAAACTTATGCACTTTTTGACACTTTTAGTCCCTGAATGACCCAAAAGTTTATTTTAGCACACCGAACCCCTCAAAGCCTATTTTTAAGCTATGTGAAGGATATTTATGGTATGTTTAACTTATGGTCATGTTTCGAAATGTCTGTTACAGTTCAAATTGGCATACTTTCGCAGTTTGTCAAATTTAGTCCCTATAGGTGAATTAACTTGTTTTTGCCATACCAAAGCCTTCAAAACTTATTTCTAAGTAATGTAAAGGTTATTTAAGGTATGTTAAGTATATGTTGATGTTCTGGAGTATTTTTCGCATTGAACTGATTACGTTTACGCATCAGTTTGCGTATAACTCTCCAGAAAGCGATGTAGAGTTTGAAATTGAATAAAAGTCAAAACATGAAAAATGTAAAACACAACCAAACAAACATTGGGATCAAATAACATTTTTTTATTGATAATTGAACTGTTCATAATGATTACAAGCACAGATGTTACAGTGCATACTTAGTACATTATTTTACATTACATTCTATGCTATGTATGTCCATTGTGTGCATACTTAGTACATTTATTATTCATCACATGCTTACATTTTGGTATGACATTTGGTTTGTTTAAATGGGACAATGTACATTCATTAACACCGATCATGCCGCTCGTTAGTAGGTAGTGGTACCATAGGACTTGACAACTCCCATTCCGGAAATCCCGGGTTTGTTTGGATTGGAAGGAATGACCGAATCCGGCTACATTACTAGGTGGACCTTAGACTTTGTGCTAGGGTTTATTCTATAGTCACAAGGCTTGGAAGTATGAATTTTCACAATACCGCATAGATGTTTGTATCAGTATAGCATGCATTTGTTCCACAAAACATAACTTTGATTTAAACCATGTTTTACTTCAATACCTTGTTTTTGTGCATTTTACATATGGTTTAGTTGATATATTTCACTTACCGTACATGATATTTTGGATACACATTACATGATATGCATTAGACATAAACATTTTGACATTGATATACAAAATTCATGATTTACATTAGACATAAACCTTTTGACATTGATATACGCAATTCATGATTTACATTAGACATAGACATTTGACATTTGACATGGTTTTCACACAAACATTTTGACATTTGATTATACATAAACATTCTACTTTGATGGTTTGGTTTGAGTAAGTGATTTAAGTAACGAGGCGTGTGTAATATGATACAAGCATGGTGGATATGCCGCTGGTACTTCCTATATATAAGTGCTTGTATGGTATTACATATCGTAGCGTTATTTGAATCATTTCGATTTAGACTTATAACATTTTATACAAATAACATAATTTTCACAATACATTGTTTTCACAAACAGCTTATCTAATACAAACTCATTTTAATTGGTTATTTACTTAACCATGTGTTATTCTTTTATACATATATATATATCATTTGGTTTATTTATCACTTTTCAAATGATTTACAAGACAAAGCAAATTACAAGGTTCATGACTAAACATTTTCTTAAACATAAGTCATGAATTCTATTTTCACAAAACCTATGTATCTCACAGGCATTTTTATGCTGACGTACCTATTTTCACATGTGTTTCAGGATATGATGCATAGGATTTATCAAGATACACTTAGGCGGACTTGGGCCTTAGTGACAATAAAAGATGCAAGACTAGTTATTTATGTTATGTTTCTCTGATTGTCAAGACATTGTAACTCTTTTAATCAATAAAACAATATTTCAATTTCCATGTGTTATGAAACAATGATTCTGTTACAACACTCCCCCCCGACCACGTAAAACAACAAAACGTGGCGGAAACGTCGGGGAGTGTTGTAACAGAATCATTGTTTCATAACACATGGAAATTGAAATATTGTTTTATTGATTAAAAGAGTTACAATGTCTTGACAATCAAAGAAACATAACACAAATAACTAGTCTTGCATCTTTTATTGTCACTAAGGCCCAAGTCCGCCTAAGTGTATCTTGATAAATCCTATGCATCATATCCTGAAACACATGTGAAAATAGGATTTATCAAGATACACTTAGGCGAACTTGGGCCTTAGTGACAATGAAAGATGCAAGACTAGTTATTTATGTTATGTTTCTTTGATTGTCAAGACATTGTAACTCTTTTAATCAATAAAACAATATTTCAATTTCCATGTGTTATGAAACAATGATTCTGTTACAACACTCCCCAACGTTTCCGCCACGTTTTGTTGTTTTACGTGGTCGGGGTGTGACAGAAAAGTTGGTATCAGAGCTCATAGTTATAGGGAATTAGGTTATTAGTAATGCTTTGACCTAGTCTATAACCTTCCTAGGACCCTAACGCGAGTTTACTTGCGTTTAGTCATAAAACAATATCGTCACCTATCCTTAGGCGACAACCACAACAAGAACACAAATTTCAAAACCGCTTTGAAAATCAATCATCTGTTCTAGGATGATTTATTGTAAGGTTTTAAACCTTCAAAGTTTTCAAAATCTCGTCAAAGTTTGGGTCTTTTAATGTGAACACGTGCAAACTGGAAGGGTGAATGCCTGTACTCTGAGTTTTCTGTCTAGGGCTAGAGTGTTCGTACAAATCCGCAGAATCGGACCAGTCACTCTTACCTGGGAACTCTTGGGGTGAGTGTTCACTTATAGGCAAGCATGTCTTCAGCAATACATTATTATGACCCGCTTACTTTGATTAGTCACCGTCTCATTTGTTTGCCTTAGGTAACAAACAAATGATCGCAATTTTTATGCGTTGCCATTCTGTTTTGTTTTATTTTCCGATAACATTTAATTTGTTTCCTCCTATATCCTTCATTTCCTCCAGAATGTCTCTTCATCGCAACGATGCGCATATATCCGAGCAGACTGCCAAATTTGCCCAGCGAATAGGCGAAGTAATCCTGAAGACTGTTGAATTAGGCATTGCCATGTCTCGTCTCAACAATGAAGCCACTCAAGAGCCACCAAAAGAAGCAGAAGTTAAGCCAGCACCAAAATCAAGGAAGCGTAAGGCTTCAAGGAAACCCGCAGCAGTTACACCTAATCAAGCGGGACCTAGCCAAGTGACAGCACCACCAGCCAGGAAGCCATACTACGGAACTGCACCCTTGTGCAACCAATGTAGCCTTCATCATCATCCTAGCGTGAAGTGCCGCAAAAGCCAGATTTGTGGACTTATAGGTCATACAGCAAGGGTTTGCTCAACTGCAGCTGTACCAAATCAAGCAGGACCCATCCGGGTGGCAACACCACCTGCTAAGAAGCAATACAAGGGAACGGCACCAATATGCGACAAATGTAATGGGCATCACCAAGCTCACTTACAATGTCGTCTGTGTGTATCATGTGGGCGAATTGGTCACCTGGCAAGTGCTTGTCGATGTAACCCAAACCAAGGTGGTCCAAATCAACCACAAGCCAATCCTGCTCAAGCTCGCTTTCAGCCTGGATCGTGCTACAACTGTGGCAAGATGGGTCATTTCGTGAATAAATGCCCGAATCTTGCTAAGGCAAATCCAACCCACGGATGAGCAGTTGGCTGATTAGAAGATGTTGTTGTCTTATGCTTTTGTTTCTTCTATTTCTTGTAATGTGAAACAATCTGTTTTGTTTATAAATAAATTATTGTTCACAATTCTGATATACGAGTTTAGTTACATGTGTGTATGACTTTTCCTATGATACCTACATCAAGGAACTATATTCCTTACAAACTACTCTTGCGAATTTTTCCGTTCTTGCGTTTGCTCATGATTCCCTTGGAAAAATTCTAAGTACTCGTTTCACTCTAAGAAACAAAGTACAGAAAATAAAGTGACATTATGAGTAATCGTGCTTTTGCACATCTGTGCCTTTGAATCCTTGGTTAGATAACCAAGGATATTTTCAAATCTCATACCCATTAATTTCTGATTTTTCAACATGCATAACATAAGTTTTCAAAACAACCTTCATGACTTCAAAAACATTTTATATATAGTTCGAAAACGTTCTTAATATAGTGTATTTACTTAACATATCAAATGCATGATTTCAAAAGCATTGTCTATGTTTTCAAAAACAACCTTCATGATTTCAAAATGATATTAATACAGTATAATTACTTATATCAAGTGCATGATTTCAAAAGCATCAATCATGTTTTCAAAAACCTTATACATAATTTCAAAAATCATCTCGCATGATTTTAAAACATTTTTACCTAATACACCTACTTTATGATTTCAAAAGTATTATATCTAAGGTTTCAAAAACATTAAACACATTTTTAAAAGAAACCCCATGCATAGTTTTCAAAATATTTTTCTCATACATTGACTTAACTTTCAAATTCCGCTTTATATGTCGCCTTGGCATATCTGGCATCTCAACTTCATAAGCATTTTACTTCATGTTTTGACCTAAGCACATCAAGTGCAACGTTTCAAAACATCTACAACTTCTAAAATCCATATGGGATCTTTTATCTTCACATTAGACCCTTGTGGATGATTATCATTCAAATTAGAGTCCTTAATTGGATTCCTTGTGTACCTTAATTCGAACATTTCGGTTCCTTATAATCGAAATCGAATTTCCTCTTTAAAAGATCTTTCTATCTTGATAGTTAGATTCTTAGAAATATTTAAAGCACCAATCAAAATCCACTGATCGGATACCTGGTGTGCTTTGAATACATGCGCACAGTAAGCAGAACAAACTAACAAACAATTTTGTGGGTATATGACTATGTGTTTATGCATCTTATGTTTTCTTTTATGCATTTTGTGTTTTTGTATACTCTCGATTTTCATTATTCCAATCCTCGTAGAATCTTTCATATCTTCATATGAGGGATTCGTAGAGGATATTCAAAAAGGTACTACCATAAATCCTTATTGGGCTTCTATGTAATAGTTAAGACCCTTGGGTTATATAGTACCATTCCATGTTTCATAAGAGACCCTTTTAGTGGTCTAGTCAAAAAGATCGATTCAAAAATCTGGTTAAGAATGACATGTGATGATATAAGCTGAAAAGACTCCTTGGTAGTCTATTTAAATCATTTATTGATTTAATTAAAAAGACCCTATGGTGGTCTAGTCACAATCATCACAAGCTCATTCATTGCTTTCTTCCCCTACAAATTATAAGATGCACTACGTGACTATGCAAGGAATTACGTAATTATGGATGCATACATAATTTCGAAGTTCAGTGCACGGAAACCTTGGTAAGACTTATTATGTGTAAGAACCGATAGTCACAACCATAACGAAATGTGAACAATATAATAGGGGTACGGTGGACGCACCAATGACGCTTTATATACTTGTATATAAGTGTCCCTCTCACATTGCAAGCATGAGGTTATTGTAAAGTTACTAGAAGTTCAGGACTCTAACCAGTGTTGATTGATCTTTTCAACTTCATGTTTCAAGCTCTCATAAGTTTCCTCTGAATAAATTTCGGGACGAAATTTCCTAAAGTAGGGGAGACTGTGACACCTGGGTCACTGCGACCATCAAAAAATACCAAACCAATGAAATATTGTATTTCATACTTGGGATTTGTACAAATATGTGTATCATTTGCACATATCAATTCTTGTTCGATTTCGGGCTCTAAATCGCTTTCTGGAAGGTTATACGCGCGCTGATGCGTAAATATAACCGGTTTAATGCAACGAACACTCCGGAATAGTGAAATAGGCTTCACATACCTTAAATAACCTTTACATAACTTAGAAATAAGTTTTTGAAGGCTTTGGTATGGCAAAATCAAGTTAATTCGCTTACAGGGACTAAATTTGACAAACTACGAAAGTATGCCAATTTGAACTGTAACAGACATTCCGGAACATGACCATAAGTTAAAAATACCATAAATATCCTTTACATAGCTTAGAAATAGGCTTTGAGGGGTTCGGTGTGCTAAAATAAACTTTTGGGTCATTCAGGGACTAAAAGCGTCAAAAAGTGCCTAAGTTTGCACTTTCGCGCATAACTTACGTTCTGAATACATCCGGACATCCAAAAATTTATGTAAGCACTAAAATATTTTATTTTAGTGTTTGGCATAAGAAAAATCCATTCGTCACGCAATTTGGATCGTTTTTCGCGCTTATGCGCATGTCGTCGTAATTAAGCGAACATCGCAATCGTACGACCAAACGAACTGACATCCGGGATATTTTTTAGCATGTTTCATGTCCACAATGTTTAGGCATCATTTTAGGGCCTTAAAGTTGACTTAAAGAGCCTTAAACATGTTGGAAATGGCCTTAATACACAACGGGGACTGAAATGGAAACTTTGGAAACTGGTTGCTGATCAGAAGGACCTAGGCGTGACACCTAGCCCCCTAGGCGTCACACGAGGCCCCTTCAGAACAGCAAAAGTTGTTTTAACAGCTGTTAACAGCTCTTATGCACTCCAAAGGCCATTGCCACATGTCAATCTCTGGTGGTGGGGGCAAATTGAGTTACCATAACATTCCAACACATGTACGGATGAGATTCGAGCACGGTATTCGATAAACGATCCTAACGGTTGTCCAAATACTATAAATACCCAACCCCATTCAACTCAAAACCCAAAAAACCTGATCTAAAAGCTCTAAGTTGAAGCCATTGCTTCATACCTGAGCTACTTGGATCAAGATTAGCTTTCGGGGACCCTTTGTAAGTGTTCCTTCGTTCTTTTATCGCTTTTCGAGTCCGAAAGTCAAACTTTGTTTGACTTTCTGCATTGACCAGTTTATGGTCAATGCGAAGTTCTTTTGAACTTCATAACGTGAGCGTAATCAAGATGGTCATAGTCCCTAGTGACTATACCTACTGATTACCACGTTATCTAGGCTCAGTGACGAGTCGTAGTTTCGGCCAAAATGCGCATTCGTGCGTATTTTGTAACCAAACTACTCTTGGGTATCAAAACCGTTTGTTTTGATACCAAACCTGTTTTCTAAACTTAGTTAAGCATGGTTTAACATGCTTAGCTCGTCACTTTTAGTTTAGCGCTTATATAGGGTCGTAAGGTAAGCGATCTAAACAATCGCTTATACTTTCGAACCCGACCCGTTTGGTCGATCATTAGGATCCGACCAAACACATTAGGTGACCATAGTATGTAGGGAATAACCTTCCGAGGTTATACCTTATGGTCACGATGTTTAGTTAGTTGTATGATAGATAGTTTATATGCCTTAGGTAAATTACCAAAATGCCCTTTGAACGCCAAAATTCATTTTAAGCATATGTAACATAACTTTTGGTATCTAAACTGATTTGGTAACATTATTAGACATGTTAAGGCATATTTTACTTATCATAGGACTAGTTAGGCATTCCGAACGCGTTTCACGCGAACGACGCGTTAAAGTAGCATAAGCTACCTAAACGGGTCGTAATGGGTCATAAGCACTTAGGTTAGGTTTCATTTAGTATGTAGGCTTTGTTAAACCATATTACACGAGTATCCATACTCGTTTGGTTTACAAACCCTCATTCTACCCAATCCTCCGATATAGGTCCGGTTCATTAACATAGTTACCTATTTTAGGTGTCGTTTGATATCCGTGATCTCTAGCATTGTTTGGTTGTTACTCAAGGACTACTAAGCAATCTCAAGTGAGTACATAGACCCCTCTTTTACTGTTTTCCAAACATTTTGGGGTGAAACACATGTGCCTACTTGTTACTTTCATGTTTTCCATGGTTTCATATCATATGCTTGTTATGTTCAATAGTACACTTATAGTGCATGATTTCATTATGTTTATGCTATGTATGCCCATTGTGTGCATACTTAGTACATCGTTTTACATTACATTTTATGCTATGTATGCCCATTGTGTGCATACTTAGTACATTGTTTTACATTACATTTCATGCTATGTATGTCCATTGTGTGCATACTTAGTACATCATTTTACATTACATTCTATGCTATGTATGTCCATTGTCTGCATACTTAGTACATTATTTTACATTACATTCTATGCTATGTATGTCCATTGTGTGCATACTTAGTACATTTATTATTCATCACATGCTTACATTTTGGTATGACATTTGGTTTGTTTAAATGGGACAATGTACATTCATTAACACCGATCATGCCGCTCGTTAGTAGGTAGTGGTACCATAGGACTTGACAACTCCCATTCCTGAAATCCCGGGTTTGTTTGGATTGGAAGGAATGACCGAATCCGACTACATTTCTAGGTGGACCTTAGACTTTGTGCTAGGGTTTATTCTACAGTCACAAGGCTTGGATGTATGAATTTTCACAATACCGCATAGATGTTTGTATCAGTATAGCATGCATTTGTTCCACAAAACATAACTTTGATTTAAACCATGTTTTACTTCAATACCTTGTTTTTGTGCATTTTACATATGGTTTAGTTGATATATTTCACTTACCGTACATGATATTTTGGATACACATTACATGATATGCATTAGACATAAACATTTTGACATTGATATACAAAATTCATAATTTACATTAGACATAAACCTTTTGACATTGATATACGCAATTCATGATTTACATTAGACATAGACATTTGACATGGTTTTCACACAAACATTTTGACATTTGATTATACATAAACATTCTACTTTGATGGTTTGGTTTGAGTAAGTGATTTAAGTAACGAGGCGTGTGTAATATGATACAAGCATGGTGGTTACGCCGCTGGTACTTCCTATATATAAGTGCTTGTATGGTATTACATATCGTAGCGTTATTTGAATCATTTCGATTTAGACATATAACATTTTATACAAATAACATACTTTTCACAATACATTGTTTTCACAAACAACTTATCTAATACAAACTCATTTTAATTGGTTATTTACTTAACCATGTGTTATTCTTTTATACATATATATATCATTTGGTTTATTTATCACTTTTCAAATGATTTACAAGACAAAGCAAATTACAAGGTTCATGACTAAACATTTTCTTAAACATAAGTCATGAATTCTATTTTCACAAAACCTATGTATCTCACAGGCATTTTTATGCTGACGTACCTATTTTCACATGTGTTTCAGGATATGATGCATAGGATTTATCAAGATACACTTAGGCGGACTTGGGCCTTAGTGAAAATAAAAGATGCAAGACTAGTTATTTATGTTATGTTTCTTTGATTGTCAAGACATTGTAACTCTTTTAATCAATAAAACAATATTTCAATTTCCATGTGTTATGAAACAATGATTCTGTTACAACACTCCCCGACGTTTCCGCCACGTTTTGTTGTTTTACGTGGTCGGGGTGTGACACTCAGCTCCTCCCAACTCGTGCTAAAAGGTTCCTCAAATTCGAGTAGCAAGACAGAAGGCATCACAAAACATGAATCATTAAAGTCTAACGGAATGTCTCACTGTGACTCTATCAACCACATAACATAGGCAAGTAAAACATGAATTCAGTCTGTAGTGCTAAGTGCGCAATCAAATGCAACATCATACATAAGTGTACACTAGATATACTATGCAATAAGTAAACGAGAGACGAACCTTGCAATCTGGAGCTGAGTGTCATGCTCGATTTCGAAGCTGTTTGGTTATAGTCTGGTTTTATAAAATCGTTTTAAAACCTAGTTGACTATAACAAGTGGCTCTGATACCAAACTGACACCCCCCCGAAATACCACATGCGGAAACACCGCAGGAAGTGTGACGTACCAGGATCCGGCCACTAATCACCTTGAACTGTAAGATGATATTAAATAAAAGTTTCCATTTATTTCATAAAGTAATTTCAAATCACAACTTAAAACAAATACGTTCAGCGGAAGCATTATTTAAATCGTTATTCAAGTGTTTTAAAACAAATGTGCGAAACCAATAAATCATGTATCCGAGAGCCACGACCCATGACCACTCCAACACTCCCAGATAGCAAGCTCCATAACCAAGAATCTAACGACCTACAAGCATGCAGACAAGTGTATCAGACAACGCTGGTGAGTTCAAAGTTTGTTAACACGTTTCGTTACCAGATATGAGTTTAAAACATTTCAGAGATTCGATGTTGTTAATAACTCGATTACCGCAGATGGCTCCAGATTATTTGCCCTTCCCCAATGCTCTATCAAACATTGGTCGAGTGGTTTAGGTAATAAGTTCACGCCCATCCTCGCCTGTACGGTGTGAGGGTGCCAAACCTAATAGCGCTATCAACTAATAACCCCGTTGCCTCCCCGGCAACTAATTCGGTATATGATGGGACTTAAATGATAGATATGAGTGTATTAACCAACATCCCAGGTTTAACATTCCAGTCAAACCCATTTACCCGACATTCCTCCCCGTAATGTTTACCAGATGTCCCTCCCCGGGACGCATGCTTGGAAAAAGTGCTGTGAACTCACCTTAGATTTGCTCGGTATATTATGTTACCCGTTCCAGTTAGTCAACCAAACCCTACCGTGGTTACCAATAATATCAGTTTCATAACCAACCCAGTCACGTATTTTCACACAGATTGCATTTAATCACAAAGATCACTGTATAACATGTAGCAAATGCTCAGATCTCATGTAAGTCTACATTCCATGTGCATGTCACATAACATCACTAAACTAATGAGTGTGCAAATCACATAGTCACTTCGGATCCCTCATTCCTAATCAACGTTATTAACATGAAATCAATAGAATTTTTATAAACACATATATCCATTACTGAATACATCACAACTATTAAACTGTTTTGTCTAATGGCGAAGGTTCCTAATCAGCGAAGGTTCCCAGCGACGAAGAATCCTAACGACGAAGGCTATTCTTCGTCGAGTGCGTGTACGACGAAGGACCTTGAAGGTTCGTCAAAGCTGCCCGACGAAGAATCAATTCTTCGTCGAGCCATATTCTTCGTCAAGGCAGTTCTTCATCGCTGTCCTCACAGACAGTTACAATTTTCCTCAATATTATCCGTAACGAATGTTCACAATTTTCGACAGTTTCCCAATCAAATCAAACAACACTTTAATCCTGATCAAGAACCCTAAATGCAAACAATCATCTAATGTTCATCAATTCTTTTGAAGCATAACAGTTTCACCATTCACTACTATGCAAACCCTAGTTAATAACTTAGCATGCAAACATCACTGTTAATCTAGCAATTCATCAGTTGAATACGAAACCCAAGTTACGTATACACAATCATCGACCACAGAGTTTCTAACAACTAATACCAACATGAACCAACACCATAATCATTCGCCTATTCTAAATTCACGATCTTATAGACGAAACCCTAGTTTCACATAAAATCACAACATCAATAATCTAGCGACTAGTAGCGATGAACACTATTCGTGATACCGGAAAGATAAGTTTGATTTAGATGAAGGGCTTCGAGATTCACAGCCGTCGCCGCACAGGAAAGAGAGAGGGAGTTTTAGGGTTTGCCGTTAGAGTTTTTGCGGGTTATGCACGAGTATGCAATTAAAATAACATTAAAACCATACTGGGCCACGAATGGGCCGCGGACCTTTTTGGGCGAAGAGCCTGTTCGACGAAGGTTAGTCTTCGTCGGGATCCAAGTCGACGAAGGATCACTCTTCGTCCAACGAGTTGTGGCGAAGAGTCCTATCTTCGTCAAA
This sequence comes from Helianthus tuberosus, assembly GCA_030545235.1. Lineage (NCBI taxonomy): Eukaryota > Viridiplantae > Streptophyta > Magnoliopsida > Asterales > Asteraceae > Helianthus > Helianthus tuberosus. The sequence continues at coordinate 856,743 of JARYGA010008671.1, read as the reverse complement.
AGGGAGTTGTGGCGAAGAATCCATCTTCGTCACAAGGGGTTCTTCGTCATTATAAGTTTTCATTAAACATTAAACCAGCAAGCATAACCATACTATAATCATTCAATTAACTATACATGACGTCACGTAAAACAAATTGTAAATACAAGATTGGGAAACAAGTGATTCGTAGAGAAAAGACCTTGAAACCTCGGGTTGTCACGTAGCTTGTCAAGCATTAAACTATAATCATAATTCGTAAGGATGGTTAGATTAGTCATTATTAGTCACGACTATTCCACCTTACGTATTTCATATAAAAATTATCATTCATCGTATTGTAGGTCAGTTTGACTTTTAAAAAGTCAAATGCCCATTAGTATATAAAATGAACATTCAAGTTTATCAACTAGTTTAGGCATTTCTCAAATTACCCGGTAGGCGTTCTTTTAAGCCAACGTTTAACAAATCGTTTAACCCGGATCATTATATTTCCAACACTTCAACTAGTTCAAGCGATTATCAAAGCTAAATTATTTATTCATTTCACAAGAACTAAGGGTTCTCATCTATAAGTGAAACCCGTTTCATCATATTTCTAGTATTCATTTGAACACCTAATATAATCAAGTTCTTCATATGAACTAGTATATAACACGATTTCATACATCTAATTACATGAACAAAATTACCAATTTCATCATAACATACAAAAACCCATTTCAAGTCATGCATGAGCTTTCACTCGAACTTATAATTTGTTCAAGTATCTCGCTTCAACTACCAATTATGATGGTTCTAAGCACATGTATATCATCATCTTCACTATATAGTCAAAACCCACTTCCTAGTTTACTTGTTAATCACTTACAAGTAGCCTTATATCAAGTACTTCATAGTTTCATCATAACTAACAAAATTAAACATACATAAACATCCAATTTCCACTTTGGATCATAATCCAACAACCTATTTGCAAGTAACCTACTTGTCTAAAAATTCAACTTTAACCAATCTATGTTTTATGACATACCTTATGATCCCCATGACTAGGTGATCGTTTATACGCGTTTATGCTTCGATTTGGTCTTGAATTGATCCTCAATTTGGGTTTCTTAGCTTGAACAAGGGTGAAACCCTTGTTTTTCCCCTTCCTGGTCATACGCACACACACACACACTTAGTGTGTGTCTTGTGTTTTATTTTCTTGTTTTTATTAAAACAAGTTTGCCCACTTGGCCATAATAGTCCCTCATGTTTTATTTTGATCAAATGAAGCTACAACTCACTATTTATCACTTAATCACATATTACTAACTAGGTTAATTATTCCTAGTTATCTTAATGGGTTCGGGAAGTTATAACCCGTTTTATTTTAAGTCCCGTTAACTCGGGTCTTTTATTACTTTGTTTTCTCAAAGTGATTATTCTCCTTTTAATTAATATTAGGTTTAATTATTTAAATCTAATATTTACCGGGTTAATTTTTACCCATTCCTTATTATTAATGTGGTTTGACTATCAAACCCGTTTTCGGGGTGTTACAAGTCTATCCCCCTTAAAGAGGTTTCGTCCCCGAAACCTTTCTTACGTCGTTTCGGTAAATACTTGGGCGTTGTTCATACTTTTACAATTTATTGGTATTACCAGGAATGTATGGTACCATCTTCGCCTTTTATGTGAAATAACAAAATTTAAATAATTATGAATTCTTTCGTTATTTCTGCCCGTTTGGATGTTTTAGTGAAATCTTTTGTTTTTGTCAATTAAACTTTTCATGATCTCCTCATTTTGACCCATTCGATTAACTTGGCAAAAACCATCCCTTTTATACTAACATTGCCTTCCCAAGGCTTACAAGCATTCTTAATCCCCCATGCCCTAGCTCACACTACAATGCGGTTATGCGGGGAATTGTAATCGGTTCCCACGCTTTACCCCAAGTGACCCGTAGGTTCTTTCACTTAGCCTCGTAGGCTATTTCTATAGATTTTCACCTTTTTAAGGTGATACCCCAACAATTTGTTTCTTTCTATTTGTGACCCAAGGGTCTTTTCTGGTCCCGTAGACCTTAACACTACTTATAATCCCGTAGGTTATGATGATCCCGTAGATCATTTTCTTTTTTCTTCGTGTCTTTATTCAAGTGTATATATATATATATATATATATATATATATATATATATATATATATATATATATATATATATATATATATATATATATATATATAGGGAGGGGCTCATGCGAGAACCACTCTTATTGTGAGAACCATGAGAACCAATGTGAACACAACCTAAAATAGCTAAAAAACCTAAAAAAAACCCTAAAAAAACCTAACCCCCACCCCCCCACCCCCCCCCCCCCCCAAAAAAAACCTAACCCCCCCCCCCCCCCCCAAAAACCTAAACCCCCCCCCCCCCCTCAAGCTAAAAAAAACCTAAAAAAACCTAAAAAAAACCTAACCCCACCCCCCCCCCCCCCCAAAAAAAGCCTAAACCCCCCTCCCCCACCCCCCAAAAACCTAAACCCCCCCCCCCCCCCCAAGCTAAAATGCTAAAAACTAAACCCCCAAAAAACCTAAAAAAATCTAAAAAAAATCAAAAAAAAATCAAAAATTTTTTTTTTGATTTTTTTAATATTTTTTAGGTTAAAATCGCTACTTTTCGAATCAAAAAAAAAAAAAAATTTTTTTTTTTTTAAAAAAAAAAAAAAAAATTTAAAAAAAATTTTTTTTTTTTTTTTTTTTTTGGGTTCGAAAAGTAGCGATTTTAACCTAAAAAATATTAAAAAAATCAAAAAAAATTTTTTTGTGTGATTTTTAGCTATTTTTAGGCATTTTTGGTGTGTTCACATTGGTTCTCGCGGTTCTCGCAATAAGAGGTGGTTCTCGCATGATCTTCTCCCTATATATATATATATATATATATATATATATGGCGTCAAGGCACCCCTTTGTATTGTTCAGAATCATTAAATTTTCGCTTTTATAAATCATTTGACCTTGACCGTAGTCTAAGGCTACATTCGTTTTCTTTCGGTTTAATCTTCCGAATCTTATGACTTCTTACGTCATTTACGCGTCAGTTTGTTCTTCGCTTACCGTTATCCGGTTCATACCTATACTTCTTTACAACCCGTTACCCAGGTTCTTTTATCTTAATGTTTTTAACGCTCTCGTTGCCCGGTTTGCGTTTTCCTTACATTATCATGCGTTATTCTTTATTTAACTCGTTTGACTCGTTTTGTGTGAAATTTCATCACTTATGAATGTCAAACTTCATTCTTTATTCGACCCGTTCAATTCTGAAATAGTTGAACGTAATTTTCAAAATTTATGTTTGCAAAATCTTGTCGTCTTTTAGTCATAACTCTTAATCCGAGTCTTTTGACTTTTAACCCGCGTTCACGTCTCTTGGTTTTTGCGTACATCTGAAATCCTACCCATCTATCGGGTATTTTACCGAAGTCGTCATTATTATAACCTTTCCGGTATTCGTTAAGACTTCGTTTTGATTTATTTGGTCGTCTTAGCGAATTCCATTGCTTTTATTCGATCAAGTCCTTTATTCTTTACTCAATCCGTTCGACTTGTCCGCGTGAATTTCAACACTTATGACAGTCAAACTTTTATCCCTATGCCTTAGCATTCTTATTAGTCGGTTTGTATTTTCATTTACTTTGATTCTTGTCCCTTCTCTCGGGCTCGTTATTCTAATGTTATACGCTTCCATTACCCGGCTTGTGTTTACCTTTATTATCAAATATTTTACTTATTTGATCCGTTTTGGGTACCTTTTTAATTCGTCTCATTCACCCATCCTTACCACATCGGACGTAAATGTGTTAATCATAAGAAGTTCATGGTATCATGTGTTCACTACTTACTTGGCCAGAGTAGGCAATCAACACATGACACACATGACCTTTTTATAATTTTCACATCACGCCCTATGTAAGTAATGCCTCTATTTATTTCTATATCTTTGATTTCATTCGGTAAAACTTTATTTAATTGCTAAACAACAATCATTAGTTTTACTCCTTTTGCCCTTGAACATATAAAATGTTTTCTTTTTATCAAACTATTACGTAATCACATTCGTTAATGTGATCGCTACTTTTCTCAATAGTATTATATTGAGAATTATTCACTTTGATAATTACTCCCGTCCAAGTTTCCACATAAACTAATTCTATTATTGTCTTGTTATTCACAATCGTGAATAACGCATATTTCTACTAAATTTTCTCTTGGAAACATCACCTTAGATAGGTATCCTATTCAGGTTTTTCCAAGTTTTTATCCTACATATGAAACAGTCAGTCTCTACGTATTTGTTGCATATTACTATTTGTGCAATAATTTAAAACATGCACCTGTAATGCTCGCCCTAACGGGCTTTCCTTGGCATTACTCTTATTCGCGATTGTTACGCGATTTAGGTCCTTGGTGAGCATGCCCTGCTTGTCATACTTTGGACCGTTCCTTCGTCATATCAGCAATTTTTCAACTCTCGCTATCTTCAGATGCGAGTGTCCTTCAAATAAAACATTTACAAGGATTAGTAATATCAACATCAATAAACGCCCGTATTATAATACAAGGTCTTCCACTAAACGTGTCAACGCACGTAATTTCGTTATTTATATTGATCCTTTATCGATTTAATTGGGGCAACGTGTATCACATGATAACCCTATGTGTTGTTCACAACACTTTAATCATACTAAATCATTAATATAAATATACTTACCGGATTTGCGATCAAGTCTCGAACCGAACACACTTTACTCTTTAACCATGAGCTCTGATTACCAACTTGTAAGACCCTTACCAATATTTAATGGTTTTCTTATAACTTTAGACTAAAAATGTGTATTAACGATTACACATACTTATGAAAATACAAGTTTATTTAAACTTTTACAATTTAAAAACCATACAACATAATGTAAATGAGTTCCTCATTTAAAACGATGGCGTAACAATGTGCGGAAGCTTGTAACTTGATCGTGTTCGGTTCTTTGTTGAGCTTGATCGCCCTCCGGTACTATACGTTATACCTACAATCCATAAAACATGAATTGAATTTGTCATACGTAGTTTAAAACGTGTTTAAACGAGTTCGCGAGGCAAAACTGATTAAACAAACAAATTTTGCAAAAACTGGTCTCCGTCGCGCCATGCACCGGCACCACATTGCTCCCTCGCGTGGCGCGAGGGGTACCCTTTTTCAGCAGGTGACCTGCATTTTCCCAACACTACCAGTTTTTACGGAAACAACCATAACTTATTCATTATTGATCCGTTTTACACGATTCTTTTTCCTATGCGATCGTAATTTGATTATCCATCACATGGAGTTAACATCCGACATCCGGATTAACAATTTTCTGGATTTTAAGCCCTCGGCTTAAAATTCAATTATAATATTTTTGACCCGTTTCGTAATTCGTTTACCATACTTGTTTCTCATTTACTATAAAGTCATAGACTACTACTTTAACTCCAAATCTTTAACTTATACTTATTTCTTAGTGAATTACGCGGCCATTTTCCGAGTTATGCGAGTAATTCGTTTTGACCCGTTTAGAGGATTTTTGTGCATGTAAGAATCAAACCTGCTCTTCTCTTTTCACACTTCGCATTCCCATATTTAAATAACTACTTATATTCCAGCACAACTATTTTTGTGGTGGATTTAACATAATAAACCTATTACCCCGAATTTTACTCTTCGGTTAGTCATTTTACGCAAATGACCCATTCTTATGTATTTGACCCACGAAAGTTTATACCTATTACTTTTATACGCATCTAAGGATTACATAATCATAATGCGAGTTCCTAAACAACCCATGAGGGTCGTTTGTCCGATTTACCCAGCAAGGGCTTTTTGGTCAATTTTAGTCCCTCATTTTACGACGAAGGACTTTCACTATTTATTTGACCAAAATCGCACTTTTAACTATAAACTTATTTATGCGTACCTGGCCCGGGTCAACATATAGACCCATTTTATACCTTTCTTTTATTAGCCGCTACTTTATAGCGACGCAATAATCCACTTCCCGTTCACTCCTGTGAACATATGACTTGACAACCAAACGTTAGTCGATATTGTCAAATGGTGTCATCACCACCATTTGACCCATTTGGTCTTTATGACCAAACATTTACATTTATAACAAAACATGCTTTTTAATTACCCATTCACGCATCCGACCCATTTCGAATTTTACCACAAGATCCTTTTTCTTACTTATTTAACCCGTTTTGGCTTACGCAATGGGTATCCTTTTAATCTCAACTTACATTTAGTCAACACGTGACTAAATTACCCTTTTACCCCTTTTTCCCATTACTAGTTACGCTATGAGGTAACCTTAAAGAAAACTTATTAATTCTTAGTCAATTCACGACTAAATTATGATTTTGCCCTTTTTACCATTAACCATGGTTTTGATCGTTTTTAGTTGTTTCGACTCATTTCGTTTCGTGTCGGAACTCATATTTTGAATATTATCCGTTGTCGTATTTATCACCTATAAAATAAATACGTATACTACAAATGGGTGTAAGCTTTACTTACCTCGCATCCAAACTACGTTTTTTCTTCATACTTGATTCGTTTGACCCGTTTCATTCCCAAGCTTCACCTAGCTTGTCAAGCGTCAAACTATAATCATAATTCGTAAGGATGGTTAGATTAGTCATTATTAGTCACGACTATTCCACCTTACGTATTTCATATAAAAATTAACATTCATCGTATTGTAGGTCAGTTTGACTTTAAAAAAGTCAAAGGCCCATTAGTATATAAAATGCACATTCAAGTTTATCAACTAGTTTAGGCATTTCTCAAATTACCCGGTAGGCGTTCTTTAAAGCCATCGTTTAACAAATCTTTTAACCCGGATCATTATATTTCCAACACTTCAACTAGTTCAAGCGATTATCAAAGCTAAATTATTTATTCATTTCACAAGAACTAAGGGTTCTCATCTATAAGTGAAACCCGTTTCATCATATTTCTAGCATTCATCCGAACACCTAATATAATCAAGTTCTTCATATGAACTAGTATATAACATGATTTCATACATCTAATTACATGAACAAAATTACCAATTTCATCATAACATACAAAACCCATTTCAAGTCATGCATGAGCTTTCACTCGAACTTAAAATTTGTTCAAGTATCTCGCTTCAACTACCAATTATGATGGCTCTAAGCACATGTATATTATATAGTCAAAACCCACTTCCTAGTTTACTTGTTAATCACTTACAAGTAACCTTACATCACGAATGGATTCCGCACAATCGTGGTGATCACAGATCTGACCTGAGCGTTCAATCTAAACCGAACAAACCGGTCCTCACAAGTGGTATCAGGGCTTGGAGGTCAGATTCGGAGAAGATCTACAACAAATTGACAAAGATTCGACCGATTTTAGAGATTTACAGCCGATTCTACACGAGATTTCATCATATTCTTCATCTATTTCTCTGATTTCATCTTATGTCTTCTTATTTCAGACTTTATACATTTCAAACACCTTAAAATCCAAAATTGACTGAGATTTCACGGATAAAATGGCTTAAAATTCACATAATCTATGTGAAATCTATTAAATAACAATCCTACAAAGTTTCAAAGCTAAATTCGAACAAAATCACATCAAAACCGATCTAAACCATGATTTTTGGAATGAACTGTGCTGACGTCACCCATCCGATCGGATAGACATCCGACCGGATAGTGTTTGTTACTGTTACTTGTTCTTGCTTGCTCACGCCATTACTCATCCGATCGGACAGACATCCGACCAGATAGAGTTTTTGTTGTTTGAAAGGTTGATTTTATTGAATTGTCGACTGACCATTCGATCGGATAACCATCCGATCGGATAGCCATCCGACGCTTGACACATCCGTCACTTGTTCACTTGATCATTTCATCCGAACGACTGTTCATCCGTTCAACTGTTTTGTGTATTCAAGTTTGACCATGTTTGACTTTTTCAGGAACTTTAATCATGAGTGACGAATTTCTCAATCGATTCGGAGACATTTTTGCTTACAATACTGGAGAAACATCTTCCAATGTCAACCCAAAGACGGCAACAAAGGCTATATCAGATTCACTGAGCATGGACAATGCTTATGGAACCTATAATAAGCCACCTAAGCTTATGGCCATAGAGGATTACAACCGATGGGCTAAACGTTTTGATGGTTGGTTAAGGGCCTTTGCTTATGACAGTTGGAAGTGTGTTAAAAATGGATACAATAATACAAGAAGTGATTATGAGAATTTAAGAGATGTTGAGCAGGAAGAATTTATTGTTGAGCAAAAAGCTATTGCACTCTTGCATCAATCTGTACGAGACGATATTATTTCTTTGATCGATTACGAAAATGCAAAAGATTTGTGGAGTAAGTTAGAGAAAAAGTGCACAGGTGGAGAGGAGATTGTTAAAAACAAGAAGTCACTGTTGAAAAAAGAGTTTGATTTGTTTGCCTGCATGAAAAACGAAAGTGTTCGTCAAATGATAGAAAGATTTTGCCATTTGAAAGCAGAACTAGAAAGATTCGGCATTAAGAAGGATAACGAAGAAATAATTGATAAGATGTTTGAAGCGTTACCAAACGAACAAGATTGGCAGTATTTTGGATTGGTGCTAAAGAACACAAAGGCGATGAAAAATATTACACTCAACTGGCTGATAGAGAAGCTAGAGGGGGATGAGTTGGAGATCAAAAAGTTGAACAAAGTGAATAATATGCAGTATCAAAAGAATGTGGATTTGTACTACAGAGGTAGTATGATTCCAAAAAATTTGTCACCAAAGACTGCTTTCAGTGCTGAAAGTTCAAACACTACAGCAAAAGAGAATTCAAGCAATGGATCTTCATCAAGTGGTTACGGGTATCATGTCACTAGTTCAAGTACACCCACATCGTCTGCTCCAAACATGCAACAACCTGCACCAAATGCTAATGACTTTCAATGTAACATTGTCGTCAACCTCAACAACGCCCAGAACTTCAACGAAGAAACTGCTAAACAACAAATGGTGTTTCTTGCATCAATCTTGGAATCTTATGAGAGTCTCGTAGCGGGGAAGATTGGTAACACGAATCTTACAAAAGAAGATTATGATCAAATCGACCCGGAGGAGATGGAGCTCATAGATATCCGTTGGTGCATGGCAAGTGTTATTCATAGGGCACAGCGATTCATGGAGATCACAGGGCGACAGTCGATTGGAGGGCCTTCAACGAAGTTGGGATTTGACAAGTCAAAGGTGACTTGTTTCAAATGTAAACAAAAAGGTCACTTCAAGAGGGAGTGCCGAATTCAGCAGCTGATGAAACAGCGAATCCTTTTCATGATGACTACTACAGAAAAGCAGTTTATCATAGAAACCGTGAAGAACCACCAAAAATGAAGCAAATCGAAGACAATCCAAAAGAAAAATCGAGAGCTCTTGCGATGATTCAAGATGATGAAGGGTTCAACTGGACCGACTTTCTTCCAGAGGAAGATGCTGTTGGTTACGCGTTCATGGCACAATTCGAAACAAAATCAACGTACAACAGAGAAAGAAGTCTGGCACAGAGAAAATATCAAAAAATGTATGAGGCCTTCAAAGAAGCTAAGAAAGAGAAAAGGTGGGATCCAGACAGAGAATGCTACTTGGATCCGAAAGGAAATATCTGCATTGATCCAAAGTCAATTGATTTCAAAGCTCTTGTAAAGTCGATTCCTTCAGAAGAGGAGCTGATAAAAATCGATGCAGAGAAAAGAGCTGAGAAGGAGAGATTGAGACAGGAGAGATATGAGGAATTTCTAAGGTCAAAGGAGTCTCAGAAGATAGATGAAGGGATTATCGATGTTAAAGCTGAAATGACAGCCGAGAACTTAACCAAGATGGCAGACCAAGTCATGATGGCAAAGGCACTAGAGGTAGATTCCAAGTCTGCTTCTGAGTCTTAGTCGTCGGAAAAGGTCAGTTCTAGTGGTTCAGATAGTGAACCAGGTAAGGCTGAAAATGCTAAATCTGAAAGTGATTGCAGAAATTGTATGAAAGAATGCAAAGTCTGTAATACACACGAGTATCTCTCTCGATCGCAAATCAAGGAGCTGACAGATAAAATTAACATTCTAAACAGAGAAGTGGTTGGTCGAGACAAACTAATAAAGAGTTCAACTGATAGAATAATGAATTAACTGGGAAAATTAAAAATGATGAAAATGATGTTGAACGCTTTCGAAAAGAAAATGAAAAGTTGATGCTTGAAAATCGAAAAATTTCTGAGGATTTTGACAAATTAAAAAGAACGATTAAAGATTCAGACGAACGAAACATTAAAACTCATAAAGAAAATTCAGAATTATCTGGTGTTCTTCAAGCGAAAGAAAAGTTGATAAATGCTCAACTAGATGAGATTGTGTATCTCAAGCTTCAGTATCAGGAAGCTAAGATTGAGAATGAGAGAATCAACTTGAAGCTTAATAGTTACTCTTCTGCCAGCTTTGTTCTTCAACATATAGTTCCCAAACCGATTGGAAAGAACAAAGATGGTGAAGATGTATATTCTGATGGAACCAGGGTTGGGTACAACAAGGTTCCACCACCCATGTGCAATAACTTCACTAAAAAACAATCAGGGTTGGTTAAAGAATCAGATCTGAGTGAGAAAAGTGGTGCTGAAAAGTTACCTGATAACATTGATGTCACGTTTAACTCACAATCCGATGAGGATAGCATCGAATCTGAGGTTGTGAAGGATGTTGTTGAAAAAGTTTTAAAATCTGACAGTGATTCCACGATTGAAGATTGTTATGGGTGAAATTCTGAGCCCATATCCTGAGAAATATCTTGGGTTATATCTTGGTTATATGATATCTGTTCACATCTGGGATGACGGATTATGTGCAGGTACGCAGGTTAGAAGCTAGCAACGTTCACAAGGACTCATTCCGCGGGAGACTCGGTCCAAGTCGTTCAAATAAAGACGTTGAGGCCGCATTACTCGGTCTACAACGTTAGCAATGGAATATTCGGAGCATCCCATATTTATAGGAATTTTTGTTTGTAATTCGTTACTATAAATAGGTGGGTATATCAGATCGAATAGGACATCACATCAACACTCACTACACTCTTACACTTGTTCTCTAGCAATTTTCACTTTCGCACAAAAGCGTTGTAACACTTAGCGATCTGGTCAATATCATGCACTGTATCCTGACGTTTAAAGCAATAAGAAGAACAAGGCAGCTGCGATTGTCAGCTCCCGAGGTTTTATGCCGGCGATCTAGATTGATCAAGGGCTTTCCTCGTATATCTCGTGTCATCCCCTTTACTTTTTGCTCATTGTTTGATCGTAGATACAGCTCAATATCCTGAGCCGTATCCTGAATACTGTTTTTCCAAACAACTTAACCAGCATATTTTCAACACACTTTTTAGCACACTACCTCACTTAACTAATTTGATCACTTAATTGCTTCGGTAATTTTTGACCAAAACAATTTGGCGCCCACCGTGGGGCAAGTGGTGCTCTTTTTTACTAAAAATCTTTGTGAAATCGTTAATCGGTTTTCTGTTTTCAAAACTTTTTGCCACATTGTTTACAATGGCCTCAAGATCAAACATGAGCTCCTCCACTGTGTCTGCTACAACTTCTGCTACTACTGGTCCGGTGCTTCCACCACCTCCTCCAAGGATGCAATCTTCTTCATAACCTCAGGATATTATCCCTACTCAGAGTATTCAGGGATCTGCTCCCATTTTAGCTTCTAATGATGGAATTCTAACCTTATTTGGAAGTGTGCAGGAACAAATGAGGCAGCAACAGGAAACAAACCAAATGCTGTTGAGGGAAATACAACTCCTGAAGTCTGGCTCGAGCAGATCTGCTGAGGATATCGTCACTCCATTACAACCCAGAACATTGAACTTCAGTTCGGCTGTGTACACTGAGGATAATAGGGGGAATATTGTGCCCAGCCTTCCTCAGAATCATACTCCTGAAATACCATCCTCGGTCAGGAAGTCAACCATGAGGAGCTCAGGATATGCTTCAGGATGTGGGTAGAATCCTTAGACGGGTAACGTGTCAAATAATAATAATACTCATGCTGCTAACAATAGTGGATCTTTGCAGGATACAGGTGTAACATCAGCATTTACTAGGGAGCTTCAGAAGTTGAAGGACATGATATCCAGTGTACCTGGAGTGGTCCAGCCAATCCCGGAAGTGTCCCAAGACAGCCACAGGATATCTCGCTTTGCATATCCTATCTGTGATGCTGAGATTCCAAAGAGATTTCAAACCCCCAACATGAAGCTTTATGATGGAACTACGGATCCTGAAGAGCATATTGCCCAGTATAAGGAAAGAATGGAGATTAACCCTATCCCTCCGGAGCTCAAGGAAGCATGCTTGTGCAAGGGTTTTGGTTCTACCTTAACAGGATCAGCTTTAAAATGGCTCCTGAATGTTCCTCCTCATTCGATTACATCATTTGCTCACCTAGTGAATTTATTTAATAGTCAGTTTTCTTGTAGTAGAAGCTTTGAAAAACTAACAAGTGACCTCTACAGGATAACGCAGGGGCCTCAAGAATCCCTAAGGGATTATGTGAACAAGTTCAGCCGGGAATCCTTAGACATTCCGCATCTTGATGTTGCAACAGCTGTGCAAGCTTTCAAGATGGGGTTGCAAAAAGATTCTCAATTTTACCAAGACCTTGTAATGAACCCATGCAGGAACTTGGATGACGCTCGAAACAGGGCCTTAAGATATATTCGATTGGAGGATGACAGAAAGATGCAAGAGAGGATGAACTCATCCAACACCTATGAGTCAACTAACAGGAAGTCAGAATCGTCATTTAAGCCATATTGCTCTAAGCCATATGGTAGAAATGAAAACAAGAAAGTGAATGCTATCGAAGACGAGGATCCTGAAGAATATCCTGAATTATCTGAATATTGCTTTTCTGTTAACATTCCTGAATTGATGTATGCCATGCAGGGTTTAGGAGACAAGGCTAGGTGGCCTCGAAAGAATCAACAAAAAGCCGATTGGAAAGATAAGTCAAAATGGTGTGACTTCCACGAAGATTTCGGACATGTAAGTGAGGATTGCATTGCTCTAAGAAAAGAAATAAGCTATCTTCTAAGCAAGGGATATCTGAAAGATCTCTTAGGAAGAAAGAAGAATAAGGGTCAGGATACTGAGAAGGATCCTGAGCGAGCAGCGTCACCTCCCGCGGATGCCAAGATAATTAACTTTATTTCGGGAGGATCCGACATTTGTGGGACTTCGTATTCGGCGGCGAAGAGACATGCAAAAGAAGCTAAGGCCGAAAGGGGAGACAAACCTGTCAGGATGACTACCCTCACAACTGACAAAGTGATCACATTTGTTGGTGATGACAGGGATACTGTCCAGGATCCTCATCATGATGCTCTGGTAATAACATTATATGTGGCTAACCATTTTGTACGCAGGATATTGGTTGATAATGGCAGCTCCGTCAACATAATCCAACTAGAGACTCTGAAGAGAATGAATGTATCTCCGATGGATATCACTTCGAAGTCCACCGTGCTTGTTGGGTTCAGTGGAGAGGCTAGGAAGTCAGTGGGAGAGATAAAGTTACCAGTATATGTTGAAGGAGTCAACTCGATACAACGTTTCTGTGTGATGGATTCTCTATCCTGCTATAACATCATACTGGGAAGACCATGGATTCACGATATGAAGGCTGTGCCATCAACATATCACCAATGCATCAAGATCCCTACCCCTTGGGGAGTTGTCAAGGTTGATAGTGATCAGCAGGAGGCGAAAGAATGCTACTCATCCTCGATGAAATCCTCAACCAAGCCTAGTACAGCATAGCAATTAAAGATGCGGGCCTAGGATATCGTGGAGGATTCGGAGCAGGATGTGAAGAAAATTATCCTGGATCAGGATAATCCTGATATCTCGGTGCTCGTAGGAACCAATATCCCTCAGGATATTGAAGAGCAGTTAGCTAACTTTTTGAAATGCAGGATGTCAACGTTTGCATGGAAGCATGAGGATATGACAGGTATATCCAAAGACATTATCACTCACAAGCTTGGAATTGACAGATCATTCAAGCCTGTTCATCAAAAAAGAAGGAAATTTGCTCCTGAGCGGAATACGATTATCCAAGAGGAAGTTGAAAGATTGTTGAAGTCCAGGATGATCAGAGAAGTCAAGTTTCCAAGATGGCTAGCAAACGTAGTCGTGGTACAGAAGAAAAATGGGAAATGGAGAGTCTGTGTAGACTACACAGACTTGAACAAGGCTTGTCCTAAAGACCCATTTCCCCTTCCTCACATTGATGCAATGGTGGATGCTACTGCCGGGCATGAAATGTTGACCTTCATGGATGCATCCTCAGGATTTCAGCAGATTCAAATGGAGCCTTCTGACCAGGAGGATACTGCCTTCATGACACCAACAGGTATTTATTGTTATACGGCTATGCCTTTTGGTTTGAAAAATGCAGGTGCAACATACCAGAGATTGGTAAACATGATATTCAAAGACAAGCTGGGGGACACCATGGAGGTATACATTGACGATATGGTGGTAAAATCAAGGAAAGCTCAGGATCAACTCCAGGATATTAAAGGAGCATTTGATATCCTGGATCAATATAACATGAAGCTAAATCCTGCTAAGTGTCATTTCAGAGTAGGGGCAGGAAAATTTCTAGGATATATGGTGACCAAAAGAGGAATAGAGGCAAGCCCGGAGCAGATTAAAGCCATCTTGGATATTAAATCACTCTCAAATATGAAGGATGTTCAACGATTAACAGGGCGAGTGGTAGCATTAAACAGATTTATTTCAAGATCCTCAGAGAAATGCAAAGAGTTTTATGATATCCTGAAGAAGAACAAGAAATTCGAATGGGGTGAGAAGCATGAAGCAGCCCTGCAGGATTTGAAGCAATATCTTTCAACTGCACCTCTACTGATGAAGCCTGAGAATGGTGAACCACTATCCCTATACCTCGCAGTATCAGGGAATGCTGTAAGTGCCGTCCTTATAAAGGATCATGAAGGTCAGCAATATCCTGTTTATTATGTTAGTAAAAGTTTATTAAATGCTGAAACTAGGTATTCTCATTTAGAAAAATTGATACTAGCATTAGTTATGGCATCAACGAAGCTTAGACATTACTTTGAGACACATAGGATTCATGTTAAAACAAATTATCCTGTCAAACATGTGCTTAGGAAACCAGAGATGTCATGAAGGATGGCCAAGTGGTCAGTAAAGTTGAGTGCTTATGATTTAGTATATGAACCTAGAAATGCCATAAAGTCTCAGGCTTTAGCTGACTTTATGGCTGATTTCAGTAGTGACATTCAGGATGAGGTAAACCTAGAAGTCCAACAGTTAGGAGAATCCCCAGGATCCTGGACGTTATATACTGATGGTGCATCTAATGTAAGAGGAGTAGGATTGGGAATACTACTAAAATCGCCACAGGGGGACATATTACCCCAGGCTATTAGGTGTGAATTCCCTGCTACTAATAATGAAGCAGAATATGAGGCTTTAATTGCAGGATTAGAGTTGGCTAAGAATATGAGTATCAAGAATTTGCAAGTATATGTTGACTCCTTGTTAATTACTAACCATTTTAATGGATCCTATGCAGTTAAGGGTGAGAAATTAATCGAATACCTCGATATTCTCAAAACATTAGCAGGATATTTCGATGTTTTTACACTTGAACAGGTACCAAGGGAGGATAATGCTGAAGCAGATGCCTTAGTAAATCTGGGATCATCAATCAGGATACCAGAAGGGACCCAAATACCAATATTACATATCTTGTATCCTGCAACGAATCCTCAGGATGAAGAAGTAGCGGGTATTCAGGATCCTGGAGCAGAGTATCCTGAAAAGGATCCTAAATCCTGGACGGCTCCAATCATGAGATATCTCAAGGAAGGACACATCCCCGGAGATGAAAATCCTAAGGCATTTAGGATGAAGGTATCACGATTCACTATTATAAATAATGTTTTATACAAGAAATCTCTTGCAGGACCGTATTTGAGGTGCTTGGAGGATCCTGAAGCCAAAGAAGTACTTCAGGATATACATGAAGGGGATTGTGGTAACCACACTGGGGGCAGGTCATTGTTCTCGAAAGTATTAAGGACATGATATTATTGGCCAACGATGAGGAAAGATGCTGCAGAATATGCTCGAAGGTGTGATGCATGTCAAAGGCATAGTAACATACTACATCAACCAGCTGAACCACTATATCCTGTAGCTTCCCCTTGGCCATTCATGAAATGGGGGATGGATATAGTAGGGAAGTTACCAAAAGCTCCGGGAGGAAAAGTCTTTATGCTAGCAATGACAGATTATTTCTCTAAGTGGGTTGAAGCTGAAGCATTTGTTCAAGTTAGAGACCAAGAAGTAGTATCCTTCATAAAGAGGAATATCCTGACCAGGTTTGGGGTACCAGCTGAAATCATTTGTGATAATGGGTCCCAGATTATAAGCAAGAGGACTACTGACTTTTGCAAGAGTTGGGGAATCAAAATGATCACGTCTACTCTGGTACATCCTCAAGCGAATGGACAAGCTGAATCCTCAAACAAGATAATTGTCAATAACTTAAAGAAGAGACTTGGAGCCAAAAAAGGAAGATGGGCAGAAGAATTACCCTTTGTTTTGTGGGCTGATAGGACAACGGTAAAGAATGCAACCGGCCAAACCCCATTTTCCTTGGTATTTGGAGCAGAAGCAGTGATTCCAACGGAAATGGTGATACCTACTGCAAGATCTATCCTACAGGATCCTGAACAGAATCCTGAAGCCTTATGTCGAGATTTGGATACTATATGTTTTGGTCAAAAATTACCGAAGTAATTAAGTGATCAAATTAGTTAAGTGAGGTAGTGTGCTAGAAATGAGTGTCGAAAATATGTTAATCAAATTAATTTGTAAAAACAGTTTCAGGATACGGCTCAGGATATAGAGCTGTATCTATGATCAAACAATGAGCAAAAGTAAAGTAAACGACACGGGATATACGAGGAAAGCCCTTGATCAATCTAGATCGCCGGCATAAAACCTCGGGAGCTGACAATCACAGCTGCCTAATTCTTCTATTGCTTCAAAAATCAGGATACAGTGCAGGATGTGGTACGGATCGACTAAGTGTTACAACGAAACTTGAATACAAGTGTGGTGTTTGCAATGAGCTAGAGAGTGTAAGTGTATGAGAGTGTTAGTGAAAAGTTGTCTGTTCTAAGCTGATCCGCCCCCATCTCTTTATAGTAAAGATAAAATAACAAACTACCCTAAACTTGTGGGATCCACCGAATATTCCTTCTTCGAACGTTGTAGACCTAGTCTTTCGGGCTCAACGTCTCTTCCTCAACAAATTCGTCCGAGTCTTGAGGAGAAGAAGTCTTCTCGACCGTTAGCAAGTTTCAGCCTTCAACCTGCACGTGGTTAATTCAACAAGGCTCAGGATATCGCCCAAGATGTTAGCAATATCCTCTTCCAGCATCCTGGTCACAGATAAACAAACAAAGGCAGGATATTGATCAGGATACGTATGTTAAGAAAATGACCCCTAACAATTGTCCCCAAATATATCGGTTGGGATACCAATCCAACGGATATATTTCAAAAATTTCACCTCATGACTTAAGGTAATTAATACGACTAGACCCTTGAAATGACAGCGGTACAACTTCCAAGGTATTATTTACTCTTTACCCCCCTATATTCATCCTATATTAACCGAGGGGCTCCTTGTCTTGGTTATCCTTATCTACAAGCAAACATCATGTATCTTCTTTTCTATTCTCCTTTCTTGAATTTCTCTTAATTTGCTCAATACTCTTCATGGCACCACGAACGAAATCCCGATCAGACATACCAGCCTCAACCCTCATAAGTCAAAACCTCATCACTGATCCAGCAAAGGAGATTTGCTGCTTTAATAATGCTGACATTGCTGCTCTCAAAGATTCCGGTGCCTTTCCCACCGGAACGGTCTTTCGCCCCTTCGACCAGGAAGCCCGATCGGACGCATCATCCGACGAGTGGGTTTGTTTTTTCGCTTATCCTTTCTCTCTTGGACTCCGGTACCCATTTCCACCCTTTATCTCTAGCTTTTTCGACCTCACCGGCCTTAGCTATGCCCAAGTTATGCCAATGGTCTGGCGAGTCTTGATAGTGTTGGATCAAATCAAATCTCGTCATTTTCCTAACCTACTTCTTGAGGACCTTCCCGTAGCATACCGGTTGAGATCCCATGGCAATCACCGTTATCTTCTGTTTTCCATCAAGAACCCTTTGGTCCTTAAAGCCACCAAGAATGAGGATCGATGGCGACGAAAATTCTTTTTCGTAAAAAGAGACTCTATTGATAAGGGTTTCGATCTACCGGTTAAATGGTTAACCAAGGGTAGGATTTAGGGTTTTAGGAATATCCCCAATTATATCTTCAAACTGTATCTCGGACTTATACTCTGATGTTTTTATGCAGCGAATTTCAGAGATTTAGTGCCTCCCAGTGCAGAATCTGAATCCAAGATCAAGGAAATCTACCGTCTTCCTGCCAGTGAAAGAACTTTTTCCCTGTCTCTTACAGGTTCTCATCAAAAATCAAGCTCAGAAATGTCTGGTAAGCACATTCTTATATATATTAATTATTTTTCAAAAATATGATGAGTCTAAGAATATCTTCCCTTATGTAGTACCAGTCGTCAACCTTGAAGGTTTTGAACTTGACGAATTGGATTGCTATTCCAGCCTTGAACCCGCCAAACAAGAATCCAAACCAAAGTCGTCTGCTACACCAAAGCCTACCTCCTCGAAAACTGTTTCTGCTCCCAAAGGCCCTCCGGCATCCAGGACCCGGGCATCCAGCTCCCGGAAGAGAAAGGAGACTGACTCCCCAGCTGTTTCTGAAATGTTCTCTCTTGAGAATCATGGGTTCAATGATGCCACCTCATTCCTCAAACAGGTAGAATTTTCTTTTCGATATCCTGTACAAGTATGTTAGTCTTTATCCTGCTTATTTTTCACATTAATACCTGTGTCTTTATCGATAGGGTCTGGATCGTCTTATGCACTTATATGAAGACGCTTGCGGGCTTACCAAGATGTTGCAGATTCAGCTGGAGAAAGCTCAAGCCACCATAGCTGATCAAGGAACCATTGCGGCTGCCAAATCCCAGCACTATGAAGACAAATACAAGGCAATGACCCAGGAACATCAAGCTGCCCTCCACAAAGCTAATGAGGACGCTCAAGCCAAGCTAGATGCCGCCCTTCTTCAATATCAGCAGAATATGAGCTCATACCGGGATAGCCTTAAAGCATCCGTGGTCGTCTCCCTTCTCCAAGCCAGGATAAAGATGGCTTATGAGGCCATGGATTTGGGTTTTGAATGCCCCTCCTGGAACGTAAAGACTTGGGAGGCGAAACTAAAGGATCTTGGAGGTCATCCCGTTGCTCATTCTGCAAAACATGCTGGTGAAGAGCCCTCGAAGGTGGCAGAGGAGGTGGCCAATGCTGATGGTGATACCGAGAAGAATCCTGAGGCTGATGCTGAGGCGAATGCTGGCAAGAAGGTTGCTGTTCAAGAGGATGCTGCCCCTTAGGCAGCGGAGTGGGCGATGATGGATGTACGTGCCAAGGCCGGAGCCCACTTTTTAATTTCATGGTTGTGGTTGCATAAACAATTTACTTTTCCTGTCTTTGAACAATTTACTTTTCCTGCACTAGAACAATGTGATGACCAAAGGTGGATGGGTCCTAGGTTTTAGGATGAAGCCCTTGGTCATCAATTAGTATAACTTGTTTTGAATGTGATAACGGTTGTAGGTGGACAGGTTCTATTTTGAGATATATCCGACAACCGTTACACTAATATGGTAAAAACTGATCGTGCTTTTGGCGGATGGGCCTTGGTTTTAGGTGAAACCAAAAGCACAACTTTTGACTTGTTAATAATATAACTATCTTTTGACTTATTTTCTGTTACCTTGCATTACTTTGCATTACTTAGTGTAAGTCTTATCTTTGTAAAGATTTTGTATTGTTATCTTAGAAAATATCCTGATCAGTATACTCAGAAACATACTGCAAAAGCCCTTTATTAGATAGAAATTCCAAACGTTCTTTCAAGTTTGTAAAAATTTCTTTAGAAAGTAAAAAATAGTCTATCTTTTCAAGATCAGAGTTCCAAACTAATACTGGTTTCAAACACCCTAATCAAATATCCTTCAAAGAACTTTGAGGATATATATCAGGATACTTGACATAATGTCACTAAAAACTTAAATGAGGCTTACAAAGGAAAGATCATACCAGAAATAGGGTATAAACCTATTACCAAACTTCAATCCTTTTGCAACTCTTCCAATGAAGATGTCCCCTGTGCAAGGTACTTAGTGCATTAGTTGCAAACTTCATCCTTTTAGCTTTACACCACCACCTTGGTGGGAATGTCCCCTGTATACAATGTCTTCAAGTATCTTAGAAATCTATTTAATGTCAGTTTCCATTGCATAAGAAATTTTTTACGTCCCAAGGGTAAAACCCAAGGATGTACTGGAGATAAATCCCTTGTATCCTGGGGAAAATCCCAACTTTTCATGCGCTACAGGCGGGAGTGTATAAACTCCAAGACTTAGAAAGGTGAAAACCTTTAAACCTTAGAGAGTATGAAAATACCCTTTCGTGAGAGAGGGTGATCAATCCTCATATACCTTTAGGATTCAGGATATAGCCAACAGTAACGAAATTGTCAGCCACTTTTACATGGACAGGTCCCGCCACCTTGAACTATCCCTGAATAGCTTGCGCTCCAGGCGGGGTGTTTAAACCCAATTCCGAAGAAAGGTGAATACCTTTAAACTTGTGAAGGGATCAGTATCCCTTAAACGTAAGAGAGGGGGCCAATCCTCTAATCTTCTGAGTTATCCTGAGTGCATATCCTGGAGCTATATCCTGAAACATATCTTGCAAAACAATTGTAAACTAAGGTGGGTGTTAGCTTGGCTAACACCCCTCCGATGCCTAAGTCAGTATTGAGTTTCAAAGAATAAATTAAACCAAAACATATTTAAACAAGATAGAATTCATACCATTCTGAGTTAGAAATTGAATTCTAAACTCACTTGAAATAGAGCTTAAGGTGTATAGCATTCCAAGATCTCGGTAGCATATCCCCCTCCATATTCTTGAGTTTGTATGCTCCTTTCCCTGCTTCTGATTCAACTTCATATGGTCCTTCCCATTTTGGAGCTAACTTGCCATCGGCAGGATTAGTAGTATTTTGAAAAGCCTTTCTTAACACCCAATCTCCAACCTTAAATCTTCTGGTTCTAATATTCTTGTTATATGCCCTGGATATTCTCTGTTGATATGCTGCCATCCTTAGCCTTGCCGCATCTCTCTTTTCATCTATAGTGTCTAAATCCTGACTCAAGGCTTCAGGATTTTTCTCAGGATCACTTAAGACAGATCTTGCAGTAGGTATTGTCATTTCCGTTGGAATCATTGCTTCTGCTCCAAACACCAAGGAAAATGGGGTTTGGCCTGTTGCATTCTTTACCGTTGTCCTATCAGCCCATAAAACAAAGGGTAATTCTTCTGCCCATCTTCCTTTTTTGGCTCCAAGCCTCTTCTTTAAGTTATTGACAATTATCTTGTTTGAGGATTCTGCTTGTCCATTTGCTTGAGGATGTACCGGAGTAGACGTGATCATTTTGATTCCCCAACTCTTGCAAAAGTCAGTTGTCCTCTTACTTATGAACTGAGAACCATTGTCACAGATTATCTCAGCTGGTACTCCGAATCTGGTCAGGATATTCCTCTTTATGAAGGATACTACTTCTTGGTCTCTAACTTGAACAAATGCTTCAGCTTCAACCCACTTAGAGAAATAATCCGTCATTGCTAGCATGAAGACTTTTCCTCCCGGAGCTTTCGGTAGCTTTCCCACTATATCCATACCCCACTTCATAAATGGCCAAGGGGAAACAATAGGATACAATGGTTCAGCAGGTTGATGCAGTATGTTACATGCGTCACATCTTCGAACATATTCTGCGGCATCTTTTCTCATTGTTGGCCAATAATATCCTGTCCTTAATACTTTTGAGAATAACGACCTGCCCCAAGCATGGTTACCACAATCCCCTTCATGTATATCCTGAAGTACTTCCTTGGCTTCAGGATCCTCCAAGCACCTCAAATACGGTCCTGCAAGAGATTTCTTGTATACAATATTATCTATAATAGTGAATCGTGATACCTTCATCCTAAATGCCTTAGGATTTTCATTTCCAGGGATGTGTCCTTCTTTGAGATATTTCATGATTGGAGCCGTCCAGGATTTAGGATCCTCTTCAGGATGTTCTACTCCAGGATCCTGAATACCAGCTACTTCTTTATCCTGAGGATTCGTTGCAGGATATAAGACATGTAATATTGGTATTTGCGTCCCTTCAGGTATCTTGATCGATGATCCCAAATTTGCTAAGGCATCCGCTTCAGCATTATCCTCCCTTGGTACCTGTTCAAGTATAAAAACATCGAAATATCCTGCTAATTTTTTGAGAATATCGAGATATTCGATTAATTTCTCACCCTTAACTGCATAGGATCCATTAAAGTGGTTAGTAACTAACAAAGAGTCAACATATACTTGCAAATTTTTGATACTCATGCTCTTAGCCAACTCTAATCCTGCAATTAAAGCCTCATACTCTGCTTCATTATTAGTAGCAGGAAATTCACACCTAATAGCCTGGGGTAATATGTCCCCCTCTGGCGATTTTAGTAGTATTCCTAATCCTACTCCTCTTACATTAGATGCACCGTCAGTATATAATGTCCAGGATCCTGCGGATTCTCCTAGCTGTTGAACTTCTAGGTCTACCTCGTCCTGAATGTCACTACTAAAGTTAGCCACAAAGTCAGCTAAAGCCTGAGATTTTATGGCATTTCTAGGTTCGCATACTAAATCATAAGCACTCAACTTTACTGACCACTTGGCCATCCTACCTGACATCTCTGGTTTCCTAAGCACATTTTTGATAGGATAATTTGTTTTAACATGTATCCTATGTGTCTCGAAATAATGCCTAAGTTTCGTTGATGCCATGACTAATGCTAGTATCAATTTCTCTAAATGAGAATACCTAGTTTCAGCATCTAGCAAACTTTTACTGACATAATAAACAGGATATTGCTGACCTTCATGGTCTTTTATAAGGACAGCACTTACAGCATTCCCTGATACAGCAAGGTACAAGGATAGTGGTTCACCATTTTCAGGCTTCATCAATAGAGGTGCGGTTGATAGATATCGTTTCAAATCCTGCAGTGCTGCTTCATGCTTTTCCCCCCATTCGAATCTTTTGTTCTTCTTCAGGATATCATAGAAGTCTTTGCATTTCTCCGATGATCTTGAGATAAACCTGTTTAGAGCTGCTACTCGGCCTGTTAATCTTTGTACGTCCTTCATGTTTGAGGGTGATTTTATATCCAGGATAGCTTTGATCTGCTCTGGGCTTGCTTCTATCCCCCTTTTTGTCACCATATATCCAAGAAACTTTCCTGCCCCCACTCCGAAATGGCATTTAGCAGGATTCAGCTTCATGTTGTACTGATCCAGGATATCAAATGCTCCCTTGATATCCTGGAGGTGATCCTCAGCCTTTTTAGATTTCACCACCATATCATCGATATATACCTCCATGGTGTCCCCCAGTTTGTCTTTGAACATCATGTTTACCAATCTTTGGTATGTTGCACCTGCATTTTTCAGACCAAAAGGCATAGCTGTATAACAATAAATACCTGTTGGTGTCATGAAGGCAGTATCCTCCTGGTCAGAAGGTTCCATTTGGATCTGTTGAAATCCTGAAGATGCGTCCATGAAAGTCAGCATTTCATGCCCGGCAGTGGCATCTACCATTGCATCAATGTGGGGAAGAGGAAATGGGTCTTTAGGACAAGCTTTGTTCAAGTCTGTGTAGTCCACACAAACTCTCCATTTCCCATTTTTCTTCTGTACTACAACCACGTTTGCTAGCCATCTTGGGAATTTAACCTCCCTGATCATCCTGGATTTTAATAATCTCTCAACTTCCTCCTGGATAATTTTGTTCCACTCAGGAGCAAATTTCCTTCTTTTTTGCTGCACAGGCTTGAAGGATTTATCAATTCCAAGCTTGTGAGTGATAATATCTTTGGATATGCCTGTCATATCCTCATGCTTCCATGCAAACGTAGACATCCTGCATTTCAAAAAGTTAATTAATTGTTCTTCAATATCCTGAGGGATATTGGTCCCTACGAGCACCGAAATATCGGGATTATCCTGGTCCAGGATAACTTTCTTCACATCCTGCTCCGGATCCTCCACGATATCCGGGGCCCGTGTCTTTAATTGCTATGCTGCACTAGGTTTGGCTGAGGATTTCATCGAGGATGAGTAGCATTCTTTCGCCTCCTGCTGATCACTATCAACTTTGACCACTCCCCAGGGGGTAGGTATCTTGATGCATTGGTGATATGTTGATGGCACGGCCTTCATATCATGAATCCACGGTCTTCCCAGTATGATGTTATAGCAGGATAGAGAATCCATCACACAGAAGCGTTGTATCGAGTTGACTCCTTCAACGTATACTGGCAACTTTATCTCTCCCACTGTGTTTCTAGCCTCTCCACTGAATCCAACAAGCACGGTAGACTTTGAAGTGATATCCATTGGAGATACATTCATTCTTTTAAGCGTCTCTAGTTGGATTATGTTGACGGAGCTGCCATTATCAACTAATATCCTGCTTACAAAATGATTAGCCACATATAACGTTATTACCAGAGCATCATGGTGAGGATCCTGGACAGTATCCCTGTCATCAGCATCAAAAGTGATCACTTTGTCAGTTGTGAGGGTCGTCATCCTGACAGGTTTGTCTCCCCTTTCGGCCTTGGCTTCCTTTGCATGTCTCTTTGCTGCCGAATACGAAGTTCCACAAATGTCGGATCCCCCCGAAATGAAGTTGATTATCTTGGCATCCGCGGGAGGTGATGCTGCTCGTTCAGGATCCTTCTCAGTATCCTGACCCTTATTCTTCTTTCTCCCTAAGAGATCTTTTAGATATCCCTTGCTTAGAAGATAGCTTATTTCTTTCCTCAGAGCAATGCAATCCTCAGTCACATGTCTGAAATCTTCGTGGAAAGCACACCATTTTGACTTATCTTTCCGGTCAGCCTTTTGTTGATTCTTTCGAGGCCACCTAGCCTTGTCTCCTAGACCCTGCATAGCATACATCAATTCAGGAATATTAATAGAAAAGCAATATTCGGACAACTCAGGATATTCTTCAGGATCCTCATCTTCGACAGCGTTCACTCTTTTGTTCTCATTTCTACTATACGGCTTAGGCCGATATGACTTGAACGAGGATTCTGACTTCCTATTAGTTGACTCATAAGTGTTGGATGAGTTCATCCTTTCTTGAATCTTCCTGTCATCTTCCAGACGGATATATCTCAAAGCCTTGTTACGAGCTTCGTCGAGATTCCTGCAGGGATTCATTACAAGATCCTGATAAAACTGAGAATCCTTTTGTAATCCCATCTTGAAAGCTTGCACAGCTGTTGCAACATCAAGATGTGGGATATCTAAGGATTCTCGACTGAATTTGTTCACATAATCCCTCAAGGATTCCTGAGGCCCTTGAGTTATCCTGTAAAGATCACTGGTTAGTTTCTCAAAACTCCGACTACAAGAAAATTGACTGTTAAATAAATTAACCAAATGAGCAAACGAAGTAATTGAGTGAGGAGGAACGTTTAATAGCCATTTTAAGGCCGATCCTGTTAGAGTAGAACCAAATCCCTTGCACAAGCATGCTTCCTTGAGCTCCGGAGGGATAGGGTTAATCTCCATTCTTTCCCTATACTGAGCAATATGCTCCTCAGGATCCGTAGTTCCGCCGTAAAGCTTCATATTGGGGGTTTGAAATCTCTTTGGGATCTCAGCATCACAGATAGGATATGCAAAACGAGATATCTTGTGGCTGTCCTGGGACACTTCTGGGATCGGCTGGACCACCCCAGGTACACTAGATATCATGTCCTTCAACTTTTGAAGTTCCCTAGTAAGTGCTGATGTTACACCTGTATCCTGCAAAGATCCATTATTGTTAGTAGCATGAGTATTATTATTATTTGACACGTTACCCGTTGGAGGATTTTGCCCATATCCTGAAGCATATCCTGAGCTCCTCATGGTTGACATCCTGACCGAGGAGGGTATTTCAGGAGTATGATTCTGAGGAAGACTGGGCATGATATTCTCCCTGTTATCCTCGGTATACACAGCTGAACTAAAGTTCAACGCTCTGGGGTGTAATGGAGTGACATTGTCCTCAGGAGATCTGCTCGAGCCAGACTTCAGGAGTTGTATTTCCCTTAAAAGCATTTGGTTTGTTTCCTGTTGCTGCCTCATTTGTTCCTGCACACTTCCAAATAAAGTTAAAATTTCATCATTAGAGGCTAAAACGGGAGCAGATCCCTGGACACTCCGAGTAGGGATAACATCTTGAGATTGTGTAGAGGCTGGCATCCTTGGAGGAGGAGGTGGAAGCACCGAACCGGTAGTAGCAGAAGTCATAGCAGACACAGTAGAGGAACTCATGTTTGATCTTGAGGCCATTATGGACAATGTGGCAAAAAGTTTTGAAAATAGAAAACCGATTAGCGATTTGACAAAAATTTTTAGTAAGGAGAGCACCACTTGCCCCACGGTGGGCGCCAAATTGTTTTGGTAAAAAATTACCGAAGTAATTAAGTGATAAAATTAGTTAAGTGAGGTAGTGTGCTAGAAATGAGTGTCGAAAATATGTTAATCAAATTAATTTGTAAAAACAGTTTCAGGATACGGCTCAGGATATAGAGCTGTATCTATGATCAAACAATGAGCAAAAGTAAAGTAAACGACACGGGATATACGAGGAAAGCCCTTGATCAATCTAGATCGCCGGCATAAAACCTCGGGAGCTGACAATCGCAGCTGCCTAGTTCTTCTATTGCTTCAAAAATCAGGATACAGTGCAGGATGTGGTACGGATCGACTAAGTGTTACAACGAAACTTGAATACAAGTGTGGTGTTTGCAATGAGCTAGAGAGTGTAAGTGTATGAGAGTGTTAGTGAAAAGTTGTGTGTTCTAAGCTGATCCGCCCCCATCTGTTTATAGTAAAGATGAAATAACAAACTACCCTAAACTTGCGGGATCCACCGAATATTCCTTCTTCGAACGTTGTAGACCTAGTCTTTCGGGCTCAACGTCTCTTCCTCAACAAATTCGTCCGAGTCTTGAGGAGAAGAAGTCTTCTCGACCGTTAGCAAGTCTCAGCCTTCAACCTGCACGTGGTTAATTCAACAAGGCTCAGGATATCGCCCAAGATGTTAGCAATATCCTCTTCCAGCATCCTGGTCACAGATAAACAAACAAAGGCAGGATATTGATCAGGATACATATGTTAAGAAAATGACCCCTAACACTATAGATGAAAAAAGAGATGCAGCAAGGCTAAGGATGGCAGCATATCAACAAAGAATATCCAGAGCATATAACAAGAATATAAGGACTAGGAGATTTCGAGTTGGTGATTGGGTGCTAAGAAAGGCTTTTCAAAATACCACTAATCCTGCCGATGGCAAGCTAGCTCTAAAATGGGAAGGACCATATGAAGTTGAGTCAGAAGCAGGGAACGGAGCGTATCGACTCAAGAATATGGAAGGGGATATGCTACCGAGATCCTGGAATGCAATACACTTAAAGCTCTATTTCAAGTAAGAATAGAATTTAATTTCTATCTCAGAATGGTATGTATTCTATCTCTTTTAAATATATTTGTTTATTATCTTGAACCCAATACTGACTTAAGCATCGGAGGGGTGTTAGCCAAGCTAACACCCACCTTAGTTTACAGTTGTTTTGCAGCATATGTTTCAGGATATAATTCCAGGATATGCACTCAGGATAACTCGAAAGATTAGAGGATTGGCCCCCTCTCTCGCGTTTAAGGGATCCCGGTCCCTTCAAAGGTTTAAAGGTATTCACCTTTCTTTCAAATTGGGTTTAAACACCTCGCCTGGAGTGCAAGTTATCTAGGTATAGTTCAAGGTAGCGGGACCAGTTCATGTAAAAGTGGCTGACAATTTCGTTACTGTTGGCTATATCCTGGATCCTGAAGGTATATGAGGATTGATCACCCTCTCTCACGAAAGGGTATTTTCATACTCTCTAAGGTTTAAAGGTTTTCACCTTTCTAAGATTTGGAGTTTATACACTCTCGCCTGTAGCGCATAAAACTCAGGGTTTATCCCCAGGATATCAGGGTTTATCCCCAGGATATTAAGGGTTTATCCCCAGTATGCTAAGGATTCATTTCAGGATATCAAGGGTTTTGCCTTGGGGTGTTCGGAATTTATTCAAGCCAAAGTGTGAATACATTTGCATTTCTGTATCGAACACAGGGGACATACATTATACTATTCAAAGGATGGATCCAAGTTTGTAAGTGTGCACTGGGGATATACTTATGATGGAAGATTGAAATTGATTCTTTAAGAATCTCTGGTATGATCTCTCCTCTTTATTTGGATAATTTATAGATTGTATTTCAGTATCCTGAGCAGGATATCTTTCAGGATACACTTACAATGGGTTCCCAAATATGATCAAACAAAACTATTTTTATAAGTAAAATTCATGTAATAAAGGTGTAATAACAAGAATAAAGCTAAAGGAAAGTTATATTAACATATCAAAAGATGTGCTCTTGGTTTCACCTTAAACCAAGGTCCATCCACCAAAGAACACAAATAGTTTCTTACCCTATGTACTTAACAGTTGAAGGTTTTGTCTCAAACTGAGACCCATCCACCTCCAACTGTTATATTGTTCAAAAGCAAAATGTACTAACGATGATGACCAAGGGCTTCGTCCTGAAACTCAGGATCCCTCCACCAATGGCCATCACATTGTTTAAGTGCAGAAAAGTAAAATGCAGGAAAAGTAAATTGTTTGAGGTTACAAGCCAACAATCAAATTTAAAAAGGTGGGCTCCGGCCTTGGCACATATATCCATCATTGCCCACCTGAATGCCCTCACACAGCGGCATCTTCTCCAACCTTCTCTGCCTTTTCAGGTTCAGCATCCTGAGCAGCATCCTCACCAGCATCTGTCCCACCGTCCTCTCCAGCATCCTTCTTATCTCCAGCCTTGTCTACCACCTCTGCAGACTTAGAGGATTCTCCGGCTTCAGCTGGAAGTGGCACAGCTTTGCCTCCAAGCTCCTTCAGCTTGGCCACCCAGGATTCAACCGGTCAGGATGGGCATACAAGGCCTGTCTCCTTGGCCTCGTAGGCCATCTTGATGCGAGCTTGTAGCAGGGAGATGAAAGCAGAGGCTTTGATTCCTTCCCGGAAAGAAACCATGGCCTGTTCGTGATCCATTTGGACTGTGGCAAGTTTGAGGTCAGCATCTTGGGTGACCTTCTTCAGCATGCCCTCGTAGTGCCGGGTCTTTGCTTCAGCAATGGCACCTTGGTCGGCAATGGTACTTTCGAGCTGTTTAATCCTGGCTTCATGGAGTACAGCAGTCCCACAGGCATCGTTGTACAGGTGGAGCAAATGATGGAGGCCCTGCACATCAAATTCAGGTATGAGTCAGAATATATTCACCAGGATATCCTGTTAGGATATCCTATCAGGATATATGTGCAGGATATATAGCAGGATATTACCTTGTTGAGGAAGGATGTCATTGGCTCTAAGGAGTCAGAAAAGCTGAGTTCATCGTAGGAGAACCCTTCTGGACCTGGAGCACTGACTTCAGGACCTTTCCTAATTTTTGCTCTGGAAGCACGAGTCCTCGGATTAGCCTTAGGAGCTGGGAGCGGCTTGGAGCTGGTGGCAGCAGGGGTCTCTTTCTTGACCGTGACTGGAGTAGGGTAGCTGTCAAGTTCGTCAAGGTCTAGGTAGACTGGAACCTTGCTGGAGTCTGCATACAGGGAGTAAAATTTCTCCTAAGTATATCAAATAAAGACATGTATGTACAGGATATTTTTGCAGGATCCTTACCAGACATGTTTGCACTAGAAAGAGGACTTGGAGATGGTGGAGACGGGTTGAAACTTCTTTCAGCCTCTGGAAGGAGTCTGATGGCGTCAATCTTTTTTTGTGAATCAACAAGGGGAGGTGCAATCTTCCTAAAATCAGCTGCATGCACAACAGAAAAAAGAAAGTTGATCAGTTCAGGATATGGAATAGGATAAGAGGCAGGATCATCCTTAAACCCTAAATCCTACCCTTTTTCAACCATTTCACCGGATATTCCGTTCCACCAGGGATTGAGTCTCTTTTTACAAAGAAGAACTTAGATTGCCAATTATCCTCGTTCCTGGTGGCACGAAGTATCAGCGGGTCGCCGGAGGTGGAATAAAACAAAAATCTACATGATCCATGGCATCTAAGCCGGTAAGCTAGGGGGAGATCATGAACAGAAAGATTAGGGATGTGGTTTTTCTTGATCTGGTCAAGAACGGACAGAACACGTCAAAGCATCGGCATTGTTTGGCTAAAAGAGATTTTTGTAATGTTGAAGAATTCGGTGATAAAGTCTGGAAAGGGGAACTGTAACCCTAAGGTGAAGGGAAAGGCACTAAAGCACAACCACTCATTGGAGACCATATCCGACCGGATTTCCCGGTCGAACGACCGGAATACCGTTCCTTCCGGAAAGATACCGGAGGATTTGAGAGCCGACAAGTGGGCACTATCAAAAGAGCATATCTCTTTCTCCGGTTCTTGTAGAAGATTCTGCTGGATAAATGTGGGAGCCGAATCACCGGAACTGGATCTTGTCTGTCTCGGCATTTGATCGCCTGATTTTTTGACCGGAAAAGGAGGATGAAGATGAAGATTTGAGAGAGAATGTTTACCTTTTTCCTTATCGGTAGTGATTAAAAAAGAGATGGGGATGAGAAGATATAGGGTGCAATGAGTAAATATAGGATGAGTAGTTGCAAATGGTCACATCATGGGTCTTATCTCTTAATTACCTCGATCTCCATGAAAAATGTAACCGTTAGTGGCAGGATACTAAACGGTAACATTTTTGGGGACAATTGTTATGGGTGAAATTCTGAGCCCATATCCTGAGAAATATCTTGGGTTATATCTTGGTTATATGATATCTGTTCACATCCGGGATGCTGATTCAGGATATTGGTAACATCCTGAATGGTATCCTCAGGATCACTAACGGATTATGTGCAGGTACGCGGGTTAGAAGCTAGCAACGTTCACAAGGACTCATTCCGTGGGAGACTCGGTCCAAGTTGTTCAAATAAAGACGTTGAAGCCGCATTACTCAGTCTACAACGTTAGCAATGGAATATTCGGAGCATCCCATATTTATAGGAATTTTCGTTTATAATTCGTTACTATAAATAGGTGGGTATATCAGATCGAATAGGACATCACATCAACACTCACTACACTCTTACACTTGTTCTCTAGCAATTTTCACTTTCGCACAAAAGCGTTGTAACACTTAGCGATCTGGTCAATATCCTGCACTGTATCCTGATGTTTAAAGCAATAAGAAGAACAAGGCAGCTGCGATTGTCAGCTCCCGAGGTTTTATGCCGGCGATCTAGATTGATCAAGGGCTTTCCTCGTATATCTCGTGTCATCCCCTTTACTTTTTGCTCATTGTTTGATCGTAGATACAACTCAATATCCTGAGCTGTATCCTGAATACTGTTTTTCCAAACAACTTAACCAGCATATTTTCAACACACTTTTTAGCACACTACCTCACTTAACTAATTTGATCACTTAATTGCTTCGGTAATTTTTTACCAAAACAAAGATGATGATTGTTTCTTGAACAATTACATCCCGAAACTTAAGTCCAAGAACAACTTAGATGACGAACCGACTCTTGTCATGTACAAGATGAATGGTTCAGATAAGTTGTACTCGGATAAAGAGTTTCCAATTGAAAATGTTAACGTGGATAAACTAAAGAAGGTTTTCAAGTTAGTTGAGATTGATGTTTCTGAGGTCAACGGCTTGTCAAGTTCGAAAAGGTTTTTTGAATTTCCAACGAGATAAATCTTACTACAACAAACCTAACATGCCACCATGTTTTCACAACAACAACTAAAACAGAGGGTTTGGTGGGCATCAGGGTGGTAAGAATTATCAGAGAAAGAACTTTCAAAAATCAAAATTTGTGAAAAAGACAACATTTGTGAAAAGCTCGAGTTCAATCACCGAACAAGAATCTGAAATCTTTTTGAAAACCAATGAAGAGTTTTTCGTGAAGAAAGTCTCACAAACACAGAATGATGGTCAACGTAGGGTTGTCGACACCGGAACGTGCTTCAAATGCAATCAGATTGGTCATATTGCACAAAAATGCACCAATCAACGACCTAAGTCTGTGATTGTCGAGAATCCAAAGAAGTTGAACGATGCAAAATGTAAAGCGCCTATGTTTGTTGAAAAGAAGATTCTGAATACTGAAAATGTTAAAATCAATTCTAAACCAATTAAACAACCAGTCAAGAAAACTGGTGAATCTTCCAAACATGTTCCCACACAACAACAAACATGGATGCCAAAGTCTCAAGTCAAGGCATCAACTGAAGAAAAACCAAAGGTTCCTGAGAAACAAACTTATTCAACCAAATCGGTTGCTAAGTCTGTACCTTTAGATGAGAATCAAAAGCTAGAAAAACAAACTTCTGTGACTCCACCAGTCAAGAAGTATGTACCAAAAAAGGTTGTTCAAAATGAAAACAAAAAGGAACAAACTTCCTCATCTGCACATTTCGAGACGTTTGATCCAAAATCATATGTTCCACCGACAAATTTGTCAAAAATTTAAGTTAAAGAAGACATTAAAAAAGAGTTGGAATTAAATGATAAAAATTTTCCGCCACTTTACTCAACTACATCATGTGATGAAGTCAAGCTACCCGAGTCTGAAGAGGCTTGGGAGGCTTATTTCAACTGATTGTGTTTGAAACGTGCAGGAGCTCCCAAGATAAATATCAAAGTGGATAATGGATAGCGGAGCGTCCCGGCACATGACAGGGAGGAAAACCCTGCTATATGATGTGAGAGGATTTAATGGTGGTTACATAGGATTTGCCGGAAATCAAGCTGGAAGGATAATCGGGGAGGGCACTTTATCAAATGGTGTCGTATCGTTTGAAAGAGTCAACTACATACCTTAGTTGGAAAACAACTTGCTAAGCATTTCTCAAATATGTGACAGAATGTATACAACGCACTTTACCGACAAAGAATGTCTAATTCTGAAGCCGGGGTTTGTTGTCCCTGAAGAATGGATCATCATGAGAGCGCCGAGGGAAAATGATCTGTATGTTCTTGATATGAGCATCGCTACAACAACTTCGGGTCATCCTCAGTGTTTTGTGTCAAAAGCTACCGAGAAAGAGTCAATATTATGGCATTGAAAGATGGGCCACATCCACGAGCGAAAAATGAATCACCTGGTTCATAATGATTTAGTCAAAGGTGTGAATCTGAAAAGTTTCCATTTGGAGGGAGAATGTATCAGCTGTCAAAAAGGAAAGCAACACAAGAAATCTCATCCCAGGAAAATGGAGAACTCAATCTCGAGGCCACTTGAAAGACTTCATATGGATCTCTTTGGTCCTGTGAACGTGAAGAGCATTACTGGTGATCTATACTGCTTAGTGGTTACAGATGACTACTCGAGATTTTCGTGGGTAATGTTCTTGAAGTCAAAGGATCAAACATACGAGAGTTTGTTGAAGCTGTTCAAGAAGATAGAAAACCTGTACCAGACTCGTATATGTCGATTACGTAGCGATAATGGTACTGAGTTCAAGAATAGTTAGATGGAAGAATTCTGTGACAGAAAGGGTGTACTGCAAGAGTTCAGTGCTCCATATACTTCGCAGCAAAATGGAGTAGCAGAGAGAAAGAACCGGACACTGATTGAGACAGCACGAACAATGTTAGCTGACTCAAAGCTTCTGATAAACTTTTGGGGAGAGGCGGTATATGCTGCTTGCTATACTCTTAATCGGGTTTTAACTGTAAAGAAGCATAATAAGACGTGTTTTGAGCTACTCAACAATAGAAAGCCAAATTTGGAATATCTAGAGCCGTTTGGGTCTCCATGTACGGTTTTGGATCCCGATGGATAATTTAGTTCTAAGAGTTTGGAAGGAATCTTTGTGGGTTATTCTAGTCCATTTAGACGGGTATTTGTTTCGAATCTTGGAAAGATCATTGAAGCTCAGCATGTTGAATGTCAAGGCTATACTATGCCTCCACAGAAACCTGGTGACTCATGGCGTTTCAATTACGATACATTGTGGGAGTCATTTGATCCACCTGAAGAGCCAGAGTTCTTTGATCAGATAATTCTATATCAGGAATATGAAGCTTCTCAGGGGAATTCATGGCCAACCAAGTCTTCCAAACGTCAACAAAATACAAATGATCATGAAGCTGGTCCCAGTCACAGTGGTCAAAGTGATACAGATTTGCAGCAAACTCAAGCAACTTCAGAACAGGAGCCTGCTCAAGATAATCAGACAGCAGTGTTTGATGATTCAGACTCTGACTCGGATAGCCCAACGTTTGATCAAGGTGATTCAGAACTTGAAGGGGAGCAGATCCAGTCTTCAGAACAGACAGTTCAAGTCGATGAACAAGTTGCAGATCAGAATGTCACGAATTTGGAAAGCGAAGTGGATGTTCCTGGTGAAATTATGTCGAGGACTCTATCATATCACCCTGAAGAGCAAATCATTGGAGAGTTACAGTCTGGAGTCAGAACTCGACACCAGATCGACCAGGGCTTAACTTTCTTTTATACTAAAATTGCCCCATTACAAAACGATTTTTCACTAAGTTGCTTTATTTCGTAGATTGAACCAAGAACGTATAAAGAAGCACTGACAGAGGAGTCGTGGGTTAATGCTATACAAGAAGAGTTAGGTCAATTCGAGAAACTTGGTGTATGGAAGTTCGTAGATTTACCAGACGGTCATCGAAAAATCAACACCAAGTGGGTATTCAAATGTAAGCGAGATGATAGAGGAGTTATTGTGCGCAACAAAGCTCGCCTAGTCGTTCAAGGCTTCAGTCAACAGGAGGGAATAGACTTCACGGAAGTTTATGCTCCAGTTGCCAGACTAGAAGCTATTAGAATCTTTCTTGCATTCACTTCATGGAAGGGAATTAAAGTCTTTCAGCTGGATGTCAAGTCGGCGTTCCTCTATGGCAAAGTGAAAGAGGAGTTCTATGTCGGTCAGCCACCAGGCTTCACCGATCCGATTCACAAAGATAAAGTCTACCTCTTGGACAAAGCGTTATGCGGATTGCACCAGGCCCCGAGAGCCTGGTATGAGACGCTCTCTCAACACTTGCTTTCCAACTGCTTTATTCGAGGAAAGGTAGATGCCACTCTTTTCACAAAGGAGGTCGTTGGACATCTTCTGATCGTGCAGATATATGTTGATGATATTATTTTTGGGTCCACGAACGAGGAACTCTGCAAAGAATTTGAGAATGTGATGAAGCAGAAGTTCGAGATGTCGTCGATGGGTGAGATGAAGTTTTTCCTTGGGCTGCAAGTTGATCAATTACCAGAGGGAATCTTCATACATCAGACAAAGTATGTCCACGATGTTCTGGAGAAATTCGGTATGTCAGAGACTGCACCTATGTCCACCACGTTAGCAACTAATCATGGTATCAACCCTGATCTCACCGAAGAGAAGGTAGATGAAAGACTATACCGCTCAATGATTGGTTCGTTAATGTACCTTACCGCATCTCGGCCCGATATAATGTACCCGACCTACCTTGCGGCTCGTTATCAGTCAAGCCCTAGAGCCTCACATATGGTCATTGTCAAAAGAATTCTACGCTACCTGAGAGAAACCCCAAGCTTGGGGTTGTGGTATCCAAAAGATGGTGATTTCAAATTGGAAGGTTACTCTGACTCTGATTTCGGGTGCTGCAAATTGAATTCAAAGTCTACAACAGCAGGATGCCAGTTTTTCGGACCACGTCTGGTGACTTGGCAATGTATGAAGCAAACTACCATCGCACTCTCAACGTGTGAAGCAGCATATGTTTCAGCAAGCAGTTGCTGCTCTCAGATTCTGTGGATCTAACAGGAAATGAGGGATTACGGTTTGCAATTTCTTACTACTCCTATTTTTGTAGATAATGAGGCAGCAATCAACATAACTAAAAATCCGGTACATCACACTAAAACAAAACATATTGAGATTCGACATCACTTCATCCGTGACTGTTACTAGAAGAAGTTGATTGGAATTGAGAAAATCCACACCGACGAACAGAAAGCTGATTTACACACAAAACCGTTTGACAAATCACATTTTCAATATTTGTTAAAACTAAACGGTATCAAGCTTTTGTCGTCAGGGGGAGAAACTGTTGGCGTTGATGAGAAAACCAAAGCAGAGGACGTTGAGAAGCAATCTGCTATGGTTTGTCACATTTTTAGATGTTTTGGGCTTTAAGGGGAGATATGTTATAGAGTTTATAGAAAAATCAAAAACATTAACAATGTAAAAATACAAAAACAATAGAAAAATCAAAATGTAAAAAAAAAACATTAGAAAACCCAAAATGAGTTGGTGTGAAAAGAGGAAATGATAGTACATCAGTGGACTATCAGTGCATACTAAAGAAATGTATTGTTTTAAATGGTTAAACAATCGTACTAAAGATGTGACGGTAGGCTCAGCTAGACTAGTAGTTTTGCGATAACGATATAAACCTAAATGAAAAAGCCTAGTTCTAGTGGGAAACGCGGTTGAAAGCATAGTACTTAATTTTGTCCTTCGTGATTGTGGACCTACTCAATAATCGCTGAATGCTGAAAAAGCATAAAAACCGGTCAGTCTGTGATCTTTCACAACTAGCTGAAAAGTCACTATGATTGTGTATTTTATTTTGCAAATATTTAAACTTGTTTGATTTCATTATTTTGTTTAAGCATTCGACATCCTCTACGTATACGTGAGTATCGAACTAGATGTTAGTGTCTAAACATTCTGCTTTATTTTACTTGGTGTTTCATTTAGATCTTGGATCACCTCTGTGTATATGTGAATATCGAACTGGTGGTTAAGATCTAAACATATTCAACTTGTTTTTATTTCTAATTTTGTTTAAACATTGGACTTTCTCTGCGTATCGAAAGATCGACCTAATTGTTAATGTTTAAATATTCTGCATTATTTTTTACACATATCACAGTTGATGAAAGTTTAAAAGCATTACTTGAGTTAGTGTATTACATGATGAGGGGATATGCTGAGATCGTGGGGTCCATAAGAAATTAGTGCAAATTAATATACCTTAACGTATCGGTAAGCATTACGAAAGTTTTAGAGTGAGTTTAAGTGGATAACAATATCGTCAATCCATGTGAATTGTTTAAACTGAGTGTTTTTTTTTTCTAGATCAATGGTGCAACTGATATGTCTCAGTAAACTGATATGATCCTCTAACACAGCTCACAAAAATATGTCTGTAAATAGTTTACTGTTATTTCAGTTTAAACCCAAAAAGATTTTAGTGTGTTTTAGCATAAACTTTCTAAAATTCAAAAAGATTTTATTTCTGCTTTACTTTTGACAAACCATTGTGGAAAGCTGATCTTCTGAATCTCAAATGCAATGGAGAGAAAGTTTGTTGAATGACTGGGTTGGGAGCTAATCTGAATGTTGGAATCTTAAAAAGTTAAACTAGTTCATTAATTTGAAACTTGAATCTTTCAGAAAAAGTTGAAAAGTTTAATCAAAATGTCAGTTGGTTCGAATCGGGTCAACCAAGGTCATTAACTCGGACTTGGTCGACAAATTAAGTAACCAGGGTCATTAACTTGGACCTGGATACTTAAGTGGATGTTTAAAACTGGTAAAATTGAAAAAGTTTGAAAATCTGAGTTTGAGTGATCGAATGATCATCCGATCGGATGACCATCCGATGGATGTCACACTATATACAGGGTCAACTGTCACATAGACCTCACTCGATCGACTCAACATCCGTCACTTTCACATTTTTCTCTCAAACTCACTTTGGATTTTAGCCAATTTCTTGCCTATCCAATTACATAGGATTGTTTGTTTGCTCATCATTCGCTATGGGAAACATAAGTATCACTAATTTGAGTTTTTAAATTGATGATTTTGATGTTTATTTGAGCCGACGGTATCAACAGTGGGTAATACTTAGATCTAGGCTTGATTGGGTGTTGTTTATAGAAATTGAACATAGATTTTTGTACATCGGCCTTAGATTTAAGATTCTACCGTTCCAATTTCATCAGATACATCTCATATTTGAACTCAGATTCATTTGAAGGTTCCAATAGCCGACATAGTTTTTCTCAGATCTAGGCCAAATTAGAGGGTTTTGGTAGAAATTGAACATGGGGTTTTGATAATCGGTGATAGTTTTGAGAGAAATTTGATTCAATTTTGAAAAATCTTGATAAAATTTGATCTGTTGTGTTTGAATATTCAAACTATTCTTCATTGTTTCTATCGAATGTTCATTCGATCGGATGATCATCCGATCGGATGACCATCCGATCCATTACACTATCATGTTTGAATGGTTCTTTGAGTGCTTAACTGTTTTCATTTGAATGATTATTCGATCGGATGACCATCCAAATCACATCACTATTGTGTGCATTGTATGATCAGTTGTTTTTCACTCTAATGATCATTCGATCGGATGACCATCCGAGCCACAACACATTTTTGTCCATATTGTCACTCGGTCGGATGACCATCCGGACCATGTTGCTTTCATGCTTCATTTTCTTATCCGGTCGAATGGTCATTCGGTCCATTTCCTAGTCAAATCATTGTGCTTATCAGATCATACTCATCTGATCGGATGACCTCATCCGATCGGATGACCTCATCCGATCAGATGGCCATTCGTCAGATTGTTCATTTCAGTACTGTACCTAGTGTAAAGTGTTAGAAAATTTTTCAAGTTTGAAATTTTTTCACAATGTATTATATGTCTTGAAGTGCGTGCACATTTTAATAATCAAATATTTGCAGGCAAGGGCTTATAATTTTCATCCGAAACACAACATATATTGCATTTTGGAAGAGAATTTTCCTAACCTCGAGCCTTTTAAAGATGTTGTGCCGTTCTTGAGAGAGAGCATAATTTTCATGGCATTGACGGAAAGACACAAATGCTATGAATCTCACGTTAGATTCTTTTGGAATGCTGCTGAGTATGTGGAGGAAGAGAAAGCAATACATTCGGCCGTTAGGATCAAAGACGAACATAATAAAGATGTTGATCTACCGGTAAAGATTACTGTGGACGATGTGAGGAGAGTACTGAACTTGCAAGATAAGGGTGAAGATCCTATAATCTGTGATGAAAGATTGTGCAAGGGTTTCTGGATGCGTATGGGATATACGGGTTTTATAAACGATAAAGGTTACATAAAATCAAAGGTTTGTAGACCCTACAAGTTTCTCATTCACTGTGTGATTCATGCTTTATCACATAGAAAAGGTGCTTATGACGAAGCTTCGGACTATGTCATGAATATCATTGCATGCTTGGTGCTAAATCGACCTTATAACATTTCTCAGATTATCTTCAACCATATGTCGGATAACATAAAAGGAGAGAGATATGTTATGTATCCTAGGTTTGTGCAAATGTTGTTAGATGATCAGATTTCTAACCTGCCGAAGGATCCTAATGATGAGTTGCAATTAGATCATATGAATAGTGAGACGTTGAAGAGATTGGGTGTATATAGAGGAGTGAAAGTGGAAGATATTCCAAAGCATAGACAACAGTTTGGTGCAATTAAGAAACCAGATTACAAAGCTCCAGAAGGTGATAAGTGGAGACATGATGACAGTAACTCAGATAATGAAACAGATAAGATGAAGTTATATGTTCCTAAGAAGCTTAGATTCTGGTTCGTGAAAGAGGAGAAAAGAAAGAGAACTCCAAAAGTTCCTACACCAAAAGTTGTAATTAAGGGTAAAACAGAGAGACAGGATTCATCAGAAAGGTTAGAAAGGTTGGTAGATAATTCATTTGAATATTATACTAAAAGTGTTAATTTTTGTGTTGCATAATCAAAGAAGAGAAAATATCCACCTTGTCTGGTAGATGAGCCTGTGATACCACCAACAGATATGATCAAAGAAGGCATTGATCTTCTTAATATGTCTTTTGCTGATTTTGAGAATCTATCAACTGCTCAAGGTGTACAAGTTGAAAAAGAAGCTGAAAAGAGTGGTGAAAACATTGAAGCCGGTGGAGAAGGTGTTAAAGAAACATTTGTTGAAGGTGTAGTTCAGAGTGATTCAAGTGAGACAGAACCAGAATTTGATGTGTCAAAGATGTACAGTGGAAAGATAAAGCTGAAGCTTCCAAAGAAAAAGAAAGTGTGTGA
The DNA here is from genome assembly GCA_030545235.1 of Helianthus tuberosus. Lineage (NCBI taxonomy): Eukaryota > Viridiplantae > Streptophyta > Magnoliopsida > Asterales > Asteraceae > Helianthus > Helianthus tuberosus. The sequence continues at coordinate 816,084 of JARYGA010008671.1, read as the reverse complement.
CGAGGAAGATACAACTTATGTTCCAACTCTTGTTGAGAAAGAAAAGATCAAAAAGAAAAGCTTAAAGAAAAGAAGAGCACGACCAACTGGAGATATACCGAGAAGAGTGAAAGCTAGAAAAGATACAACTGCTATTCCTCAGCAAGACATAACAGCAGTTTCAGAATCTGAAAGGGTTGAAAGAATTGAAAGCCTTGAGATAAAAATTACGGGAGTTAGAAAGTCTACACCGCCACCGTCACCTATCAACAAAACAATTCATATATCTCCTGATAAAGAAAATACGTCAGAACAACAACCAAAGATTGTGAAAGAGCCGACATCAGCTACAAAGAAACCACAAACTTCAGAAAGCTCAAGCTATGGTCTTCCAAAGATGAATCAGGATATTCCATTTGATCTTCCTTCTGATTGTGGTGACTTGTTTAATGAAGGAAAGATTAATGTGTTAACAAAGAAAGTCAGTGTTTTGGAGAAAATTAAAGCTAGACACGAAGAAGAACTCAAGGTTACGAAAGAAAAGCTTCAAGTTGTTGAAGCAGAAAATGTTGCTTTAAGAGAAGAGATTGATGAGTTGACAGACGGAATGGAGCAGATGGCAGAAAAGCTCATAGAAGTTAATACTCAATACAAAAAATTGATAATTTCAACAGTACTTTATTGGATATGATAGGTGATGTGAACACATCTTCAACAGCTGCAAATGAGATCTTAAAGAAAGATGTTGAGGTATTGAAAGCTGAGAATGAAGCCAAAAATGAACAAATAAAGATGTTATATGCAGTGATTGAGGGTAAGCTGGGTATCAATGTTCAAGCTGCTTTTGATGAGATTGAAATCCAAAGAGCTGAGGCTCGGAGGATAGAAAAGGAGAAAAGATTGGCTGAACAAGCTGCTGAAGCTATAAAAGGTAAAAGAAAGGGTTTGGTGGTAGATACTGAAGAAATTCTGGGTTCTACAAGCCAACCTGAACCAACTCAAGCTGATGAGGTAAATATTTCTAACACTGAAGCTTCTAATGCTACTGATGTTGAAATGAAAGAAGCTGAAGATGATGTGGATAATAGTCTTGCTATTATTCCAATCGGTGAGGTGAAAGATGTTACTCCTGAAGAAGTTAGACTTAATAGGAGGAATATTATTGAAAAGCGTCATAAAGAAAAGGAAGATGATGATGAAGATGAAGATCTTATGGATTATTTTGAAGCAATTGAAAATTATCACTATGATGGTGATGATGATGATGATGACGATCAAGGTGCTACTGGGTTGTTGATTGTGAAGCATTCAGGTCCAAGTACTCTTGAAGATTTTCTGAACGATGAATTGAACGAGATACATGAAGAAGATCAACAACATGGAGAATCTTCATCTGGAACAAAACATGCTGCTGATAAGGTATTCCTTACACTTCCAAAAGTCATTTACTTACATGCTGAAGTTGAGGGGGAGTTAGTTGAGAACTGGACTAGGGAGTCCATGTTATAGAGGTTAGATATGGAAGATGGAAAGCTGAAGTTCGATATTGAGGAGGAGATTCCATCAGCTCCAGATAGAGAATATTCTTTTAAGTTTGTGAATGAAGCCGATAACTTCAACGAAGTAATCATTGAAGAGGGTTCTGATGATTCTGATGAAGATATTCCATTGCATTATTCTGGTGTTGATGATGATTTTCCAACACTCAATGAATTGTTCACATCTCATAATGAAGAGGAAGTCAGAAGAAAAGTTGTTGAGAAGATATCTACTGAAGGTGTACCGGAAACAATCTCTAAAGAAGATCTGTTAGAAGAAAGGAAGAAATGGTTCAAAGTGATGCCGGAAGAGAGAAAATTCAAAAGGCCACTGCAGTTCTTCACAGATCATCCTGACAAATCCCTTGGTGACATTCTTTCATGGGGATACTTGGAAGATTTAAAGGTTTACGCTATAAGAAGAGAGTTCGGGGTACAATACTTCGAATTCTTATCAGATATCAAGACGTTACCGTGGTGGGACGTGGAAGAGTTGGTGCAGACCAAAAACATAAAGCAATATTGTTATGGTCCAGAGGTTAAATGTCATGAGCAGAGGCTTTGGGATTACATCAAGCTACAAGCTAAGGCGAACTTTCCAGATTGGAAGCCTCATTATCCAAAGCAGATTATAAAGGTTGATCAGGTTACAGGTGAGAAAGATATTACTCTGGAAATCAGAAAACCAAGATGTATGAAGAATATGCCTTTGCGCAAAATGTGTGACACTTCGGGTTCTCCCGTACGTTCTTGGATGATATAATTAAATTGGTGAAGTTCTATACTATGTGAAATACGTGCAAACTCTTGGAACCTTATGCTACTTGACCTCCTACGCGATGTGACCTTATGCGCTATGTGGCTTACATGTTTATTTTGTGAATTTTTGCAAGCTACGTGTATGTACGTACGACACTGAGTCATCAGCGAGTCTATAATTAGAGCGAATCGTGTGACTTAGCTTAAATTTCGAGGACGAAATTCTTGTAACATGGGGAGAATGTGACAACCCGTACTCCCGTTGTCAAGAGAAGGGCATTTTGGTAAAAACGTGCGCATAATAATTACTATTATTATTGCCATTATTATTATTATTATTACTATTATGATGTTTGCAAATAATAATCCATGACAAAAGATCCTAAGTATTTACGTATGAGTTAACAAGACCGGGCCAGTCCGTTGAACGAGGAGCCTAATCGTTTGACAAATTCACGCACTTGGGCTAGGCCCAACCCAACTAACCTAAACCCTACCCTTTAAATAAGCTTAAAACCCCACCTCCTTCATTTTCTTGCAAAAACCCTAAGACCCCCACATCGGCCGCACCACCCTTACCCCCTGCCCCTTCTCTACCGATCCAGCAACCTCCGAAGACCGGAGCGTATTCCGGCGCCTTATTTTCCGGCGAACCAGCTCTGGCCACACATCCTTAACGACACCCTCCTCCTTCCTCCCTCCCACACGCAACCCACTCACCTTCACCTTCCCCTCCTTCTCTGCTGAACCGGTGACCGAAGCGCATCTCCGGCGGCCGCACAGTCACACACACCCCTCTCGTTCTCTCTCCCCTGATCCTCTATTTTGATGTCGAACCGGCTCAAGCCATACGGTTGATCGAAGAGGAAGATGGTCCGACGAATCTCACCGCTCGGACCTAAGTTGGTGGCTCGGGTCATATTCTGTTCGAGTCCGTGTCGGAGAGGAGCAGTGGCAGCAACCTCGGGTTCTTCTCGGGTCTTGTCTCGTCTGGTCCGGTTTCGGTCCGCACAGCCACCGTCCTTCAACCTTCGGTCAGTTCATACCACTGTTGTGCTTGTGTTTTTGTTAAATGATTTGGCAGTTTATCCGATTCATGGATTGTGCACATGATAATAGGTGATTGTTATTATTTGGTGATTGGATGTTGATGCTTAATTTGAGCCCTTGTTGAACTGTTTGAGTGTAACATGTTAGGTAGCTTAGATGTTCATAATGTTGAAAATTTAGACTGATGATGACGATGTGGTATGTGGCTTGTTTATGGATTCTGTGTAACTGTTGTTTAAGAAATGAAATTGTATGCATATGTTGTGCTTATATTTATGTGTGAGTCTACTATTGATCTGATTGAATATTGGTATGTGTTAATTGTTTGGGATTTGACCATGATAATAATGATTGTATGTATAAAAATGGATGTTGATATTGTGATAGTAAAACAGTAATAGAAGTTGTTGTGTTGTGATATTTATGACTATGTGAACCTTGATTTTATATGTATATGTAATGGTGTATCAACTGTTAGTCTGCAAGATGTCATGGGTAATGAGAATTGTTATTGTGAATGATTGATTTAAAAATTATTGAATGACAGAAATATTTGAAATATGATGGTTTGATCTGTTTTAATGATTGTGCGACATAATAAAACATGTTAAGGAATTGTGATTGGTACGTACAAATGGATAGGGTTCTAGAAAGATTCCCACCGTGGTTGCGAGTCGAGACCAAGCGGTCTTGACTCGAGACCACTTAGCGACCACTCGAAACCCCCGGTTGCGACTCGCAACCAAAACATGACAACTCGAGACTACGGCGGTTGCGACTCGAAACCAGACCATGACAAGTCGAAACCTCCGGTTGCGACTCGAAACCAGACCATGACAAGTCGAAACCTCCGGTTGCGACTCGAAACCAGACCATGACAAGTCGAAACCTCCGGTTGCGACTCGAGACTGTGTGTTCTCGAGTCGAGACCACCCGGTTTTGACTGGACTACTTCACTTAGTTATTGGGCCGCACAAACTGCTGTTATGGACTGTGTATCGCTGTTGCTGTTTAATTGTTACTGTTTAACTGTTTATGTGCTAGTATAGGCCCAATAACATATATGTTAGTATGACATGCATGCTAAGAGTTAGATTACGTGTAGGATTTTACGTGACATTACTTGCATACTAACCTAACGATTATTAATAACCATAATAGGGTATGGTTGACCAACATAACACAAGTAAATTATCAACCGAGCAAAGCAAAGGTGAGTTCACAACTATTAAAGCATGCGTTCCCGGTGGTTTTGGGAAACGAAAACTTAAACAACGCTATCCCCTCGTAAGGGATACAAACCTACTTCTCTCCCCTTAAATGGGACTTTTAGTTAATTACTGTTTATACTGGATGCAACAAGCAACGCTAAACGAAACTCTATCACTCAAGTCCTCACTTTCTAATACCGATTAGTCGCCGGGGTCAGGCGAACGGGTTATTAGTTGATAGCGCTATTTAGGTCTCACCAACCTCACACCGTGCCCGCGTATGGGATCGGGCGTGAACTAATGTACTCTGGCAACCGTCAATGATGATAGAACATTGACAAACGGGGCACTCTACGGAAACGTACGGATGAATAGTATTCGGTATTGTAAAAACAGTTTAGTCGCTTACTTATGGGGTAGCTCCCCATCGCATGTATAAACGGATAAATTAACTAGCGAAACAAGTTTTTGGTAATTAAAACTGGACAACTCGTGAACTCGCCAACATTATGTTGATACCCTACTGCATGCTTTGCAGGTTGCTCGATACAGTTTAGGACGGACATTGCAATCGGCTGGAGTGCGTGGTTTGTAACTTCATAACTAATAAACTTGTGGTTTTAAATTACGATATGTATTCTTTTCCTTTCCGCTGCAACTTAAAATATGTTTTGAAAAATTTTAATTAGGTCACTAATTATGCTAATGTTTATAACAATAACTAATCCGTTCAAAATAATTAGTGGCTAAGATCCTGGTCGTCACACGCCTCGCGGTAATACTCCGCATGTGGATTTTGAGGGTGTGACAGATTGGTATCAGAGCCATTGGTTATAGCGAACTAGGTTTTAAATATAAAATATTTTTGGTTTGGGAAATAAAATATTTTTATATGAAAACCAGACTATAACCGTTCTTTAGTGTAAACCACAACGACACCACACTCCGGATTGCAAGGTTCGTCAACCTCAGATGCTCACCTGGTAATGGTAGACCAATGAAAATTACTTGTGCATAACTTATGTGTGTAAACCCACATGTGTGTATGTGTGTCATTAGCATTTATATATGTTAATATGCGTGCGTATATTTAGTATTTAACACAGTGGATCATACGAAGGGCTAGGCTAGTGTGTTACATGTTAAACAGGAGCGAGTCCTCCTAAACTTGGTTCGAAACCACGATACACTAAGGGCAAGGAAACAGTTATCCTAAGCCCTCACCCACGTATTTCCTGATATCATCCCTGGACTGCAAATCGACGCGAGGGACGTCCACTCGATAGACCCGCCCAAGAAAGGCCTGCTTCGAAGCACATAGAGAAGTTACGAGAACGAATCGACGAAGGGGAGCCACCCCTATATCATGGGATATTAGAAAGAACGACGACGTCATTCGCATCCTTTTTTTTTACTTGCGTATTTCTTTTCTTGACTTAAGTAGTGAGACTTGTTCCCTCACTCGACTGATCACCTGGATTCTTGAAGCATTCTAGTAAGTCTACACTTTTCGGGTTTCTGTTTGTACATCTCGAACACGAAAAAAAAAAACATGCGCGGTGTATGCCTCTCATTGCAGTGCCAGCAATCGTATCACATTTCCATCGACCGCAGAGTTATTTCTCCCTAATTCCTCGTTGCATGGTTAATCCTTATTCAAGTTGAACCTTATACCTTAGCACGGCCCAAAAACCCAGCAAATTGATATCCTTCTTACAGACCGGAGTATTTGAAGACGTGGCAAGACGAAGATACGAGCCAGTCAACCCACCGATGAGTACGATGACCTAGATGCTTACCTTATCCTTCATTTTCCAGAACCGTTATTCTTGGACGACCTTTCTGATTTCGTGAATCCCTTCACTAGTTTTCATACGAATCCGTGTTTATTGCTCAGATGGTACCCCCGCTTCTACCGTTTCTTTATCACGACATCCACGTTTCTTCATATAGAAACCTTGACCAGATCTCCCTTCAGTCTGGCGAATTCAACAAACTCGACCTTTAGTCGACAAACTTTTTAGCTCTTGAAATTCAGCAACGTGTTACTTCAATCATACTTTTTCGAAAGCCTGTTTCCGCACCTTTACATCAAAACCCCTTGACGACGCAAGCCCTACTTCGAACACATTCGCACAACTTAGAACAAACCACTTGAGCTTGACTCCCTACCGGTCTGAGAGATCGCATTCTGCCAGATGTCCCAGTAGATCCTAAAACCTACAAACCCGCACGACGACCATCCCTCTCTAGCTACTTATCATTGTGCTAACCACATCGGCGTAACACTCCTTGTCGGCAAGCGACGCTCTTTATTCTAACCATGTGCAACCTGTGTACGACCAACTACCTCATCGACATCAGATAAATCCTCATTGCTGATCCTAAAGCCCTCATGTTTTGCCTCAAGTTCGAACGCCTCGATCGCGACTACTCTTCTTGCATGTTTTCACTATTCGTGTTATGCTTCACGGACTCCCTAATTCTTATCTCGCCCTGTTCTGCACAAGACCCGCTCGAACGAATTACTCTTTCGAACTTGATACGACCAATACGGCTTCTTAGTCACGACATTTGAATTTATTCCCTCCTGTCAAATTTCGACACCTGTTTCCTTTGGCGACGCCTGAACCTACTCCGAGAACCCGTAGGGATCCGAACGACTCATACGCTCAGCCCTAGAATCTCTACGACCCAAACCGCTTTACACAAAGTTTTCAACGTGCGACTTTTGACGTCGCAAGGCCCGCTTTTCTCGATCGCTTGCTCCTCTCGACAACTCAAAGTTTCCGAAAGGGGGGCTACTATAGGCATGTTCAGGATTTGGGATTCGTAGTCCTTGTGCTCAAAATATGGAGACATTACTAGTACGCTACCAACTGTACACGATTTACACCGGTCACGAGAGTCTCCAGCACAGTCTTTGAACACGTAACAACACCGATGGGGTTGAACTCCCAAACGATCACGAATGCGCGATCAGGCATCATCCAGACTGGGCTAACAAGAGACTAAACCTAAGCATGAAAGTGTGTTACAGTTTACTATTCCTTCAGACCTCCCGATCAAACCTGGAACGCTCCAGTGGAAACTCTGAAAGCGGAAAATTCCTTGGCTGAGTCCATGCGTGACACGAAAAAGCCGCTCGAACTCAAGGGCAACTACGTTCACTACTTTATGGAACGTATCTGGGTTCCATCTTGCGGGAATCTCTGAGAACTTATGATGGGTGAAGCACACGAGCCTACATGGTACATCCCGACTCTGACAAGATGCGTCACGACCTCAAGGCCCATCTAAGGAATCATAAATCGTTTAACCAAGTTGCGCACTTCCTTGTGAACAAGGAGAATGACAAGTTTTTGAAACTTGCAGCCGTCTACTTGATAAAAGCAGGCTGTGCACGAAGACCTTTGGCTCACAGTTAGGCATGAGCACCGCTTATCGCCCGCAAACCAATGACCAGGCCAAACACCCCCCCCCCCCGCAAACACCCAAAGACATGCTAAGAATATGTGTTATTGATCTTGGATACGAGTGGCCCTTCCCTTTTGTAGGATTCTCTCCCAACAACTGCTGCCACACCAGCATCCAGGCATCACCATTTGAGGCATCGCGCGGACGCAAATGTTGGTCACCTCTGTGTTGGGCGGAAGCCAAATTACCTACCCATAACTTGCATTTGACACAACGGATAAGATCGCCCAGATCAGGCAAAACGCATGGCGGCAGTTCCAGACCGTCAGAAAGGCTACGCGGATAAGCGTAGGAAACCTCTAGAACTCCTAGTCAGAGATTGGGTTCTACTTAAAGTACACCCTCGAAGGGTGTGGTACGTTTTGGCTAACGGGATGAACTTAATCCGCGATATGTTGGACCGTACGAAATTGCCGAAAGGATCGGTAAGGTATCTCTAGGGACTCAACCTGCCTGAAGAGCTGAGTGCGGTGCACAACGTCCTTCATGCGCCTAGTCTAAAGAAGCGTCTGTCAGATGAAACATTCGTTGTCCTTTTTAGGAGCTCGTGATCAGCAACAAACTACGCTTCGTTGGGGAAAATCAGATGATGCGCATGTATCCCCAGTTGTTTACAGACATTACTTCCAGCACTGAAGCTACAACTGAATTTCGGGAAGAAATTTCAAGCCAACAAGGGGATGATGTGACACCCCACGAAAATGCTTAAACACCCTAGCTTGTCAGTAGCTGCGTGCTAAATTTTGGGACGAAATTTCTTAAAGTTGGGGATAATGTGACACTTCGGGTTCTCCCGTACGTTCTTGGATGATATAATTAAATTGGTGAAGTTCTATACTATGTGAAATACGTGCAAACTCTTGGAACCTTATGCTACTTGACCTCCTACGCGATGTGACCTTATGAACTATGTGGCTTACATGTTTATTTTGTGAATTTTTGCAAGCTACGTGTATGTACGTACGACACTGAGTCATCAGCGAGTCTATAATTAGAGCGAATCGTGTGACTTAGCTTAAATTTCGAGGACGAAATTCTTGTAACATGGGGAGAATGTGACAACCCGTACTCCCGTTGTCAAGAGAAGGGCATTTTGGTAAAAACGTGCGCATAATAATTACTATTATTATTGCCATTATTATTATTATTATTATTAGTATTATATTTGTTATTACTATTATGATGTTTGCAAATAATAATCCATGACGAAAGATCCTAAGTATTTACGTATGAGTTAACAAGACCGGGCCAGTCCGTTGAACGAGGAGCCTAATCGTTTGACAAATTCACGCACTTGGGCTAGGCCCAACCCAACTAACCTAAACCCTACCCTTTAAATAAGCTTAAAACCCCACCTCCTTCATTTTCTTGCAAAAACCCTAAGACCCCCACACCGGCCGCACCACCCTTACCCCCTGCCCCTTCTCTACCGATCCAGCAACCTCCGAAGACCGGAGCGTATTCCGGCGCCTTATTTTCCGGCGAACCAGCTCTGGCCACACATCCTTAACGACACCCTCCTCCTTCCTCCCTCCCACACGCAACCCACTCACCTTCACCTTCCCCTCCTTCTCTGCTGAACCGGTGACCGGAGCGCATCTCCGGCGGCCGCACAGTCACACACACCCCTCTCGTTCTCTCTCCCCTGATCCTCTATTTTGATGTCGAACTGGCTCAAGCCATACGGTTGATCGAAGAGGAAGATGGTCCGACGAATCTCACCGCTCGGACCTAAGTTGGTGGCTCGGGTCATATTCTGTTCGAGTCCGTGTCGGAGAGGAGCAGTGGCAGCAACCTCGGGTTCTTCTCGGGTCTTGTCTCGTCTGGTCCGGTTTCGGTCCGCACAGCCACCGTCCTTCAACCTTCGGTCAGTTCATACCACTGTTGTGCTTGTGTTTTTGTTAAATGATTTGGCAGTTTATCCGATTCATGGATTGTGCACATGATAATAGGTGATTGTTATTATTTGGTGATTGGATGTTGATGCTTAATTTGAGCCCTTGTTGAACTGTTTGAGTGTAACATGTTAGGTAGCTTAGATGTTCATAATGTTGAAAATTTAGACTGATGATGACGATGTGGTATGTGGCTTGTTTATGGATTCTGTGTAACTGTTGTTTAAGAAATGAAATTGTATGCATATGTTGTGCTTATATTTATGTGTGAGTCTACTATTGATCTGATTGAATATTGGTATGTGTTAATTGTTTGGGATTTGACCATGATAATAATAATTGTATGTATAAAAATGGATGTTGATATTGTGATAGTAAAACAGTAATAGAAGTTGTTGTGTTGTGATATTTATGACTATGTGAACCTTGATTTTATATGTATATGTAATGGTGTATCAACTGTTAGTCTGCAAGATGTCATGGGTAATGAGAATTGTTATTGTGAATGATTGATTTAAAAATTATTGAATGACAGAAATATTTGAAATATGATGGTTTGATCTGTTTTAATGATTGTGCGACATAATAAAACATGTTAAGGAATTGTGATTGGTACGTACAAATGGATAGGGTTCTAGAAAGATTCCCACCGTGGTTGCGAGTCGAGACCAAGCGGTCTTGACTCGAGACCACTTAGCGACCACTCGAAACCCCCGGTTGCGACTCGCAACCAAAACATGACAACTCGAGACTACGGCGGTTGCGACTCGAAACCAGACCATGACAAGTCGAAACCTCCGGTTGCGACTCGAAACCAGACCATGACAAGTCGAAACCTCCGGTTGCGACTCGAAACCAGACCATGACAAGTCGAAACCTCCGGTTGCGACTCGAGACTGTGTGTTCTCGAGTCGAGACCACCCGGTTTCGACTGGACTACTTCACTTAGTTATTGGGCCGCACAAACTGCTGTTATGGACTGTGTATCGCTGTTGCTGTTTAATTGTTACTGTTTAACTGTTTATGTGCTAGTATAGGCCCAATAACATATATGTTAGTATGACATGCATGCTAAGAGTTAGATTACGTGTAGGATTTTACGTGACATTACTTGCATACTAACCTAACGATTATTAATAACCATAATAGGGTATGGTTGACCAACATAACACAAGTAAATTATCAACCGAGCAAAGCAAAGGTGAGTTCACAACTATTAAAGCATGCGTTCCCGGTGGTTTTGGGAAACGAAAACTTAAACAACGCTATCCCCTCGTAAGGGATACAAACCTACTTCTCTCCCCTTAAATGGGACTTTTAGTTAATTACTGTTTATACTGGATGCAACAAGCAACGCTAAACGAAACTCTATCACTCAAGTCCTCACTTTCTAATACCGATTAGTCGCCGGGGTCAGGCGAACGGGTTATTAGTTGATAGCGCTATTTAGGTCTCACCAACCTCACACCGTGCCCGCGTATGGGATCGGGCGTGAACTAATGTACTCTGGCAACCGTCAATGATGATAGAACATTGACAAACGGGGCACTCTACGGAAACGTACGGATGAATAGTATTCGGTATTGTAAAAACAGTTTAGTCGCTTACTTATGGGGTAGCTCCCCATCGCATGTATAAACGGATAAATTAACTAGCGAAACAAGTTTTTGGTAATTAAAACTGGACAACTCGTGAACTCGCCAACATTATGTTGATACCCTACTGCATGCTTTGCAGGTTGCTCGATACAGTTTAGGACGGACATTGCAATCGGCTGGAGTGTGTGGTTTGTAACTTCATAACTAATAAACTTGTGGTTTTAAATTACGATATGTATTCTTTTCCTTTCCGCTGCAACTTAAAATATGTTTTGAAAAATTTTAATTAGGTCACTAATTATGCTAATGTTTATAACAATAACTAATCCGTTCAAAATAATTAGTGGCTAAGATCCTGGTCGTCACACGCCTCGCGGTAATACTCCGCATGTGGATTTTGAGGGTGTGACACAATGGAACAAGATTTTCATACAGAATTCAAAGGCTGGATCTACAATCAAAGCACAGCTGAAGCAGTAATTACTTTGTTTGATAAGAAGACTGGAGATTGCAGACGTATACACGTTCTTCAACAAGAACGTCTACAACGAACCTGATAAAGTTCAAGCTCAAAAATATCAAAAGATGGTCAATGTATGCTTTGCGAAAGATATAAATTCTGGAAGATATTGGGAATCGAAGTTCAGGGATCTTGAGTTAGAAGAATACTTGAAGACAGAGCGACGAAGTGAAAGAATGAAAGCGATTCGAGAAAAAGCTGCTCAGCGTGCTAGCTGGAAGCTCAAACAGTCTGTAACTGATCAGACACCTATTGAATCTCTAGAAAAGAAGATTCCTAGGTGGTCTAAAGCACGAGATGGAGATCCAGAGTACAGGAAACGGTGGATTACTACTGGAAGACCTCTCAGGCAAAAGATGTTGGCAGAAAGAGATGAAGAGAGGAAGAGGAAAGCGAGAGAGAAAAGACGCAACAGGAAGACACGTTGAAGACTGTACAGGAAGAAAGACTGCAGCTACATCCAAGGGGGAGTCTGTAGATGCATAATGTTTATAGCTTTTGTCTGTACTTAGTCTATATTTTGTCCTAGTTGTTGTCATTGTATAGTTTTGTTTATATTATTGAATCGGGGACAAAGCGGTGCGTAACGCGTTTTGTAAAGTCCATCCGGACGGATGGAGTCCATCCGATCGGATAGACATGGCTCATCCGGTCGGATAACCATCCGATCGTGTCACACCCCGACCACGTAGAACATACAAAACGTGGCGGAAATGTCGGGGAGTGTTGTAACAGAATTAATTGTTTCAAATCCATGGTAATTGAAGTTTCGTTTTATTGATTAAAAGTGTTACAATGTCTTAACAAACAAAGAAATACAACATAATTAACTAATCTTGCATCTTTTATTGTCACTAAAGCCCAAGTCTGCCTATGTGTATCTTGATCATCTTATGCAACAGCTCCTGAAAAACACATGTGAAAATAGGTACGTCAGCATAAAAATGCCTGTGAGATACATAGGTTTTGTGAAAATAGGTTTCATGACTTATGTTTGAGAAAATGTTTAGTCATGAACCTTGTAATTAGCTTTGTCTTGTAAATCATTTGAAAAACGATAAGATCAGATGATATGTATAAATAATTGTAAGGTTAAATGAATAACCATGTAAAATGAGTTTGTATAAGATAAGTTGCTTGTAAAACAATGTATTGTGAAAAGTATGTTATTTGTATAAAATGTTATATGTATCAAACTGAAATGATTCAAATAACGCTACGATATGTAGTACCATACAAACACTTATATATAGGAAGTACCAGCGGCGTACACCATGCTTGTATCATATTACACACGCCTCGTTACTTAATCACTTAATCAAACCAAACCATCAAGATGTAAAATATTCATGTCTAATGTAAATCATGTAATATGTATCCAAAATGTAAGCCTGTGATGAATAACAAATGTACTAAGTACGCGACAATAGACATACGTAGCATGTGACCTGTACTAAGTATGCAACAATAGACATACGTAGCATGTGACCTGTACTACGTATACAACAAAAGACATACGTAGCATGTGACCTGTACTACGTATACAACAATAGACATACGTAGCATGTGACCTGTACTACGTATACAACAATAGACATACGTAGCATGTGACCTGTACTACGTATACAACAATAGACATACGTAGCATATGACCTGTACTACGTATACAACAATAGACATACGTAGCATGTGACCTGTACTACATATACAACAATAGACATACGTAGCATGTGACCTGTACTACGTATACAACAATAGACATACGTAGCATATAATGTAATGTAAAACGATGTACTAAGTAATGCACACAATGGGCACACCTAGCATAAGATGTAATGAAATCATGTACTATAATGTACTAACGAATATAGCAGGTATATGATGTGAAAACAGGAAAGCATGAAAGTAACAAGTAGGCACATGTGTTCCACCCCAAAACGTTTGGAAAACAGTAAAAGAGGGGTCTATGTACTCACTTGAGATAGCTCAGTAGTCCTTGAGTAACAACCAAACAATGCTAGAGATCACGGATATCAAACGGCACCTAATATAGGTAACTACATTAATAAACCGGACCTATAATCGGAAGATCGGATAGAATGAGGGTTTGTAAACCAAACGAGTATAGAAACTCGTGTCATATGGTTTAACAAAGCCTACATACTAACTGAAACCTAACCTAAGTGCTTACCACCCATTACGACCCGTTTAGGTAGCTTATGCTACTTTAACGCGTCGTTCGCGTGAAACGCGTTCGAACCGCCTAACTAGTCCTATGACAAGTGTTATATGCCTAAACATGTTATATAATCAGTTATGTGACAAAAGTTTAGGTTACATATGCTAAATTACCAATTATACATGAAAAGGGTATTCTGGTAATTTACCTAAGGCATATAAACTACCTATCATACAACTACTTAAACGATGTGACCATAGGGTATAACCTCGGAAGGTTATTCCCTACACTATGGTCACCTAATGTATTTGGTCGGATCCTAATGATCGACCAAACTGGGTCGGGTTCAAAGGTATAAGCGATTTATCAGATCGCTTACCCTTACGACCCTAGACAACGTGGTAATCAGTAGGCATAGTCCCAAGGGACTATAACCATCGTGATTACAATCACGTTGCGAAGTTCAAACGAACTTCGCATTGACCATAAGCTGGTCAACGCTGAAAGTCAAACAAAGTTTGACTTTCGGACTCAAAAAGCAGTAAAATAAAGAAAAGAACGAAAGAATACTTACGAAGGGTCCCCGAATGCTAATCTCGATCCAAGAATCTCAGGTATGAAACAATGGTTTCAACTTAGAGTTCCTAAGATCAAGATTCTAGTGATTTTAGCAATGGGTGGCATGGGGTATATATAGTTTTAGGAGAACCGTTAGGATCGTTTGTCGAATATCGTGCCTTAATCGCATCCGTACATGTGTCGGAACCTTATGGTACTAAAAATGGGTTCTTATCATCTGACTAAGCATGTGTGAGTATGTGGTTGTGGATCAATCAGCTGCAAACAGGCTGTGAAATACACTGCATCTGGTCTGGAGACCCCATACGCATCGTAGGGGAAAAGTCCCTACGCATCGTATGCCTGTAACTTTGGCAGAATTACAGTTTTAGTCCCTGTCATGCATTCAGCCCATTTTCGACACGTTTAAGGCCCGTTAACCCCATTTCAAAGCTCTAAGATGAAGTTAAAGTATAGGGAACTTAAAATGTGTTTAAAAATATCTCGGATGTCGGTTCGTTTGGCCGTACGATCGCGATGTTCGCTTAATTACGACGGAATGCGCATAAGCGCGAAAAACGATCCAAATGACGCAACGAATGGATTTTTCTTATGCCAAACACTAAAATAAAATATTTTAGTGCTTACATAAATTTTTGGATGTCCAGATGTATTCAGAACGTAAGTTATGCGCGAAAGTGCAAACTTGTGCACTTTTTGACGCTTTTAGTCCCTGAATGACACAAAAGTTTATTTTAGCATACCGAACACCTCAAAGCCTATTTCTAAGCTATGTAAAGGATATTTATGGTATGTATAACTTATGTTCATGTTCCGGAATGTCTGTTACAGTTCAAATTGGCATACTTTCGCAGTTTGTCAAGTTTAGTCCCTGTAAGCGAATAAACTTTGATTTCACCACACCAAACCTTCCAAAACTTATATCTAAGTTATGTAAAGGTTATTTAAGGTATGTTAAGCCTATTTCACTATTCCGGAGTGTTCGTTGGATTAAACTGGTCATATCTACACATCAGAGCGCGTATAACCCTCCAGAAAGCGATTTAAAGCTTGAAATCGAACAAGAGTCGATATGTGCAAACGATACACATATTTTTACAAATCCCAAGTATGAAATACAATATTTCATTGGTTTGGAATTTGATTGATGGTTGGAGTGACACAGGTGTCACAGTCTCCCCTACTTTAGGAAATTTCGTCCCGAAATTAATTCGTAGGAGTCTATCTGTGGCTTTGTGTGAAGTAACCATCAAAGATAAGCAAGGCATAATCCTGTTATTTCTCTTTAACGGACATTTTTCAGAATTGAAAAATGAACGGAGTTATTTTCAACAGGCATTCTTCAGAAACGAAAATGAACGAAATGAGTCTTTTTCCACAACCTCTTCAGAACCGAAAATGAACAAAATGAGTCATTTTCCACAACCTCTTCAGAACCGAAAATGAACAAAATGAGTCATTTTCCACAACCTCTTCAGAACCGAAAATGAACGAAATGAGTCATTTTCCACCACTTCTTCAGAACCGAAAATGAACGAAAAGAGTCATTTTCCACCATTTCTTCAGAACCGAAAATGAACGAAAAGAGTCATTTTCCACCATTTCTTCAGAACCGAAAATGAACGAAAAGAGTCATTTTCCACCACTTCTTCAGAACCGAAAATGAACGAAAAGAGTCATTTTCCACCACTTCTTCAGAACCGAAAATGAACGAAAAGAGTCATTTTCCACCACTTCTTCAGAACCGAAAATGAACGAACAGAGTCATTTTCCACCATTTCTTCAGAACCGAAAATGAACGAAAAGATTCATTTTCCAGACACACGACCAAACTAGCTGTGGTTTCCGTGCACTGAATTCCATAATTATGTATGCATCCATAATTACGCAATTCCTTGCATAGTCCGCACAATTTGCTTGTAATGTGAAGGGGAGGAAAATCAAACCTGTGATGAGTGTGACTAGACTACCATAGGGTCCTTTTAATTAGATCGACAAATGATCCTTTTAATTAGGCCACCAAGGAGTCCTTTCAGCTATATCATCACATGATATTCCTAACCAGATTTTTGGATCAATCTGTTTACCTAGACCACTCAGGGGTCTAATTATGGAATGGTACAATATAATCCAAGGGTCTTTACTATTACGTACAAGCCCATTGAGGATTTAATATAGTACCTTTGGATATCCTACTATGAATTCCTTATACGAAGATATGGAAGATTCTACGAGGGTTTGGATAACAAGAATTTGGATCACACGAAAACCTTAAAGAGAACACATAAGCACAAAATCACATAGTTGTTTAACTTGTTTATTAATTTGTTATCTTTGGACGCGGATACTTAAAGCACACCAGGAATCCAATTCGTGGATTTCATTTGGCACTTTAATCATTTCAAGAATCTATCTATGAAGATAGGATAATCTTAAAAGGAATTCGGCTTTGTCCTTATTGAATTGTGATGTACGTATTGAATCATACAAAGAATTCAATTAAGGACTCCGATGAATGATACCCATCCACAAGGATCTAATTATGAGGATAGAAAGATCCTACATGGATTTTTTTTTGGAGTTTATGTAACGGGAGGTGTTCCGACACCTTGCACTAGGTGTGCTTACGTCGATACACAAGGTAGAAAGTTCATGAGGTTGAGGCGCCAGATATGTCAAGCGACATATGAAGCAGAGTTTGAAGGTTGAGCAGCAGCAGGATTTGTAACAGCTTTGCTTTGGATTGCAAAGTGGCACATGTTAACCAAATGTCTCCATCGTCCACCGTTGGTACATTTGAAACAGGGTATTTGGTTCGGATGATGGCAGTGGTATTAATTGCACCAAGGAACAGTTCCCTTTATACAGCTTCATCCCTGAGACAAGTCATGGGGATAGCTAAATCATCGATCCTCTGGAGTATGACGCCTATTTGCTGGGTAGTTGCAGCACCTGGTTCGGACATTGTTGTTGCGATGAAGAAGCATCTTGAAGATAACGAAAGGCATAGGAGGAAACAAGCGAAAGATAGTTAAAAGAGAATAACAACACATGAAGATTGTGACCATTTGTTTGTTACCAAAGGCAAACAAATGAGATGGTGACTAATCAAAGTAAGCGGGTCAATATAATGTATCGCGAAGACATGCTCGCCTATAAGTGAACACTCATCCCAAGAATTCCCAGGTAAGCACAACTGGTCTCGCGTCTGATGAGATGTATACGAAGTGCTTGCCTAGACAGAAAACCCAGAATACAGGCATTCACCCTTCCAGTTTGCACGTGTTCACATTATTTAAAACCCAAAACCTTGACGAGATTTTGAAAACTCAAAGGGTTCAAAACCTTACAATAGAGGGTTCAAAACCTAGTAATCAATCATCCTAGAACAGATGATTAGTTTTCAAAGCGGTTTTGAAATTTATGTTCTTGTTGTGGTCATCGCCTAAGGATAGGTGACGGTATTGTTTTATGAGTAAACGCAAGTAAACTCGCGTTAGGGTCCTAGAAAGGTAATAGACTAGGTCAAAGCATTACTAATAACCTAATTCCCTATAACCATTGGCTCTGATACCATCTTTTCTGTCACACCCCGACCACGTAGAACATACAAAACGTGGCGGAAATGTCGGGGAGTGTTGTAACAGAATTAATTGTTTCAAATCCATGGTAATTGAAGTTTTGTTTTGTTGATTAAAAGTGTTACAATGTCTTAACAAACAAAGAAATACAACATAATTAACTAATCTTGCATCTTTTATTGTCACTAAAGCCCAAGTCTGCCTATGTGTGTCTTGATCATCTTATGCAACAGCTCCTGAAAAACACATGTGAAAATAGGTACGTCAGCATAAAAATGCCTGTGAGATACATAGGTTTTGTGAAAATAGGTTTCATGACTTATGTTTGAGAAAATGTTTAGTCATGAACCTTGTAATTAGCTTTGTCTTGTAAATCATTTGAAAAACGATAAGATCAGATGATATGTATAAATAATTGTAAGGTTAAATGAATAACCATGTAAAATGAGTTTGTATAAGATAAGTTGCTTGTAAAACAATGTATTGTGAAAAGTATGTTATTTGTATAAAATGTTATATGTATCAAACTGAAATGATTCAAATAACGCTACGATATGTAGTACCATACAAACACTTATATATAGGAAGTACCAGCGGCGTATCCACCATGCTTGTATTATATTACACACGCCTCGTTACTTAATCACTTAATCAAACCAAACCATCAAGATGTAAAATATTCATGTCTAATGTAAATCATGTAATATGTATCCAAAATGTAAGCCTGTGATGAATAACAAATGTACTAAGTACGCGACAATAGACATACGTAGCATGTGACCTGTACTAAGTATGCAACAATAGACATATGTAGCATGTGACCTGTACTACGTATACAACAAAAGACATACGTAGCATGTGACCTGTACTACGTATACAACAATAGACATACGTAGCATGTGACCTGTACTACGTATACAATAATAGACATACGTAGCATGTGACCTGTACTACGTATACAACAATAGACATACGTAGCATGTGACCTGTACTACGTATACAACAATAGACATACGTAGCATGTGACCTGTACTACGTATACAACAATAGACATACGTAGCATGTGACCTGTACTACGTATACAACAATAGACATATGTAGCATATAATGTAATGTAAAACGATGTACTAAGTAATGCACACAATGGGCACACCTAGCATAAGATGTAATGAAATCATGTACTATAATGTACTAACGAATATAGCAGGTATATGATGTGAAAACAGGAAAGCATGAAAGTAACAAGTAGGCACATGTGTTCCACCCCAAAACGTTTGGAAAACAGTAAAAGAGGGGTCTATGTACTCACTTGATATTGCTCAGTAGTCCTTGAGTAACAACCAAACAATGCTAGAGATCACGGATATCAAACGGCACCTAATATAGGTAACTACATTAATAAACCGGACCTATAATCGGAAGATCGGATAGAATGAGGGTTTGTAAACCAAACGAGTATAGAAACTCGTGTCATATGGTTTAACAAAGCCTACATACTAACTGAAACCTAACCTAAGTGCTTACGACCCATTACGACCCGTTTAGGTAGCTTATGCTACTTTAACGCGTCGTTCGCGTGAAACGCGTTCGGACCACCTAACTAGTCCTATGACAAGTGTTATATGCCTAAACATGTTATATAATCAGTTATGCGACAAAAGTTTAGGTTACATATGCTAAATTACCAATTATACATGAAAAGGGTATTCTGGTAATTTACCTAAGGCATATAAACTACCTATCATACAACTACTTAAACGATGTGACCATAGGGTATAACCTCGGAAGGTTATTCCCTACACTATGGTCACCTAATGTATTTGGTCGGATCCTAATGATCGACCAAACTGGGTCGGGTTCGAAGGTATAAGCGATTTATCAGATCGCTTACCCTTACGACCCTAGACAACGTGGTAATCAGTAGGCATAGTCCCAAGGGACTATAACCATCGTGATTACAATCACGTTGCGAAGTTCAAACGAACTTCGCATTGACCATAAGCTGGTCAACGCTGAAAGTCAAACAAAGTTTGACTTTCAGACTCGAAAAGCAGTAAAATAAAGAAAAGAACGAAAGAATACTTACGAAGGGTCCCCGAATGCTAATCTCGATCCAAGAATCTCAGGTATGAAACAATGGTTTCAACTTAGAGTTCCTAAGATCAAGATTCTAGTGATTTTAGCAATGGGTGGCATGGGGTATATATAGTTTTAGGAGAACCGTTAGGATCGTTTGTCAAATATCGTGCCTTAATCGCATCCGTACATGTGTCGGAACCTTATGGTACTAAAAATGGGTTCTTATCATCTGACTAAGCATGTGTGAGTATGTGGTTGTGGATCAATCAGCTGCAAATAGGCTGTGAAATACACTGCATCTGGTCTGGAGACCCCATACGCATCGTAGGGGAAAAGTCCCTACGCATCGTATGCCTGTAACCTTGGCAGAATTACAGTTTTAGTCCCTGTCATGCATTCAGCCCATTTTCGACACGTTTAAGGCCCGTTAACCCCATTTCAAAGCTCTAAAATGAAGTTAAAGTATAGGGAACTTAAAATGTGTTCAAAAATATCTCGGATGTCGGTTCGTTTGGCCGTACGATCGCGATGTTCGCTTAATTACGACGGAATGCGCATAAGCGCGAAAAACGATCCAAATGACGCAACGAATGGATTTTTCTTATGCCAAACACTAAAATAAAATATTTTAGTGCTTACATAAATTTTTGGATGTCCAGATGTATTCAGAACGTAAGTTATGCGCGAAAGTGCAAACTTGTGCACTTTTTGACGCTTTTAGTCCCTGAATGACACAAAAGTTTATTTTAGCATACCGAACACCTCAAAGCCTATTTCTAAGCTATGTAAAGGATATTTATGGTATGTTTAACTTATGGTCATGTTCCGGAATGTCTGTTACAGTTCAAATTGGCATACTTTCGCAGTTTGTCAAGTTTAGTCCCTGTAAGCGAATAAACTTTGATTTCACCACACCAAACCTTCCAAAACTTATATCTAAGTTATGTAAAGGTTATTTAAGGTATGTTAAGCCTATTTCACTATTCCAGAGTGTTCGTTGGATTAAACTGGTCATATCTACACATCAGAGCGCGTATAACCCTCCAGAAAGCGATTTAAAGCTTGAAATCGAACAAGAGTCGATATGTGCAAACGATACACATATTTTTACAAATCCCAAGTATGAAATACAATATTTCATTGGTTTGGAATTTTATTGATGGTTGGAGTGACACAGGTGTCACAGATCGGATGGCCATCCGGATGGCTGATAGTTTGTCCCTGATCTAGCTTGCCTATAAATATGAGATCATGGGTCTCATTTGTTAGATTCAGTCCTGAACTCTGGGGTGAAGCTCTTCCAATTTCTCATCGGATCTTTGTACGATTACACATCTTTAATGAGAATGGAAGCTTTAAACGGTGTCATTGTTGTATTTCTCTCTCCTACATCACGAATGGATTCCGCACAATTGTGGTGATCACAGATCTGACCTGAGCGTTCAATCTAAACCGAACAAACCGGTCCTCACAATTTCATCATAACTAACGAAATTAAACATACATAAACCTCCAATTTCAACTTTGGATCATAATCCAACAACCTATTTGCAAGTAACCTACTTGTCTAAAAATTCAACTTTAACCAATCTAGGACTTATGACATACCTTATGATCCCCATGACTAGGTGATCGTTTATACGCGTTTATGCTTCGATTTGGTCTTGAATTGATCCTCAATTTGGGTTTCTTAGCTTGAACAAGGGTGAAACCCTTGTTTTTCCCCTTCCTGGTCATACGCACACACACACACTTAGTGTGTGTGTTGTGTTTTATTTTCTTGTTTTTATTAAAACAAGTTTGCCCACTTAGCCATAATAGTCCCTCATGTTTTATTTTTATCAAATGAAGCTATAACTCACTATTTATCACTTAATCACATATTACTAACTAGGTTAATTATTCCTAGTTATCTTAATGGGTTCGGGAAGTTATAACCCTTTTTATTTTAAATCCCTTTAACTCGGGCTTTTTATTACTTTGTTTTCTCAAAGTGATTATTCTCCTTTTAATTAATATTAGGTTTAATTATTTAAATCTTAATATTTACCGGGTTAATTTTTACCACCACAGTATTTTACCCATTCCTTATTATTAACGTGGTTTGACTATCAAACCCGTTTTCGGGGTGTTACAAGTCTATCCCCCTTAAAGAGGTTTCGTCCCCGAAACCTTTCTTACGCCGTTTCGGTAAATACTTGGGCGTTGTTCATACTTTTACAATTTATTGGTATTACCAGGAATGTATGGTAACGTCTTCGCCTTTTATTTGAAATAACACAATTTAAATAATTGTGAATTCTTTCGTTATTTCTGCCCGTTTGGATGTTTTAGTGAAATCTTTCATTTTTGTCAATCAGACTTTTCATGATCTCCTCATTTTGACCCATTCGATTAACTTGGCAAAAACCATCGCTTTTATACTAACATTGCCTTCCCAAGGCTTACAAGCATTCTTAATCCCCCATGCCCTAGCTCGCGCTACAATGCAATTACACTTTATATTTTTTTTCCCGTTATTATTTTACGCGGGGAATTGTAATCGGTTCCCATGCTTTAACCCAAGTGACCCGTAGGTTCTTTCACTTAGCCTCGTAGGCTATTTCTATAGATTTTCACCTTTTTAAGGTGATATCCCAACAATTCGTTTCTTTCTATTTGTGACCCAAGGGTCTTTTCTGGTCCCGTAGACCTTAACACTACTTATAATCCCGTAGGTTATGATGATCCCGTAGATCATCTTTTTTTTCTTCGTGTCTTTATTCAAATGTGTATATATATATATATATATATATATGGCGTCAAGGCACCCCTTTGTATTGTTTAGAATCATTAAATTTTCGCTTTTGAAATTCATTTGACCTTGATCGTAGTCTAAGGCTACATTCTTTTTCTTTCGGTTTAATCTTCCGACTCTTATGACTTCTTACGTCATTTACGCATCGGTTTGTTCTCCGCTTACCATTATCCGGTTCATACCTATACTTCTTTACAACCCGTTACCCGGGTTCTTTTATCTTAATGTTCTTAATGCTCTCGTTGCCCGGTTTGCGTTTTCCTTACATTATCGGGTATTTTACCAAAGTCGTCATTATTACAACCTTTCAGGTATTCGGTCAAGTCCTTTATTCTTTACTCAATCCGTTCGACTTGTCCGCGTGAATTTCATCACTTATGACAGTCAAACTTTTATCCCTATGCCTTAGCATTCTTATTAGTCGGTTTGTATTTTCATTTACTTTGATTCTTGTCCCTTCTCTCGGGCTCGTTATTCTAATGTAATACGCTTCCGTTACCCGGCTTGCGTTTACTTTTATTATCAAATATTTTACTTATTTGATCCGTTTTGGGTACCTTTTTAATTCGTCCCATTCACCCATCCTTACCACATCGGACATAAATGTGTTCATCATAAGAAGTTCATGGTATCATGTGTTCGCTACTTACTTGGCCAGAGTAAGCGATCAACACATGACACACAAGGCCTTTTTATAATTTTCACATCACGCCCTATGTAAGTAACGCCTCTATTTATTTCCATATCTTTGATTTCATTCAGTAAAACTGTATTTAATTGCTAAACAACAATCATTAGTTTTACTCCTTTTACCCTTGAACATATAAAATGTTTTCTTTTATCAAACTATTATGTAATCACATTCGTTAATGTGATCGCTACTTTTCTCAATAGTATTATATTGAGAATTATTCACTTGGATAATTACTCCCGTCCAAGTTTCCACATAAACTAATTCTATTATTGTCTTGTTATTCACAATCGTGAATAACGCATATTTCTACTAAATTTTCTTTTGGAAACATCACCCTGGATAGGTATCCTATTCAGGTTTTTCCAAGTTTTTATCCTACATATGCAACAGTCAGTCTCTACGTATTTGTAGCATATTACTATTTGTGCAATAATTTAAAACGTGCACCTGTAATGCTCGTCCTAACGGGCTTTCCTTGGCATTACTCTTCTTCGTGATTGTTACGCGATTTAGGTCCTTGGTGAGCATGCTCTGCTTGTCATACTTCGGACCGTTCCTTCGTCATATCAGCAATTTGTTCAACTCTCGCTATCTTCAGATGCGAGTGTCCTTTAACTAAAACATTTACAAGGATTAGTAATATCAACATCATTAAACGCCCGTATTATAATACAAGGCCTTCCACTAAACGTGTCAATGCACGTAATTTCGTTATTTATTTTGATCCTTTATCGATTTAATTGGGATAACGTGTATCACGCGATAACCCTATGTGTTGTTCACAACACTTTAATCATACTAAATCATTAATATAAATATACTTACCGGATTTGCGATCAAGTCTCGAACCGAACACACTTTACTCTTTAACCATGAGCTCTGATTACCAACTTGTAAGACCCTTACCAATATTTAACGGTTTTCTTATAACTTTAGACTAAAATTGTGTATTAATGATTACACATACTTATGAAAATACGGGTTTGTTTAAACTTTTACAATTTAAAAACAATACAACATAATGTAAATGAGTTCTTCATTTAAAACGACGACGTAACAATGTGCAGAAGCTTGTAACTTGATCGTGTTCATGTCGCAACCCCCGACCCCTATCCCGGGAGCGGGCGGTCGCGAACCAGTATCAGTGGTATCGGTGTTTAATTATTTGGCAGTAGAAATTTACATCAGGACCTTAGTTAGGAAATAGTTTATTAGAGTGAAACACCAAATTTTTATAATAATAAATACATGGGAAAAACCCAAGTTTCCATTACAAATATGTTTATAGGGATAAACCCTATTTTATTGAAATAAAACTTCTTTCTTGTTTAGGTAACTTTTATAGCCACTTTTCCAAGCGTTCAGTGCTCTCCAGCTGGCTTCTATTTGGCTTTCACATTTTCTTACCTGAAACGCATTTTAAAAAGTTTTATCAGCAAGAAATACTGGCGAGTGAATCCCAGGTTAATCAAAACGATTTTTTATCATTTTACCGCATTGAGGGCAACCCACAATTACATTTGTTTACATCTACTTTAATTACCACCCACGGTACTGTCAATCCTGACTTGTGGTCATGCTACTACTCATAGTGTAGTAACAAGTAATGTATACAAAACCCCCAACATACCGACGATAATTTGTAGAATTACAAATACTCAATCACTATTAAATATAATTTAAAGCAATTGAGGTTTTGTAAAAACAGTTTGCAAAAAGAGGAATTACTCACATTGCTATTTTAGATAATTCCTGGTGACTTCCTGGTTATAATCTATTAAATTAAACAATGCACACGTGTTAGTAAGATAACCCAATTTACATTAGCTATACCCTCCTCCCGAGACAGAACTACAACGACTGAGTCAGGCAGAGCCTTGACATGCGTTACGGAGCTCTAGATCAATCGGGTAGAATAACTAATACGTAACCAGGGGTTATAATACTTACAACAAGGCAGAGTTTCGCTTTTTAGTGGGTATAATACCCGAGTATTACTTCTGCTTATAATAAATTTGAGAGAGATTGCGAGATTTGAACGATTTCAACTGAAGCTCGAACTCCTCATTTATAGGGCTGGAGATAGGGTGGTTCACGGCCCGCGAGCGCCTGTGCTTAATTCTTCGCGGCCCACGAGGGCTTATAGGGTAGGCCCTAGCTTCGCTGACTCAACGACTAGCCTCGACACACATTACGACACGTGGCGGCACCGGGTGCGGCCTGGTGGCCAGCTGTCGCGGCCGCGACAGCCTTACCCTAACTGGGTCGCGCCCCGCGAGGAACCAAAAAAATTGATTTTATTTGATATTTATTTATATAAAGGTACTTCAGGCCCAGTTTTCGTATACGGGGTGTATTTTAGGACGTATAGGACATGTTTAAGGGTTTTGGGAGAGTTGTTATATCCTCCTCGCCTTGTTTTAGAACTCGTCCTCAAGGTCTACTGGAACAGGTGTGGATATTTCCTTTGCATCTCTGATTCGAGCTCCTAAGTGTACTATGTCCCTCTCTTGGAATCCCATTTCACTTTGACTAGAACTAATCTCTTGTGTTTGAGATTCTTGATCTTTCTATCTTCAATTTGTAGTGGCTTCTCTACAAACTTAAGTTTCTCATTTACCTCTAGGTCCTTAAGAGGTGCCACTAATGATTCATCTGGTAGACATTTCTTGAGATTACATACATGAAATACATCATGTATTCCTGCCATTTCCTCTGGCAGTTGTAGCTGGTAGGCTACTGGTCCTATTCTTCTAATAATCTTAAAAGGTCCAACATACTTGGGGCTTAGCTTTCCTCTCTTTATGAATCTGACCACTCCTTTCCAAGGAGAAACTTTTAATAATACTTTATCTCCTACTTGAAATTCCAACGGTTTTCGTCTGTTAACAGCATAATTCTTTTGACGATCCCGTGCTGCTTTTAGTCTTTCCTTGACTTGAATAATCTTGTCCGTTGTTTCTTGTACTATCTCTTGTGACAACTCGAGTTTTCAAGGTCTTTCCTCTACACAATACTTGTTTCATTCTAACTTGTACATGCTTAGTATATGATTAATGTGTTTAATGTGTTTAGTTTTATAAACTTGTGAACTGTTTAAAAGTTAAATCCATACTTGATGAAACATAGTGTTTCACCATAAGCAAGCTCGACGAAACTTATGGAGTTTCGTCATTCCCTCTACTCGACGAAACTAAGGGAGTTTTGTCGCCCCCTTTGATGTTTCGTAGACATGGGCTTTCGGCCTAGGGGAGGCCCATATTAGAATCAGTTATATATCTCTTATACGCACAACTTCACGTAATATCACAACCGGTGAAACCCTAGAGCTTTTCTCTCTTTTCCTTGCACGTGGCGGCAATCACCAACCCTCTCGAATTCTTTCTAATTCATCTCGTAATCGGTTAGTGTGTGATTATCTGATTACACTTGCTTCCTATACTATTTGATTGTTTTGTGTGATGATAGAGGGCCACTGCGAATGAGGATCTGGTTAGAGGTTGTACTTTTATATGTTTTCAATTAGGGTTTGATGTTCCGTTTCTAATCCATTGGATTAGAACTTGCATATTGAGACCTTTATGATTTGTATTCATTCATTATTCACTGAGTTGATGTTCCTGTTTGATGTTGACATTGTATGTTATCAGTTGTATTTGTGTTGAATGGATCTGATCATCGGATACATACATGTCGTAATCTAGATCGTATATGGTTATTTTATGATTTAGGGTTCATACTGGATGTTAAGTGCAGTGATGTTATTGGATTGATGATAAATAGCAATTAAAGATTATTGTATTTGGAAAATAACTGTATGATCGTTGATTATGGTGAAACAATGATTATGGTGAAACGGTTGTTGATGATTAGGGTTTTCAGTGTGTGTGTATGCTTAACTGATACATTGACGATGGAAGTCCCACCCCAATGAAACACTCTTGACGACGAAACATGTAAGGTTTCGTCACACCTCAATGCCGACGAAACATGTGAGGTTTTGTCACTTTGAAGATTCGTCACTTTGAAGTTTCGTCACCTTGGGGGTTTCATCGCCTTGAGGTTTCGCCGTAGGTCAGAACCTCACAAACAGAAGGTAATTTGGTACAAGTGCAACAATGTATGATTATATGCTGACCTTTGTCTGTTGAGAATATTAGTTATGCATGAGGAGACATGATTCGGTTTTGATTAACAGATTTGACTATTAAGTACTGTTACAAAACAGGTGAACTTTGAATTCGTATGTGTTGATTAACTGTTTATGTGTTAATTGGTGATTATTGCTTAAGCACACATTATGATTGTAGATTATACGTGAATCATGCGAATGTAAACTGATTATGTATACATGAATATCATAGGCTTGGTTGATTAACTGTGAACAAGTAACTTAACAAACCGAGCAAACCAAGGTGAGTTCACACTTTCTATGAGGCATGGGATTCCCGGTGGTTTGGGAATGGGTTAAGAAACTAAAACGAAACCTACATATTCTCCTTGGGTAGAATATGTAACTCCATCCTCCATAGGAAGGATGACAATATTAAACATGCGTATTCTCCTTGGGTAGATTACGTACCTCCATCCTCCATAGGAAGGATGACAACATATAACATGCTAGACAAAACTCTATCATGAAGTCCCTCATTTTTTTTATATCGACTTAATCGTCGGGCCAATGGCGAGCGAGTCATTAGTTAAATAGCGCTATTAGGTTTGACAAGCCTCACACCGTGCCGCAGAGGACGGGAATGGACTAATGGATATGGGCACTTAGTCAATGATGATAGACATTGTTGTAGGGCACCTAAACATGACTTCAGTCAGTTGTCGATATGGTAACGGGTCTAGTGGTTAATATGGGGTAGCCCCCACTGGTTATGGTTTGGGAAACAAGGAATTGAATAACTCACGGTTTTCGAAACAACTTATGGTTTTTGGAACAACTTTAAAATGGACAACCAACTGTGAACTCGCTCAACTTTGTTGTTGACTCGTTGTTACATGCCTTGCAGGTCGTTAGATGCATTGATGGAGCTTGCACGGGAGGTCGAGGTCGTTGTGGGACATGGACTGTTGAGTTCCATGTTAAACATTTGAACTTTTAAACTTATGCTTTTATTTTTAAACTTTATGCTTCCACTGATAACTTGAAACTTGATTAACTTGTTTTGAACACCAATTATATTGTGTGGTTGGACTTTTATTTACTTAATTTCATTGTTCAATATGATTGGTGGCTAGATCCTGGTCATGTCACGCCTCCTGCGGTGATACTCCGCGTGTGGATTTGGGGGTGTGACAGATTGGTATCAGAGCATGAAGAATCGTTATCCTCTCCCGCGCAACGATGACTTGTTCGACCAGCTGCAAGGGTCGAGCTTCTACTCTAAGATTGACCTAAGATCGGGCTATCATCAGCTGAGAGTCCGAGACGAGGATAAATCCAAGACAGCGTTCAGGATTCGTTACGGCCACTACGAGTTTCTGGTCATGCCTTTCGGATTGACGAACGCACATGCGGTCTTCATGGATCTCATGAACCGAGTGTGCAAACCATACTTGGATAAGTTTGTTATTGTTTTCATCGACGACATCCTGATCTATTCTAAGAGTCAGGAGGAACACGAGCATCATCTGCGACTGGTTCTAGAACTTCTTCGAGTAGAGTAGCTTTACGCTAAGTTTTCAAAATGCGACTTTTGGCTTCGTGAAGTCCATTTCCTAGGCCACGTGGTAAACGAGGATGGGATTTATGTGGATCCATCCAAGGTTGACTCGATCAAGAATTGGCCTGCACCCCGTACACCAACCGAAATTCACCAATTCTTGGGTTTGGCGGGTTACTACAGAAGGTTTATCAAGGATTTCTCCAAGATTGCGCAACCTCTCACTGCACTAACTCAGAAAGGTGTCACCTATTGTTGGGGTGATGCACAGGAATCCGCGTTTCAACAGCTAAAGGAAAAACTTTGTATTGCACCTATTCTTTCGTTACCAGAAGGCACAGACGATTTAGTTGTTTACTGTGACGCGTCTATCCAAGGACTTAGTTGTGTTGATGCCACGTGAGAAAGTCATTGCTTAAGCATCACGCCAACTCAAGGCTCACGAAAAGAACTACACTACCCATGACTTGGAGTTGGGAGCAGTAGTGGTTGCACTTAAGGTGTGGAGACATTTTAGTGCACCATCTACACCGATCACAAGAGTCTCCAGCATATCTTGGTTCAGAAGGAGATGAACATGCGACAGTGTCGATGGGTCGAACTCCTCGACGACTACGAGTGCGCAATCAAGACCATCCAGGCAAAGCCAATGTTGTCCGCAAAGAAACTAAACCTAAGCGGGTACGTGCGTTACAGCTTACCATTCACTCCAATCTTCCTGCCCAAATTCGTGATGCTCAGGTCGAAGCATTGAAAGAAGAGAACATCAGGGCTGAGACCCTGCGAGGATCGAAGAAACGGTTAGAACTAAGGGAAG
Source organism: Helianthus tuberosus (assembly GCA_030545235.1). Taxonomy (NCBI): domain Eukaryota; kingdom Viridiplantae; phylum Streptophyta; class Magnoliopsida; order Asterales; family Asteraceae; genus Helianthus; species Helianthus tuberosus. The sequence continues at coordinate 785,659 of JARYGA010008671.1, read as the reverse complement.
ATGGTTCTTACTACTTGGCAGGGCGTATCTGGGTTCCATCTTATTGTAATCTACTCGAGCTTGTAATGGATGAAGCACACAAGTCTCGTTACTCAGTACATCCTGGTTCTGATAAGATGTACCACAATCTCAAAACTACATACTGGTGGCCCCACATGAAAGCTATCATAGCGACATATGTTAGTAAATGTTTGACTTGTGCTAGGGTCAAGGTCGAATACCAGAAGCCATCAGGCCTGCTTTAACAACCAGAGATCCCGACGTGGAAATGGGAGCAAATTTCCATGGACTTCGTTACAGGCCTACCTAGATCTCAACGAGGAAATGATACCATTTGGGTGATAGTGGATCGACTGAAAAAGTCTGCACATTTCTTGGCTATCAAGGAAATGGATAAGTTCTCTACTCTAGCAGGCGTCTACCTGAAGGATGTAGTCTAGGCACGGAGTGCCAACTTCTATCATTTCTGATCGAGACTCGCGTGTTACATCTGATTTGTGGCAAGCGATGCACAAATCCTTTGGCTCACGTCTAGACATGAGCATAGCTTGTCACCCTCAGACGGATGGGCAGACTGAACACACCATCCAGACTCTAAAAGACATGTTTCAAGCATGTGTCATTGACTTTAGTAACGGCTGGGAAAGACACCTATCCTTGGTAGAGTTTTCATACAACGATAGTTACCACACCAGCATCAAGGCTGCCCCGTTCGAGACTTTGTACGGGCGGAAAGGCCGGTCACCTCTATGCTGGACAGAATTGGGCGACAACCAAATCACTGGCCCAGCACTTGTTATCGAAACAACGGAAAAGATTGCCCAAATCCGACAACGAACGACGGCAGCTCGGGACCATCAGAAAAGCTACACTGGTAAGCGCAGGAAACCACTCGAGTTCCAGGTTGGGGATCGAGTGCTACTTAAAGTCTCACCTTGGAAAGGTGTAGTTCGTTTTGGTAAACAAGGCAAACTCAACCCGCGATATGTTGGACCATTCAAAATCATTGGAAAATAGGCAAGGTGGCTTACAAAGTGAACCTACCCGAAGAACTCATCGGAGTTCATAACGTATTCCACGTGTCGAATCTGAAGAAGTGTCTGTCAGATGAGACCCTCATAGTTCCTCTCAAGGAACTCACTATTGACGATCAGTTGCGATTCGTCGAGGAACATGTAGAGATTACAGACCGAGACGTGAAGGTTCTCAAGCGTACCAGGGTACCCCTTGTTCGAGTTCGTTGGAATGCCCGTCGTGGCCCAGAGTACACCAGGGAACGAGAAGACCGAATGAAACACAAGTATCCCCAGTTGTTCGAGAAAAGTGACACCCCTACTGAGGCTGAACTTACTGCGGAATTTCGGGAAGAAATTCCAAACCAACAGGGGGATGATGTGACACCCTAGGAAAACCAGGAAACCACGCAACCTAACTAGCTTCCTCAGTGACTATGTGCTAAATTTCGGGATGAAATTTCTTTCAAGTTGGGGATGATGTGACAACTCGAGTTTTCAAGGTCTTTCCTCTGCACAATACTTGTTTCATTCTAACTTGTACATGCTTAGTATATGATTAATGTGTTTAGTTTTATAAACTTGTTAACTGTTTAAAAGTTAAAACCATACTTGATGAAACATAGTGTTTCGCCATAAGCAAGCTCGACGAAACTTAGGGAGTTTCGTCATTCCCTCTACTCGACGAAACTAAGGGAGTTTCGTCGCCCCCTTTGATGTTTCGTAGACATGGGCTTTCAGCCCATGTGAGGCCCATATTAGAATCAGTTATATATCTATTATTCGCACAACTTCACGTAATATCACAACCGGCGAAACCCTAGAGCTTTTCTCTCTTTTCCTTGCACGCGACGGCAATCACCAACCCTCTCGAATTCTTGCTAATTCATCACGTAATCGGTTAGTGTGTGATTATCTGATTAGCCTTGCTTGCTATACTGTTTGATTGTTTTGTGTGACGATAGAGGGCCACTGCGAATGAGGATCTGGTTAGAGTTTGTACTTTTATATTTGTCAATTAGGTTTTGATGTCCCATTGCTAATCCGTTGGATTAGAACTTGCAGATTGAGACCTTTATGATTTGTATTCATTCATGATTCCCTGAGTTGATGTTCATGTTTGATGTTGACATTGTATGTTATCAGTTGTATTTGTGTTGAATGGATCTGATCATCGGATACATATATGTCGTAATCTAGATCGTATATGGTTATTTTATGATTTAGGGTTCATACTGGATGTTAAGTGCGGTGATGTTATTAGATTGATGATAAATAGCAATTAAAGTTTATTGTATTTGGAAAATAACTGTATGATCGATGATTATGGTGAAACAATGATTATGGTGAAACGGTTGTTGATGATTAGGGTTTTCAGTGTGTGTGTATGCTTAACTGATACATTGACGATGGAAGTCCCACCCCGACGAAACACTCTTGACGATGAAACATGTAAGGTTTCGTCACACCTCAATGCCGACAAAACATGTGAGGTCTCGTCACTTTGAAGATTCGTCACTTTGAAGTTTCGTCACCTTGGGGGTTTCGTCGCCTTGAGGTTTCGCCGTAGGTCAGAACCTCACAAACAGAAGGTAGTTTGGTACAAGTGTAACAATGTATGATTATATGCTGACCTTTGTTTGTTGAGAATATTAGTTATGCATGAGGAGACATGATTCGGTTTTGATTAGCAGATTTGACTATTAAGTACTGTTACGAAACATGTGAACTTTGAATTCGTTTGTGTTGATTAACTGTTTATGTGTTACTTTGTGATTATTGCTTAAGCACTCATTATGATTGTAGATTATACGTGAATCATGCCAATGTAAACTGATTATGTATACATGAATAACATAGGCTTGGTTGATTAACTGTGAACAAGTAACTTAACAAACCGAGCAAACCAAGGTGAGTTCACACTTTCTACGAGGCATGGGATTCCCGGTGGTTTGGGAATGGGTTAAGAAACTAAAACGAAACCTACATATTGTCCTTGGGTAGAATATGTACCTCCATCCTCCATAGGAAGGATGACAACATTAAACCTGCGTATTCTCCTTGGGTAGATTACGTACCTCCATCCTCCATAGGAAGGATGACAACAGATAACATGCTAGACAAAACTCTATCATGAAATCCCTCATTTTTTTATATCGACTTAATCGTCAGGCCAATGGCGAGCGGGTCATTAGTTAAATAGCGCTATTAGGTTTGACAAGCCTCACACCGTGCCGTAGAGGACGGGAGTGGACTAATAGATCTGGGCACTTAGTCAATGATGATAGACATTGACGTAGGGCACCTAAACATGACTCAAGTCAGTTGTCGATATGGTAACGGGTCTAGTGGTTAATATGGGGTAGCCCCCACTGGTTATGGTTTGGGAAACAAGGAATTGAATAACTCGTGGTTTTCGAAACAACTTATGGTTTTTGGAACAACTTTAAAATGGACAACCAACTGTGAACTCGCTCAACTTTGTTGTTGACTCGTTGTTACATGCCTTGCAGGTCGTTAGATGCGTTGATGGAGCTTGCACGGGAGGTAAAGGTCGTTGTGGGACATGGATTGTTGAGTTCCATGTTAAACATTTGAACTTTTAAACTTATGCTTTGGTTTTTAAACTTTATGCTTCCGCTGACAACTTGAAACTTGATTAACTTGTTTTGAACACCAATTATATTGTGTGGTTGGACTTTTATTTACTTAATTTCATTGGTCAATATGATTGGTGGCTAGATCCTGGTCATATCACGCCTCCTGCGGTGATACTCCGCGTGTGGATTTGGGGGTGTGACATCTCTGGTCCAGACAGTTGTTTTCTCCAATTTCTGCCCAACAGACTAGAGTTCGGCACTTTCGTCCATAAAGTGCTTCAATGGTGCAGCATTGATACTGGTATGATAGTTGTTATTACAGGAAAATTCTATTAATGGTAAATGGTCATCCCAATTTCCTCCGAAATCAATTACACAAGCTCTAAGCATATCCTCCATTGTCTGAATTGTCCTTTCGCTTTGTCCGTCCGTTTAAGGATGATAAGCTGTGCTTAGATTTAACTTGGTTCCCATTGCTTTTTCGAAACTAGTCCAAAAATGAGAAGTAAAATGACTATCTCTATCAGAAACAATAGATAAAGGAATTCCATATAATGAAACTATTTCATTGACATATAACTTGGCTAATTGTTCCATACTGAAAGTTTCCTTCATCGGTAAGAAATGAGAAGACTTTGTTAATCTGTCTACAATCACCCATATTGTATCATTACCTTTTCGTGTCTTGGGTAATTTGGTAACAAAGTCCATTGTTATCAATTCCCATTTCCATATAGGTATTTCTAGTTGCTACAATAAACCTGAGGGTTTCTGATGTTCAGCTTTAACTTGTGAACAGGTTAGACACTTAGCAACATAGGTTGCTATATCCTTTTTCATTCCTATCCACCAGAAATTGTTTCTTAAGTCCTGATACATTTTATCACTACCGGGATGTATCGTATATTTAGACTTATGGGCTTCTTCTAAAATTCGGTGGCGTAGTTTTCCTTGTTTGGGTATCCAGATTCGTTTCTTATGGAATCTCCAAATTCTATCTGTTCCTTGTTCTAATTCCTTAATCATTCCTTTTAATTTTTCAGTATCGTCCTTGATTACTGTTTCCTGTATTTTTCTAATTTGCTCATTTAAATCTATCTGCAGATTTAATTTGAGAGAACGTACTCGTGTTGGTTTTTCATGATACTTTCGACTTAAAGCATCAGCTATTACATTGTCTTTCCTGCATGATACTAGATATTACAATCATAATCAATGAGAAGTTCCATCCAGCGTCTTTGTCTCATATTTAACTCTTTTTGCCCAAAAACATATCTTAGACTCTTATGATCAGTGAAAACAGTAAACTTGCTACCATACAGGTAGTGTCTCCAAATTTTAAGGGCTAAAATTATGGCTCCTAATTCTAGATCATGGGTTGTATAATTTTCTTCATGCTTCTTAAGTTGTCTAGAGGCATAGGCTATGACCTTTTGACGTTGCATTAACACACATCCATAACCTAACTTAGACGCATCACAATAGATTATAAAGTACTCAGTTCCTTCTGGTAATGCGAGTATAGGTGCGTTGGTTAACTTGTGCTTAAGAATTCTAAAAGCTTCTTCCTGTTTTGGTCCCTATTCAAACTTAACTGATTTGCAAGTCAGTTTTGTTAAAGGAATGGCTATTCTAGAAAAATCTTGAATAAAACGTCTATAATAACCTACTAGTCCAAGAAAACTTCTCACCTCTGTTGGTGATTCAGGGACTTTCCATTTAGTAATCGCCTCGATTTTTGTGGGATCCACATGAATTCCTTCATGATTAACCAGGTGTCCAAGGAATTGCACTTCTTCTAACCAGAATTCACATTTTGAGAATTTAGCATAAAGCTTCTCTTTTCTCAATAATATCAGAAGTGTATGTAGATGCTCTGCATGTTCCTCTTTACTCTTAGAGTAAATCAGAATATCATCTATAAAGACAATTATGAATTTATCCATATATGGTTTACATATTCTGTTCATCATGTCCATGAATGCGGCTGGGACATTGGTTAAACCAAATGGCATGACTGTAAATTCATAATGATCATACCTTGTTCTGAAAGCAGTTTTATGAATGTCCTCTTTCTGTACTTTCAATTGATGATATCCTGAGCGTAAATCGATCTTAGAAAAGAATCGAGCTCCTTAAAGTTGATCAAATAGATCATCGATTCTCGGTAGTGGGTACCGATTTTTAATCGTAACCTTGTTCAATTCTCGGTAATTAATGCACATACGCATTGATCCGTCCTTCTTTTTTACGAATAAGATTGGTGCTCCCCATGGCGATGAACTAGGCTGTATGAATCCTTTCTCCAGAAGTTCGTCCAATTGTTTCTTCAGTTCTTGCATCTCCGCTGGTGCTAACCGGTAAGGTGCCTTGGCAATCGGTGTTGTTCCTGGTAGTAGGTGAATTCTGAATTCAACCTCTCTATCTGGTGGTAGTCTAGGTAATTCTTCTGGAAAAACATCTGAGAATTGAGATACTACGGGAATATCTTTCAATTCTTTTCCTTTAGTGTCAATGATTATGGAAATCATATACACTAACGATCCCTTCCTTGTATAGCTGGCTGTTTTCATCACATATATGAATTTTGTGGACCTAGTTGGCTTATCTCCTTTAATTGTGATCTTTTCACCCTTTGGTGAATTTACTTGTATTGACTTTTGATCACATAGAATACTGGCATGGTTGGCTACTAACCAATCCATTCCTAATACGATATCAAATCCAGCCAGATTCATTGGGTAAAGATTAGCAATAAAATTATGGTTTAAAATTTCTATTCTTGCTCCCTGCAAGATTTCAGTAATATTAATGGATTCTCCATTCGCCGTTTCTACCAGACATTCTTGTTGAAGTTTAGTTAATGGTTGATTTAGAAGTTTGCAGAACGAAGTATTAATAAAACTTTGGTTTGCACCAGAGTCAAATAATACATTGGCAAAAATATCATTAACTAAAAACGTACCGGCAATCACATCCGGAATCATCTTGGCTTCTTCAGCTGTTAGACTAAATGCTCTAGCATTCTTGGTAGTTTGGCTGGTTGTTGCTGGAGCTAGTTTCAGACAGTTTGGTTTGATATGCCCCTTCTCTCCACAATTGAAGCATATTCCATTACTGGGTTGCTTCCTTCAGTCTTCTTCCTTGTGTCCGGATATTTTGCAGAAGTTGCAGTATATGGAACATCTTCCTGAATGCTTCTTCTTACAGTACTTACAGAAAGGTGCAGAAGTAGAACCTATATTTTTCCCACGGCTGGAATTACCATAGGGAAATTCCTGGGTAAGCTTTTGGGCTAGGTTCTTTCTCTAGTTTCGCTCTTGCGTACATACTAATTCATCAGTCAAGGTATTGGCTAATTCTACTGCTTCTTCTATGGTTTGTGGTCTAGCTGCCTTGACTACATGTCTAATTTCACTGATTAATCCCCAGATGTAACGAGAGATTAATGCTGGTTCTGGTGAGGCCAGGGTTGGCACTATTCTAGCATATTCGAAGAATATGGTAGTGTAACCCTTGCAGTCTATTCCAGTCATTCTAAGATTTAAGAACTTATTAGCGATTTGTTCTTTTTCGTGAGGGGACAAAATTTTCTTTCAACTATATCTTTAAAGTCAGTCCATTCCATATTATAGACTTTATCACTCCCTCTAGACTGGAGAATAGTATTCCACCATTCTAAGGCTGCATTCTTAAAAAGATTAGAAGCAAACATAATCTTATCTTCATCTGCACATTTGCTTATTTTTAAGACTGCTTCTGTCTTTTCTATCCAACGTAGGGCTGCAATGGCTCCTTCATTGCCAGAGAATTCTATTGGTTTGCAAGGCCAGAATTCTTTGTAAGAACAACCATATAACATGGTTCTTCTTCTTTTTGGAATAGGTAATTGGAGTAGTGGTCCATTATTATTGTTCACACTGTGACTTGGTTCAGTGTGTTGTCGTTTACTTCCAGTTACAGATTTATTTTCTGCTTCTTTAACAGTCTTGATGATATATGGCATAGCGTCTATGATTCCTTATGCTGCTATATGTTTGATGGCACTATTATTTATTTGGTTTCCATTATTTTCATTATTCTGTTTTTCCTGATTTACTTTGTTGTCCATCTGAATTATAAACATTTATCAGGTATTAATACCACATAATAAGATTTAATGCAAATAATCACGCAAACACATTGATCAAAATTGTCGAGCATTGCGACTTTTACTCTTTTTCATATATATATCTATTACAATCTACAACGAGAATTAAAACACACTATTAGTTATGCATCAATAGGTATTAGGCTATCTATTTTAGTTGATTTTTTTTCAAACTACACACATTTATATATATATATATATATATATATATATATATATATATATTATCACTAGGGGTTGTTCATCCAGTACTGCATGTTTCGCTCGTCGCATTTCCACACGAGCTTTTCTCCTATCTGTCTTATTCTCTCTCCTTCATCTACTAATTATTCACCGAATGTGAGAAGTTCCTGCACATTCTCCTCACTCATGGATGGACGTGGTGCGGGTATTGGGTCAGGGTACTGAGGCATAGGTTCTCCATATGGGTATGGGTTGTCTAGTATCTCCTGGACATACTGATCGGCATTCCAATATGGATCTAGAGGGTTAAGGTTAGTATATTGTGCTATGGGATTTGGTATTGTTTCTGCTTGTGGATAGAGTTCCTGATAATCCCTATGGTTATCTTCCCATGGATCATACATTAAAGGATTAGGTGCTGGAATTCTAGGTATCTCTTCTGGGTTGACTGCTGGTATGGGAATCTGGTCTCCCTGGTTAGGTTCTATCTCCATTGGTTGGGTTGGGAATAGTGGCAATGGTTGTGGTGCAATTATATGATCTAGGTTTGGATCTGTTGCAGTGCTGGCTAGTATGTGAAAGTTTGCCAACCATCTATTAACTATGTCTTGGGTCTGGGCGTTCATTTCCCTATTGGCTGCTGCTAATGCTCTTTGTTGTTGCAACTTCCTCATCCGTTTCCTTCTCTCATGTGCTCCCCGACTGAACCATCCTCTCTTTTTCGAAGGGAATGGTTCTTCGGATTGCGCCTTAAAGATGAAGATTCTATCTTCTGTATCAGCATAATACCCAGAATGAGTAGGTTGTGAGGAAGTTCCTTCACTTTTGGGAGAACTAGCTAGGCGTCGATAGGCGTCAGACGGACCTTGATCACTCATACTGTAAACTTACAGATTGTCAAATAACACAAAACAATAATATACAGATATGCACGTAATCACATAGATTATTTCCTAACATAACTGAAAAAATTTTGGTGTCAGCAGAACACTTATGTGGCTTAAACCAGTGGCTGTAGCTCTGATACCACCTTCTGTCGTAACCCCCGACCCCTATCCTGGAAGCGGGCGGCCGCGAACCAGTATCAGTGGTATCGGTGTTTATTTATTTGGCAGCGGAAATTTACATCAGGACCGTAGTTAGGAAATAGTTTATCAGAGTGAAACACCAAATTTTTATAATAATAAATACATGGGAAAAACCCAAGTTTCCATTACAAATATGTTTATAGGGATAAACCCTATTTTATTGAAATAAAAATTCTTTCTTGTTTAGGTAACTTTTATAGCCACTTTTCCAAGCCTTCAGTGCTCTCCAGCTGGCTTCTATTTGGCTTTCACATTTTGTTACCTGAAACGCGTTTTAAAAAGTTTTATCAGCAAGAAATACTGGCGAGTGAATCCCAGTTTAATCAAAAAGAGTTTTATCATTTTACAGCATTGAGGGCAACCCGCAATTACATTTGTTTACATCTACTTTAATTACCACCCACGGTACTGTCAATCCTGACTTGTGGTCATGCTACTACTCATAGTGTAGTAACAAGTAATGTATACAAAACCCCAACATACCGACGATAATTTGTAGAATTACAAATACTCAATCACTGTTAAATATAATTTAAAACAATTGAGGTTTTGTAAAAACAGTTTGCAAAAAGAGGAATTACTCACATTGCTATTTTAGATAATTCCTGGTGACTTCCTGGTTATAATCTATTAAATTAAACAATGCACACGTGTTAGTAAGATAACCCAATTTACATTAGCTATACCCTCCTCCCGAGACAGAACTCCAACGACTGAGTCAGGCAGAACCTTGACATGCGTTACGGAGCTCTAGATCAATCGGGCAGAGTAACTAATACGTAACCAGGGGTTATAATACTTACAACAAGGCAGAGCTTCGCTTTTTAGTGGGTATAATACCTGAGTATTACTTCTACTTATAAGAAATTTGAGAGAGATTGCGAGATTTGAACGATTTCAACTGAAGCTTGAACTCCTCATTTATAGGGCTGGAGATAGGGCGGTTCGCGGCCCGCGAGCGCCTGTGCTTAATTCTTCGCGACCCACGAGGGCTTATAGGGTAGGCCCTAGCTTCGCTAACTCAACGACTAGCCTCGTCACGCATTACGACACGTGGCGGCACCGGGTGCGGCCTGGTGGCCAGCTGTCGCGGCCCGCGACAGCCTTACCCTAACTGGTTCGCGCCCCGAGAGGAACCAAAAAAATTGATTTTATTTGATTTTTATTTATATAAAGGTATTTCAGGCCCGGTTTTCATATACGGTGTGTATTTTAGGATGTATAGGACATGTTTGAGGGTTTTGGGAGAGTTGTTATATCCTCCCCGCCTTGTTTTAGAACTCATCCTCGAGGTCTACTGGAACAGGTGTGGATATTTCCTTTGCATCTCTGATTCGAGCTCCCAAGTGTACTCGGTCCCTCTCTTGGAATCCCATTTCACTTTGACTAGAACTAATCTCTTGTGTTTGAGATTCTTGATCTTTCTGTCTTCAATCTGTAGTGGCTTCTCTACAAACTTAAGTTTCTCATTTACCTCTATGTCCTTAAGAGGTGCCACTAATGATTCATTTGCTAGACATTTCTTGAGATTACATACATGAAATACATCATGCATTCCTGCCATTTCCTCTGGCAGTTGTAGCTGGTAGGCTACTGGCCCTATTCTTCTAATAATCTTAAAAGGTCCAACATACCTGGGGCTTAGCTTTCCTCTCTTTATGAATCTGACCACTCCTTTCCAAGGAGAAACTTTTAATAATACTTTATCTCCTACTTGAAATTCCAACGGTTTTCGTCTGTTATCAGCATAACTCTTTTGACGATCGCGTGGTGCTTTTAGCCTTTCCTTGACTTGAATAATCTTGTCCGTTGTTTCTTGTACTATCTCTGTGTCACACCCCGACCGCGTTAAAACAACAAACCGCGGCGGAAACGTCGGGGAGTGTCGTAACAGAATCATTGTTTCACAACACATGGATTGAAGTTCTGTTTTATTGAATTAATTTTATTGCATTGTATTGAAATTAGAAACAAAACATAAACAAATTGACTTTCATTGTTATTAAGTAACTAAGGCCTCATCCATTCCTATGTGAGTATGCACCAATATCATCATCAAACATCATCAACTAAGGTACCTGAAACATATGTGAAAATACGTCAGCATAAAAATGCCGGCGAGTACATAGGTTTTGTGGGAGTGTCAGATTCATGGCTCGTTTATATTTTGAAATAACTCGAACAACTTTGTTAATTGATTTTAGAAAACCTAGTTTTGCAAAATGAAATAACCAAGTCAAAACAGATTAGTTATAGTTTATAAAACCTCGATGCCATGAATCTCAACTCAAAACATTTGTTTATGTAAACCCAAATTGTAAATTGTTTTTGTAATAAAACTCGAATGGTTTATATTGTTAGAAAAACCTTGTAATGTAACTTCGTTTTGAATACACTTGCCCAAGTGATCTAGATAACCCAACGAAATATAATGTGTTAAAAGCACTTATATATAGGAAGTACCAGCGGCATATCCACCATGCTTTTATCACATTACACCTGCCCCGTTACCTAATCACTTCCCTAACCCAATGGTTCCATCAGTTCAAATAATTCACATAGATCATACAGTTCCAAATGGTTCAAACAGTTCAAATAGTTCAGATAGTATAATATAAACCATAGTATTTGTTTAGAAAACTCGAAATCATTTAGCACATATGAATCACCCCCAAAACAGTTGAAAACGGTAAAAGAGGAGACTATGTACTCACTTGAGGATGCTTAGAAGTCTTGAATAACAACCAAGCAAAGCTAGAGGGATCACAGAATCAAACGGCACCTAATATAGGTAACTATGTTAATAAACCGGACCTAAATCAGAAGATCGGATAGGATGAGGTTTCGTAAACCAAATGAGTATTGGAACTCATGTGATATGGTTTAACAAAGTCTACATACTAAATCGAAACCTATCCTAAGTGCTTACGACCCATTATGACTCGTTTAGGTAGCTTACGCTACTTTAACGCGTCGTTCGCGTAAAACGCGTTCGGAATGTCTAACTAGTCCTATGACAAGTATTATATGCCTAAACATGTTTAAATATGTTGCATAATCAGTTAAGTGACAAAAGTTTATGTTACATATGCTTAAATACCAATTATGCATGAAAAGGGCATTTTGGTCATTTTACCTACGGCATATAAACAACCTATCATACAACTAATTAAACTAAGTGACCATAAGGTATAACCTCGGAAGGTTATTCCCTATACATCTATGGTCACTAAATGTGACAACTCGAATTTAAGCAGGTGCTTATTTGCAAAGTATGTTTATATGTATTTAATTGTCGTGCAATATGTGTATTTTTATATGTCTTTGCTGTGCATTATGTGGGTGTATGTTTGTAATATTCTGAGTATTAATATTACAATATATATTAATAACAATTAAATGGAAAGATTGGCTGAAATCACATCCCACATGAAAACACTCTTGTCCATTTGTGGTCAACGAAATCACAAGTGATAGTCAAGGAAATCATGCTGAGATTTAGACAATGGAGCAGTTGAAAAGCAAGTGTAGTGGGTTTATTATAAAGGATTTTATAATATCTCTCATGTGGAGCAGTTGAAGTGGAGATATATTCTAATCATTACGTTAAGTTTAAGTGTCAAAAATCCTTCCTAACTCTCACCTGCACATTCTCTCTCTCTACCCTGTAAACCGACAGCAATCTTTGCATCTCTCGGATTCTCTAGAGCCATCAGATCATTCTCTTGTTCATTACGGTTAGTGTTAACTTTTATCTGATTGTTCGATTTAAACCAACTGTAAGAACGACTTGGTTATCAATTAACTGTGATTGTTTTATGAAAGTAAGATTGAATGATCGATGTATATGTATACGTATGTATTGTCTATAACTACTGTGATAATATAATATGATGTATATTGTCTGTAAACTGCCAAGTATATGATGATGCTGTATACATAACACCTAAATATTGATTTGGGTCTTGATTGATTGTATGTTAAAGTTAACGTAACTGTTAAATGAGAATAGGATTGCTGGGTTTATATAACCTGCTGTTGTGATGATGATGATGATGAAATCACTACACAACTCCAACGAAATCACTAAGGGATTTCGGCCCTAGTGATTTCGTCACATATGCTCAACGAAAACAGCCCCCCCCCAACGAAATCACTTAGTGATTTCGGCCCAAGCATTTCCGGCCCAGTTAGTGTTTTCGGCCCAAAGGGGTGATTTCGGCCATTAAGGGATTTCGGCAGGGGATTCGAATTATGTTTAAGGTGTTTTCGGCTCAAAATAGTTTTCATCGAATGATCTGATCTTAAATTTTGTTAGCTTGTTAACTTGTTAACTTTGTTAGTTAAGTTAACCCTGTTAAGTTGGTAATTCTGTTAAGTAAGTAACCCTGTTAGCTTATTTACTCAGTTTATAAATTCTGTTAGTAAGATAAATATATTTGTACAGCATCTTAATTAGTATTTTAGTTCTGTTAAATATATTAGTTATATTAATAAGTTAACTGGGTTATGTTAACTAGGTTAAGTATGTCAAACTCATTATATATGATAACTCTGTTATAACTATTAATTTAGTTAAGAAAAAGCATGTGACACAGTTAGTTATTAAATGTTAACTTTGTTAACTGTGTACCCCTGTTTGAATATGTTAGTTCAGTTAACTAGCTCAATTAATTGTGTTGTTGGTTAATTATGTTAGAATTAACTGTGAAAGCTAATATGGGTAAGATGAATTTGCATGAATTGGATTAACTGTTTACATGATACAAGATGTAAACTGCCAAACACACTCTGTGATATTACTGTGACTTAGATTGCATGCGAAACCTTACAAACATATACTGACTGAACATACGTGCACTATAGGATTTGACTGATTCTTGTGAACACATAGTTTAAGCATACCGAGCAAACCAAGGTGAGTTCACACTCTTTCTAAGGCATGGGATTCCCGGTGGTTTGGGAATGGGTTAAGAAACTAAAATGGAACCTACCTATCCTCCTTGGGTAGGATATGTACCGCCATCCTCCATGGGTAGGATGCCAATATTAATCCTGCGTATTCTCCTTGGGTAGAATACGTACGTTCGTCCTCCTTGGGTAGGACAACAACCTTAACGTACGTAAAACCTACGTACACTCACACTCGCTACGGTCCTTGGATCAAGAAGGGCACGTACAAATACGACTAGTCTACACATGGGAAGCCCCCACTAATCTTCGCACACATGCCTGAAAAGGCCGCGATACGGCCACTAACCTTCGCACACATGTCTGGAGGACCGCGATACGGCCATTAATCATCGCAAGCATGTCAGGGTGACCGCGATAGGAATTAATAAGAAACATGGTTTACAAAACGAACATACTATTTACGAAACGAACACTATAACTAAACAACCAACTGTGAACTTGCTCAACTTTGTTGTTGACTCTCTGTTACATGCCTTGCAGATCATTAGGTATCTATGGAGCTTGCATGGGAGTGAAGAGGAGTCGTTGTGGAATATGGAAAGCTGTGTGCTATGTTAAACATTTGAAATATTCAAACTTATGTTGGGTTTACTTATTTATGCTTCCGCTAAACACTTAACTATGTTATGGTTGTGAACACCTTTCGTATTGATGAATGATTTTTATTAAATACTTTTAATGTTCAATATGATTGGTGGCTCGATCCTGGTCATGTCACGCCTCCAAGCGGTGATACTCCGCGTGTGGATTTTGGGGGTGTGACAGATTGGTATCAGAGCCATTGGTTATAGTGAACTTGGTTTTAATAAGGGAAAAAGTTTTTGTTAAAACCAGACTATAACCTGAACAGTGCTCAACGATCCACAACGACGCTCCGCTCCACGTGCAAGACTCAACACTATAGGTAATACTATTCATGTTTACATTGCCTACTTACTAGATTACATAGAACTTTGCTCAGGGTATGCTTAGATGAACGTAACAACTACTATTTGAAACCTTGTATGCTCACGCTCTTCTGTCATCCCACACTTGTGTAATGATACGACACACTTCTCACTCATATTCCCTTTGATATGAAGATCATGGATGAACGCATTAACATAACTCAAGCCCAACTGACGGCTCTGATTAATGAACAAGTTGCTGCGACACTTGCAGCCGCACAAGCAGGAGGTCAGCACGCTCAGCCACCTGTTTGCACCTTCAAGACTTTCATGGACTGTCGTCCTAGCACATTCAGTGGCACGGAAGGAGCGGTTGGACTCCTCCATTGGTTTGAAAAGCTCGAGTCCGTATTCGAGATGTGTGAATGCCCTGAGACTCGCAGGGTGAAATATGCTACTGGTACTCTTGAGAGTATAGCACTCACGTGGTGGAACGCTCAAGTCCAAATGATGGGGTTGGTTGCTGCTAACGCCATCCCATGGAATGATTTCAAGGTATTGATCAAAGAAGAATACTGCAGCCGTGATGACATTCATAAGCTGGAAGTAGAGTTTTACAACTTAAAGATGACGGGGTCAGAAATTGAAGCGTACAATAAACGATCGAATGAGTTGGCTACTCTGTGTCCTACTATGGTGGACCCTCCCATCAAACGTATCGAACTGTATCTCAAGGGTCTGGTGCCAGAGATTCAAAGTCACGTAACCTCAGCAAATTTAGGCACCATTCAACAGATCACCAAGTTGGCTCATCGTGTCACAGACCAGGCAGTGGAACAGAACAAGCTGCCTAAACGTATCAGTGCTACTACTTCTGCTGTCACTATTTCCGCTACTCCCGGTGACAATAAGCGGAAATGGGATGGGGATTCCAGCAAGGGTTCAGCTGCAGCTCAGACTCAGACACAGCAGCGGAAGACTGATAACTACCAGAGCCCTGGTCAGCAATTTTCTGGTAGTCAAAGACAGGGTGGATATCGAGGAAATCACCCAAAGTGCGATATATGCAACAAGCACCATGGTGGTCAGTGCAACAAGGTTCGTTGCCAGAGA
Source organism: Helianthus tuberosus (assembly GCA_030545235.1). NCBI lineage: Eukaryota > Viridiplantae > Streptophyta > Magnoliopsida > Asterales > Asteraceae > Helianthus > Helianthus tuberosus. Next base: position 769,651 of record JARYGA010008671.1, on the reverse strand, counting down.
TGTCTCAAGATGGGTCATGAAGCTAAGGATTGCAGGAGCTCACGACCTGCGAATCAGAACCAACAACAACAACCAGCAGCTCCACAGAACCAGCAGCGACAGCGAGGTAACAAGGGATGTTTTCAGTGTGGTGCTGAAGGCCATTTCAAGCGCGACTGCCCCCAGTTAAATCAAAATCCGAACAATAACAACAACAACAACAATAATCAGGGCAATGGGAACAACAATGATGGAAACAATGGTGCGAGGGGTCGAGCATTCGTGATTGGTCAGGGTGATGCAAGGAACGATCCCAACATTGTGATGGGTAAGTTTCTTCTCGATGACTTTTATGTTACTGTTTTATTTGATTCGGGTGCCGACACCAGTTACGTGTCTCTAAAAGTTAGTCAAATGATTAAACGCGCACCAACACTTTTGAACACCAAACATGTTGTAGAGGTAGCGTCTGGTAAAAGCTTAGAAGCCACACACATAATTAAGGGTTGTAATCTCGTTTTGGCTGGTCAGACTTTCTCTATCGATCTCATTCCTATAGTTTTGGGTAGTTTCGATATCGTTATTGGTATGGATTGGTTATCCCAACAACAATCAGAGATCCTATGCAAAGAGAAGATTATTCGTATTCCCCGTTTTAGCATGGAACCTCTCGAAATTCAAGGAGACAAGAGTGGTACTGTAGTGGGCATCATCTCCTTTCTTAAGGCCCAGAAGTGTTTGCGAAAGGGCCACACTGCTATTTTAGCACTCGTTACTGACGCATCAACAAAAGAGAAGAAGATTGAGGATATTCCAGTTGTACGCAACTTTCCTCAAGTGTTTCCTGAAGATTTACCTGGACTACCGCCTCATCGTCAAGTCGAATTCCAAATCGAGCTAGCTCCTGGAGCAGCACCTATAGCTCGAGCACCTTATCGTTTAGCTCCAACCGAATTGGAAGAACTGTTTAAACAATTGCAGGAACTCTTGGAAAAGGGTTTCATTCGTCCTAGCTCTTCGCCCTGGGGAGCTCCAATACTATTTGTGAAGAAGAAAGACGGTACTTTCCGCATGTGTATAGATTACCGCGAACTCAACAAGGTGACTGTGAAGAATCGTTATCCTCTCCCACGTATTGATGATCTATTCGACCAGCTGCAAGGGTCAAGTTTCTATTCTAAGATTGACTTAAGATCGGGCTATCATCAGCTGAGAGTCCGAGATGAAGACATCTCCAAAACAGCATTCAAAACTCGCTACGGGCACTATGAGTTTCTGGTCATGCCTTTTGGATTAACAAACGCACCTGCAGTCTTTATGGACCTCATGAACCGAGTGTGCAAACCCTACCTGGATAAGTTCGTTATCATCTTCATCGACGACATCCTGATCTATTCTAAAAGTCAGGAAGAACACGAGCATCATTTACGACTTATCTTGGAACTTCTTCGAGCAGAGCAGCTATATGCTAAGTTTTCAAAATGCGACTTTTGGCTTCATGAAGTTCATTTCTTAGGTCATGTGGTGAATGCAGATGGGATTCATGTTGATCCATCCAAGATAGATTCGATCAAGAATTGGCCTGCACCTCGCACACCAACCGAAATTCGCCAATTCTTGGGTTTGGCAGGTTACTACAGAAGGTTCATCAAATATTTCTCAAAGATTGCACAGCCACTTACATTACTAACACAGAAAGGTGTTGCTTACCGTTGGGGTAATACACAGGAAACAGCGTTTCAGCACTTAAAGGATAGACTTTGTAGCGCACCTATCCTCTCATTGCCTGAAGGCACAGACGATTTTGTAGTCTACTGTGATGCATCCATCCAAGGTCTTGGATGTGTGTTGATGCAACGGGATAAAGTCATTGCTTATGCCTCACGACAACTTAAGATTCACGAGCGGAATTACACTACACACGATTTAGAGCTGGGAGCTGTTGTTTTTGCACTCAAGATATGGAGACATTACCTGTATGGTACTAAGTGCACCATCTACACTGATCACAGGAGCCTAGAGCATATTTTCAAGCAGAAAGAGCTAAACATGCGTCAACGTCGATGGGTCGAGTTACTGAACGATTATGAATGTGCCATTAAGTATCATCCGGGCAAGGCCAACGTGGTGGCCGATGCTCTCAGTTGAAAGGATACTATACCTAGGCGTGTACGAGCGTTGCAACTCACTATTCAGTCTAGTCTTCCTTCTCAGATACGAGATGCTCAGGTAGAAGCATTGAAACCAGAAAATGTTAGGGCTGAAGCTCTACGCGGTTCTAGACAACGGATGGAACAAAAGGCAGACGACGCCTACTACGTAACAGGACGCATTTGGGTTCCACTCTATGGCAACTTACGCGAGCTTGTCATGGATGAAGCTCATAAGTCTCGCTACTCAGTACATCCTGGTTCGGACAAGATGTACCACGACTTGAAAACTACATATTGGTGGCCTAGCATGAAAGCTCATATAGCAACTTACGTTAGCAAGTGTTTGACTTATGCGAGAGTCAAAGCAGAATATCAGAAACCATCAGGTCTACTCCAACAACCAGAGATACCACAATGGAAATGGGAGCAAATTTCAATGGATTTTGTTACTGGCTTACCAAGATCTCAACGTGGTAACGATACTATTTGGGTGATCGTTGACCGACTCACAAAGTCTGCACATTTCTTGGCGATTAAAGAAACAGACAAGTTCTCTACTCTAGCAGACGTTTACTTGAAGGAAGTGGTTTCGAGGCACGGAGTGCCCACGTCTATTATTTCTGATCGTGATGCACGTTTCACTTCAGAACTTTGGCAAGCAATGCACAAATCTTTCGGCTCACGATTAGACATGAGCACAACTTATCATCCTCAGACGGATGGTCAGTCTGAACGTACCATCCAAACTCTTGAAGACATGCTTAGGGCATGTGTTATTGACTTTGGCAATGGTTGGGAAAAACATCTGCCACTAGTAGAATTCTCGTATAATAACAGTTATCATGCCAGCATTCAAGCCGCTCCATTTGAGGCATTGTACGGGCGTAAATGCCGATCACCTCTTTGTTGGTCAGAGGTGGGTGATAGTCAGATCACTGGCCCAGAATTTGTGATAGACACAACGGAAAAGATTGCTCAAATACGACAACGCATGGCGGCAGCTCGTGACCGTCAGAAAGTCTACGCTGATAAGGGTAGGAAACCACTCGAGTTACAAGTTGGGGATCGAGTGCTACTCAAAGTCTCACCCTGGAAGGGTGTGGTTCGTTTTGGAAAAAGGGGCAAACTTAATCCACGTTACGTCGGACCATTTGAAGTCATAGAGGAAATAGGCAAAGTGGCCTACAAATTAAATCTGCCCGCAGAACTCAGTGCAGTTCGCAACGTTTTTCACGTATCGAATCTGAAGAAGTGCCTGTCAGATGAGACCTTCATAGTTCCTTTTAAGCAGCTCACTATCGACGATCAGTTGCGATTCGTCGAGGAACCAGTTGAAATCACGGACCGTGATGTTAAGGTCCCCAAGCGCACAAGAATACCTCTTGTCCGAGTTCGTTGGAACTCCCGTCGTGGCCCAGATTTTACCTGGGAACGAGAAGATCAAATGAAACTCAAATATCCCCAGTTGTTCGAAAACAGTACAACCACTGCTGAGGCTGAAGCTACTACAGAATTTCGGGACGAAATTTCAAATCAACGGGGGGATGATGTGACACCCCAGGAAAACCAGTAAACTACACAACACAACTAGCTTCCTCAGTAACCATGTGCTAAATTTCGGGACGAAATTTCTTTCAAGTTGGGGATAATGTGACAACTCGAATTTAAGCAGGTGCTTATTTGCAAAGTATGTTTATATGTATTTAATTGTCGTGCAATATGTGTATTTTTATATGTCTTTGCTGTGCATTATGTGGGTGTATGTTTGTAATATTCTGAGTATTAATATTACAATATATATTAATAACAATTAAATGGAAAGATTGGCTGAAATCACATCCCACATGAAAACACTCTTGTCCATTTGTGGTCAACGAAATCACAAGTGATAGTCAAGGAAATCATGCTGAGATTTAGACAATGGAGCAGTTGAAAAGCAAGTGTAGTGGGTTTATTATAAAGGATTTTATAATATCTCTCATGTGGAGCAGTTGAAGTGGAGATATATTCTAATCATTACGTTAAGTTTAAGTGTCAAAAATCCTTCCTAACTATCACCTGCACATTCTCTCTCTCTACCCTGTAAACCGACAGCAATCTTTGCATCTCTCGGATTCTCTAGAGCAATCAGATCATTCTCTTGTTCATTACGGTTAGTGTTAACTTTTATCTGATTGTTCGATTTAAACCAACTGTAAGAACGACTTGGTTATCAATTAACTGTGATTGTTTTATGAAAGTAAGATTGAATGATCGATGTATATGTATACGTATGTATTGTCTATAACTACTGTGATGATATAATATGATGTATATTGTCTGTAAACTGCCAAGTATATGATGATGCTGTATACATAACACCTAAATATTGATTTGGGTCTTGATCGATTGTATGTTAAAGTTAACGTAACTGTTAAATGAGAATAGGATTGCTGGGTTTATATAACCTGCTGTTGTGATGATGATGATGATGATGAAATCACTACACAACTCCAACGAAATCACTAAGGGATTTCGGCCCTAGTGATTTCGTCACATATGCTCAACGAAAACAGCCCCCCCCCAACGAAATCACTTAGTGATTTCGGCCCAAGCATTTCCGGCCCAGTTAGTGTTTTCGGCCCAAAGGGGTGATTTCGGCCATTAAGGGATTTCGGCAGGGGATTCGAATTATGTTTAAGGTGTTTTCGGCTCAAAATAGTTTTCATCGAATGATCTGATCTTAAATTTTGTTAGCTTGTTAACTTGTTAACTTTGTTAGTTAAGTTAACCCTGTTAAGTTGGTAATTCTGTTAAGTAAGTAACCCTGTTAGCTTATTTACTCAGTTTATAAATTCTGTTAGTAAGATAAATATATTTGTACAGCATCTTAATTAGTATTTTAGTTCTGTTAAATATATTAGTTATATTAATAAGTTAACTGGGTTATGTTAACTAGGTTAAGTATGTCAAACTCATTATATATGATAACTCTGTTATAACTATTAATTTAGTTAAGAAAAAGCATGTGACACAGTTAGTTATTAAATGTTAACTTTGTTAACTGTGTACCCCTGTTTGAATATGTTAGTTCAGTTAACTAGCTCAATTAACTGTGTTGTTGGTTAATTATGTTAGAATTAACTGTGAAAGCTAATATGGGTAAGATGAATTTGCATGAATTGGATTAACTGTTTACATGATACAAGATGTAAACTGCCAAACACACTCTGTGATATTACTGTGACTTAGATTGCATGCGAAACCTTACAAACATATACTGACTGAACATACGTGCACTATAGGATTTGACTGATTCTTGTGAACACATAGTTTAAGCATACCGAGCAAACCAAGGTGAGTTCACACTCTTTCTAAGGCATGGGATTCCCGGTGGTTTGGGAATGGGTTAAGAAACTAAAATGGAACCTACCTATCCTCCTTGGGTAGGATATGTACCGCCATCCTCCATGGGTAGGATGCCAATATTAATCCTGCGTATTCTCCTTGGGTAGAATACGTACGTTCGTCCTCCTTGGGTAGGACAACAACCTTAACGTACGTAAAACCTACGTACACTCACACTCGCTACGGTCCTTGGATCAAGAAGGGCACGTACAAATACGACTAGTCTACACATGGGAAGCCCCCACTAATCTTCGCACACATGCCTGAAAAGGCCGCGATACGGCCACTAACCTTCGCACACATGTCTGGAGGACCGCGATACGGCCATTAATCATCGCAAGCATGTCAGGGTGACCGCGATAGGAATTAATAAGAAACATGGTTTACAAAACAAACATACTATTTACGAAACGAACACTATAACTAAACAACCAACTGTGAACTTGCTCAACTTTGTTGTTGACTCTCTGTTACATGCCTTGCAGATCATTAGGTATCTATGGAGCTTGCATGGGAGTGAAGAGGAGTCGTTGTGGAATATGGAAAGCTGTGTGCTATGTTAAACATTTGAAATATTCAAACTTATGTTGGGTTTACTTATTTATGCTTCCGCTAAACACTTAACTATGTTATGGTTGTGAACACCTTTCGTATTGATGAATGATTTTTATTAAATACTTTTAATGTTCAATATGATTGGTGGCTCGATCCTGGTCATGTCACGCCTCCAAGCGGTGATACTCCGCGTGTGGATTTTGGGGGTGTGACAGATTGGTATCAGAGCCATTGGTTATAGTGAACTTGGTTTTAATAAGGGAAAAAGTTTTTGTTAAAACCAGACTATAACCTGAACAGTGCTCAACGATCCACAACGACGCTCCGCTCCACGTGCAAGACTCAACACTATAGGTAATACTATTCATGTTTACATTGCCTACTTACTAGATTACATAGAACTTTGCTCAGGGTATGCTTAGATGAACGTAACAACTACTATTTGAAACCTTGTATGCTCACGCTCTTCTGTCATCCCACACTTGTGTAATGATACGACGCACTTCTCACTCATATTCCCTTTGATATGAAGATCATGGATGAACGCATTAACATAACTCAAGCCCAGCTGACGGCTCTGATTAATGAACAAGTTGCTGCGACACTTGCAGCCGCACAAGCAGGAGGTCAGCACGCTCAGCCACCTGTTTGCACCTTCAAGACTTTCATGGACTGTCGTCCTAGCACATTCAGTGGCACGGAAGGAGCGGTTGGACTCCTCCATTGGTTTGAAAAGCTCGAGTCCGTATTCGAGATGTGTGAATGCCCTGAGACTCGCAGGGTGAAATATGCTACTGGTACTCTTGAGAGTATAGCACTCACGTGGTGGAACGCTCAAGTCCAAATGATGGGGTTGGTTGCTGCTAACGCCATCCCATGGAACGATTTCAAGGTATTGATCAAAGAAGAATACTGCAGCCGTGATGACATTCATAAGCTGGAAGTAGAGTTTTACAACTTAAAGATGACTGGGTCAGAAATTGAAGCGTACACTAAACGATCGAATGAGTTGGCTACTCTGTGTCCTACTATGGTGGACCCTCCCATCAAACCTATCGAACTGTATCTCAAGGGTCTGGTGCCAGAGATTCAAAGTCACGTAACCTCAGCAAATTTAGGCACCATTCAACAGATCACCAAGTTGGCTCATCGTGTCACAGACCAGGCAGTGGAACAGAACAAGCTGCCTAAACGTATCAGTGCTACTACTTCTGCTGTCACTATTTCCGCTACTCCCAGTGACAATAAGCGGAAATGGGATGGGGATTCCAGCAAGGGTTCAGCTGCAGCTCAGACTCAGACACAGCAGCGGAAGACTGATAACTACCAGAGCCCTGTCAGCAATTTTCTGGTAGTCAAAGACAGGGTGGATATCGAGGAAATCACCCAAAGTGCGATATATGCAACAAGCACCATGGTGGTCAGTGCAACAAGGTTCGTTGCCAGAGATGTCTCAAGATGGGTCATGAAGCTAAGGATTGCAGGAGCTCACGACCTGCGAATCAAAACCAACAACAACAACCAGCAGCTCCACAGAACCAGCAGCGACAGCGAGGTAACAAGGGATGTTTTCAGTGTGGTGCTGAAGGCCATTTCAAGCGCGACTGCCCCCAGTTAAATCAAAATCCGAACAATAACAACAACAACAATAATCAGGGCAATGGGAACAACAATGATGGAAACAATGGTGCGAGGGGTCGAGCATTCGTGATTGGTCAGGGTGATGCAAGGAACGATCCCAACGTTGTGATGGATAAGTTTCTTCTCGATGACTTTTATGTTACTGTTTTATTTGATTCGGGTGCCGACACCAGTTACGTGTCTCTAAAAGTTAGTCAAATGATTAAACGCGCACCAACACTTTTGAACACCAAACATGTTGCAAAGGTATAGTGACTATGACAATCGTGATTACACTCACGTTGCAAAGTTCAAACGAACTTCGTGTTGACCATTGATCGGTCAAAGCAGAAAGTCAAACACTGTTTGACTTTTACGCTTAAAAACGCATAAAAGCACGAAAGAATACTTACAAAGGGTCCAAGCTAGGAAGAATTGAATCAAAATTACTCAGGTATGAAGCATAAGCTTCAACTTAGAGCATAAATGATTCAATGGTGAGTTGCAAGAATGAAAGGTGGTGGGTATTTATAGAATTCCCACAACCGTTAGGATCGTTTCTCGCAAATCGTGCCTTGATCTTGACCATACATGTGGGCACAAGGTTTTACAATACAAGGGGTACTCAAAACCAGCCCATAGCATCCAAATTCAGGGGTTAAAAACCATCAAAACCAGCTCAAAGACCAGATTCAATGTTTCTGTGTTGGGCTGTTGTCGCGGGCCGCGTAGGAATAGGCCTGGGCTTACGCCCCGCCTAGTATCTTTGGCAGATTTACAAGTTTGGCCCCTACAAGCCCAAAACTTGGTTTTCGATGCATTTTTGACACGTTTAAGCCCCGTTAACCCCATTTCAAGGTTCTAAAATGAAGTTAAAGTATAGGGAACTTAAAATATTCTCAAAAACATCTCGGATATCGGTTCGTTTGGTCGTACGGTTGCGTTGTTCGGTTAATTACGACGAAACACGAACGGACGCGAAAAACGATCCAAATCACGTGACGAATGGAATTTTAGCATGCCAATCAGTAAAATATAATATTTTAATGATTACATAAATTTTTGGATATCCGGATATATTCCGAACGTAAGATATGCGCGAAAATGCAAACTTATGCACTTTTTGACGCTTTTAGTCCCTATTTATCAAAAAGTTTATTTTTGCGCACCGAACACCTCAAAGCCTATTTCTAAGCTATGTAAAGGATATTTAGGGCATACTTATGATTAAGTTCCGAAATGTTCGATACCATACGAATCAGCAGACTTTTGCAGTTTGACGCAAATAGTCCCTGCGATCGAATAAACTTGATTTCGACACACCAAACCTTCCAAAACTTATTTCTAAGTTATGTAAAGGTTATTTAAGGTATGTTAAGCCCATGTCACTATTCCAGAGTGCTTGTCGCATTAAACTGATTACGTTTGCGCATCAGTTCGCGTATAACTTTCTAGCAAACGATTTAGAGCTCGAAATCGAACAAGAATTGATATGTGCAAATGATACACATATTTATAAAAATCCCAAGTATGAAACACAATATTTCATTGGTTTGGTATTTGTTTGATGGTCGTAGTGACACAAATGTCACAGTCTCCCCTACTTTAGGAAATTTCGTCCCGAAATTTATTCGTAGGAGTCTGTCTGTGACGATGTGTTAAATAATTGTCTTGCATGGAATCTAGGGTGTCATCTATTTGCGTAGAGTAACCCATCAAAGATATGCAAGGCATAATCTTGTCATTTCCCAGTGGATATACTTCAGAAACGAAAATGAATGGATGATTCATTTTTCTCCACGGGTTCTTCGTCAGAAGTGGGAATGAAGGATTAATCAAATGGATATTCATTTCCCTCAAAGGATATTCTTCAGAAGCGAAAATGAATGGATTGAGTCATTTTCCTCAACGGGTTCTTCGTCAGAAATGGAAATGAAGGAATAATCAAAAGGATATTCATTTCCCTCAACGGATATTCGTCAGAAGCGAAAATGAACGGATTGAGTCATTTTCCTCAACGGGTTCTTCATCAGAAATGGAAATGAAGGAATAATCAAAAGGATATTCATTTCCCTCAACGGAAATTCTTCAGAAGCGAAAATGAATGGATGATTCATTTTCCTCAACGGGTTCTTCGTCAGAAATGGAAATGAAGGAATAATCAAAAGGATATCCATTTCCCTCAACGGATATTCTTCAGAAGCGAAAATGAATGGATGCTTCATTTTCCTCAATGGGTTCTTCGTCAGAAATGGAAATGAAGGAATAATCAAAAGGATATTCATTTCCCTCAACGGATATTCTTCAGAAGCTAAAATGAACGGATTGAGTCATTTTCCTAAACGAGTTCTTCGTCAGAAATGGAAATGAAGGAATAATCAAAAGGATATTCATTTCCCTCAACGGATATTCTTCAGAAGCGAAAATGAACGGATTGAGTCATTTTCCTCAACGGGTTCTTCATCAGAAATGGAAATGAATGGAGTTAACTCTAGATACATGACAAAACTTGCTGTGATTTCTGTGCACTAAATTCCATAATTATGTATGCATCCATAATTACGTAATTCCTTGCACAGTTCTCACAGTTTGTTTTATAATGCGAAGGGGATAGAATTTATTGAATAAGCTTAAGATAACTTTGATTAGGTAAACACATAAACACATAAGCACATAATTGTTCACTTGGTTATTAATTTGTTATTAACTTGTTATTAATTGTTATTAACTTGTTGTCGATTTGTACATGGGTATTCAAGGTATACCAGGAACCCAGTCAATGGACTTCAACGTCCTCAAGAATCTATCTGTAAGATAGGATGATCTTATAAGAATTTGATTTCAATTACAAGGAATCGTAACATTCGAATTTTGGTACACAAGGATTCTAATTAAGGATTTGATTCTGCGCTTTGAACATCCACGAGGATCTAATTATGAAGAAGAACCTCTAAGGATTTGGAATTCGTATAGCGCGAAGAGTTTAGGAACTTTGATACTAAGACCACATACGAAGTACAGTGTTTATGAGATCAAGGTGCTAGATATGCCAAGATAACATATGAAGCAAACGGATTCTTGAAGTCATTATGCCAAGCATGCAAAGCTAGCATACAATGCAGGGTGTTCTTGAAAATTGAGTGCTGCGTATGTTAAGGCAACATACGAGCAAAGTTGTTTTTTTAAAAGCTATACTAGGAATTGTTAAAAAAAATATGATTTTGAAAACCTTTTTGTAATGCTATTGAAATTATATACTAAGTATATTAGGTAAACATTTTTATGAAAATGTTTTAAAAACATGCGAGATGATTTTGAAAGTAAGTATGAGGTTTTTGAAAACATGCATAATCTTTTGAAATCATGTGCTGTGTATAATATCAGGAAGTCGGGAAGATATGATATGTAAGACCAATCAAAGGCTTACGGAAATACCCTTAGGTACCCTATTAAGGATTTATAGTGGTACTTTGGGTATTCGACCAGAGTTGTCACTTGCGCCTTGTACTTCGTTTCCTTGGAAGAAACGGGTACTTAGGATTTTCGTGGAAATCGCAAGAAATCATCAGATGGAAGAATTTTTAGAGTAGGTTGTTTTACAAGGAATGCGGTTCCTTGATTGTCGGTATCGTAGGGGATATGTCGTTCATATAGTAACCACACTTGTACATTGCGATGTAAATAAAAGATTTATTTATAAACAAAAACAACTGTTTCATAGACCATGATAACAAAAGAAAAAAATACATAAGGCTCGATTATTTCTAAACAGCGTCGTCTTCCAGTAGGTCAAATGCTCATCCCTGTGCTGGATTTGCATTAGCAAGCTTTGGGCAATTTCTTCGGAAATGACCCATCTCGCCACAGTTGTAGCAAGAACCTGGTGGAAAACGAGCTTGAGCAGGATTGTTGTCAGCTTGATTTTGTGCAGCTGCAGCTCGGCAAACCCTAGTTGTATGACCTATAAGTCCACAAATTAGGCATTTGCGGCACTTCACACTAGCATGATGATGAAGGTTACATTGGTTGCACAAGGGTGCAGTTCCATTGTATGGCTTCCTAGCAGGGGGTTGAGCTGGTTGGTTGGGGACAGCTTGATCATTGTGAGCAACCACGGCGAAGTTTGAGAAGCCTTTCGCTTCTTTGACTTCTTGGAGGATTCAGTCTGCTCATCCTTTGGTTTCGATTCATCGGTCGGTTTCTTATCGCCTTTTCGGAAAAGTTTACCCTTCCTGATCTGAGATTCAATCAGGGTAGCGGATAGCTCAATGGCCTGTCTAACTATAGTAGGGTTGCTACCAGTAACAATGTCTTGTACTGGGTCAGGGAGGCCATCGATATACTTTTCAATTTCTGTGACTACCCGAGTTTTCATGGTCTTTCCTCGACACGTTATTTGTTTTGCAATTATTTTGCATAACTTGTTGCCCTATAATTGTGCAGGTTTGTTATATGTTTGTGATATTGTGTTATTATTCATATGATTAATGTGTTAATGTGTTTAGTTTTATAAACTTATGTATTATTTAAAAGTTAAAAAAAATCATACATGAGAGTTTCGCCAACACCATGTTTCACTAGGATGAGGTTTCGCCGAAATGGGCCTCGGCCCAAACAAAAACCCAAACAAGCTGCCTACGTTATTTAACGTAACCTGCTTAACCCTAGACCCCTAAGTTCAATTGTAAATGTCGGCAACCCTATCTCCTCTCTCTAAACTTACGACAGCATTTGTGAAGTTTCTCTTCTCGCTCGTCTTAGCATATCTCCGAGTATACGCGGTTGTTTGGTTAGTTCGATCACCCTTGCTACAATATGTATGATTTACTTGTTGATCCGTGACTGATGTACAAACTAGAGTAGTCATAGATAGGCATGTGTATGTGGATTGATATATTTTGTGATGACCTAGACCGTATGATGCGTAAGAACTGTCGTGTTCGAATGTATGTTGATCGATGTGTGTTGATCGATGCACTGTTAGGATTTGATGTCTATTGCTAATCTATTAGACTAGATTTGATGTTTGTGATCGTCTCCGTTATGTCCACTGCTCAGGATTGATGGTTGTGATCGATGTTTCCATTATGTGTTATCACTTGTTTATGAATGTCAAATGAATATGTGTTACAGTTATGTACATGTCAATGATCTGGTAACATATAATCCGTGGCTAGGTTTGATGCTGACAATCAACTGTTATATTATAATTAGGGTTTCTGTGTGTACGGTAAACTGGTTATGCGACGAAACCCTTACCTCGACGAAACCTTGAATGTTCGGCGTAACCCTATGTCGACGAACCCTTGACTGTTCGTCGTGACCTTTTACCTCAACGAACCCTTGACTGTTCGTCGTGACCTTTTACCCCGACGAAACCTTGAAGGTTCATCGTGACCTTTACATCGACGAAACCTTGAATGTTTTGTCGTGAAAGCTTATGCGCTGAATTGAACAGTAGGATATTTGGAACAGTGAACTGAGTTGTTGTGTTGGTGACTGTGCATGATAATGAAATCATATTGAAGACTGTTAATGATGACCGATGAAACATGAATTAGTTTATGTGTTAACCGGTTGGGTCAAACATAAATGGGTTACATTAAAATGGTTGGACAATTGGGCTTGTGTATCGGGCCTAACATTTAAAGTAATCATATGCTTGTTTAGGCTTGAACTAAAGGGGGGTCGTACACTTTAGAAGTTATAGGTTTGGCTGAATTATTATTTATGTACGTACACGAGACCTGCTTGATTGTGTATTGATGATTTGACTAAGTATGGCTACGTGTCTTATTAATACGTTACCTGGGTGATGTGAATGAAGGATATGTGATTGAGGTGTTATATGTGACTCCAAACAGTTGCTGTAAATATGATGTGCGATGAATGATATGACAAACTAAGTTGATAAATGGGAACCTGAATCTGTGTTATGAATCGTTGCGTGCACTGAATGACTAGGGTGTGTTATGAGACTAGATGCATGATATGCAAGATGTTGATTATGTGACTTAAGTGCACGTGAACTAACTGTTATCGGTAACCATGCTAGGACGTGTTTGATCAACTGTTAAACAAGTAACTAATCTTACCGAGCAAACAAAGGTGAGTTCACACTTTCTATAAGGCATGGGATTCCCAGTGGTTTGGGAATGGGTTAAGAAACTAAAACAAAATTTGCATACTCTTCTTGGGTAGAATATGTACCTCCATCCTCGTTGAGTAGGATGACAACATTAAACCTGCGTATTCTCCTTGGGTAGATTACGTACCTCCGTCCTCAGTTGGAAGGACGACAACCTATAACTTACTAGACAAAACTCTATCATGAAGTCCCTCATTTTATATCGACTTAATCGCCGGGCCAATGGCGAGCGGGTCATTAGTTAAATAACGCTATTAGGTTTGACAAGCCTCACACCGTGCCGCAGAGGACGAGAGTGGACTAATGGATCTGGGCACTTTGTCAATGATGATAGACATTGACGTAGGGCATAACTTTCTCAGTCAGTTGTCGATATGGTAACGGTCTAGTGGTTGGTTTGGGAAACAATGAATTGGATAACTTATGGTTTTGAATGAACTCGTGGTTTTTGGAACAAATTTAAAATGGACAACCAACTATGAACTCGCTCAACTTTGTTGTTGACTCGTTGTTACATGCCTTGCAGGTCTATAGGCTTATATCAGTTGGAACTTGCTGTCTGGGAAGCTAGAGTGGTCATGGGTCGAAATACATGGAATCCCAATGCAAACTTACCGGTTTATGTACACATGGTTTACGAATCGCTTAACAAATGAGTTATGCTTCCGCTGTATTCAATGAATGATATGTAGTGTTTGTGACACTTTACGTTAATGAATGAAAGTTTTCTTTAATTATATTTATGAGTTCAACGTGATTGGTGACTTGGATCCTGGTACGTCACACGCCCCGCGGTGATTCCGCATGTGGTAATTTGGGGGTGTGACAGATTGGTATCAGAGCCATTGGTTATAGTGAACTCGGTTTTAAAAAGGGAAAAATGTTTTTGTAAAACCAGACTATAACTGAACAGTTCTGAAAACGTGAATATGACCATGACACTCAACTCCAGACTGTAAGGTTCGTCTCTTGTATACTCATTGTACTGCATGACTAGTGAACACTTACATATGATATTGCATGTGATTGCACGTTTAGCACAACAGTATGAATTCATGTATTACTTGCATGTGTTATGTGACAGATAGGGTGGTATTTCCCTAAATATTCATGACTTACGCTTCGTGATACTCTTTGTTAGCTACTCGAGTTTGAGGAACCATTTGACATGAGTTGAGAGGAGCTGATATGAGCATGCAAATCACAATTTTATTGTGGTGCACACATAATAATAATGTGGGGTGCATGCGAGTCCCATTGAGGCTTAACAAGTGAAAAAGGGGTTCCGTTCCGTTATTTGATCGATGTGAAACATAACAAGCTTATAGGGGCCATAGCAGTGATTGTCCCCTACTCGAACAAGAACTTTTCATTCCTCTCTGAATTCTTACGAATCTCGATGCTATCGCGTATTACCTGAACACCCATTTGAACGCCTAATGGACTGTGTAGAATGTTAGGTGCTTATACGAACGTCCCTGAGTTGGATGTCACAGCGTTGAATGATTGATCGATACCTTTCTTACTCCTCTTCATTTGATGGAACTTATGTATTGATGTAACACCTCGAAAATTTACGTCCAATAATGTATTGACACGTGTCATAAGCTTTGGATATGTGAAAGAGTACTTTAGAGGGACTAAAGTTGACAAACAGTGAAACTAAGGATCCAAAGTGTCAACAATGGATAAATAGGCTTTAAAATAACCCTACATGATGTTTATAATCTTAAACGGATAAATCATGGATCATACGAAGCGAAAGATGTAAGAAAGTGAGGAATTACAAACTACGGGGGGCTAAATGTGTCAACATGTTGAAAGTATACCTCTGAGTAACCCTTTGGCAAACCCGAAGCTTGTAATGATAAAATATACTTACTAGATTATGTGGTAAAAATTTCATGAAGTTTCGTTATCGTATGAGAAAGTTATGGCCAAAACCGTACACGGAGGGTTAAATGCGTCAACGTTATATTTCGTGACTTTTCGGGTAAGCGCAAAGTTGTTCAAGGGCTTTAACATATTGGTAAATGTCCCAAGGTCCTTAAAAGTCAGGTTTTGGGGTCTAATGTACAAGAAATATAGCCAAAACCACGATACGAAAGTACAGGGACTGAATTGCAAAACAAAGAAACAAGATTTTCCCTTGATGAACCCCTGCGCACCGTAGGCCAAACATCCCTACGATGCGCAAGCCACCTGCCAGCGACCAGAAACGGGCAGATGCCAGTTATCAGGTCTGTTCCGAGTTGTTTACAGCTGTACTCGATACCATGGGCTCCCCAATGGTTTTATATGATACTAGGGGCCCTTAAACAGATCTTATAACATCAGTAGATCATTTGTAGCATCATTTTGATTGATCAAAGTCCATATGCAAGAACATTCAAGTTGCAACCAAACTCACTTTCACTTGCATGCTCAATCCTGGAGCTCCTCTGATCAACCTCAAGCTTTCTAGTGATCTCTAAGCATAATTAGGACTTTTGTAAGTGTTTATAACTCCTCCAAATTCGTTCTAGCTTAGTGTGTTAACCGAAAGTCAAACCATCGTAAAACTAGTTTGACTTCATGATTAAACGAGATGTGCTCAGTATTTTCTCAAATTTAAAGTACCCACATATTGGTATTTATGAGTGTAACAAACCCTCAAAAGGGTATTTTTCAGATTTACACTCTAAGCATGTTAATTGTCGAGTCAAAGCTTTTCTTAAAAAGTCAACAGAATTGTTATTTGCAAATTTAAACATGATTAGCATTATAGGGTACATGCAACATGTTTGATCATCAAAATAACTTTATAATTAATGTAAGAATGTGTTTCAACATGATCAACTCGACAATTTTCTGTTTAAACCCGAATCGGAACCGAAAGTCACATAAATTGACTTTTCCTTTGACTTTCAGTTCTGATCCGTGCATGCATGTTAAGATCTGCATTAGAGCATATTTTGGGCCAAGTTTCATGTATGTACAACCCTCTGTAATTTTACATCTTGGTTCCATGTTTAACCGATTCATATGCATGTTTCCAATTTACGCTTAAAGTTGACTATTATGCCTTTTGTTATAAAAACGAGATTTTTGGAAGTATGAATGGACAAATGACTTTGTTAATGATAATTATACATGTCCTTAAAATTTGACATCAATCCGAGGTCTAGATTGTGAGATATGCTCAATATCGCAAATAAAACCGTTTTTATTAATTAAACGGCGATATGAGCATAACGCCTATCAAAACCAAATTTTTGACACCAAAATTTGTACCTACTGTTGTTAAATAATATTTTGGGATTTTTAAAGATTTTTATTAAATTTTTGGATAAGCATAACATAGGTCTTTAAACCAAATTCGGTAAATACCGATTTTGCCCTTTTCGGTCATAAAACGAGTTCTACAAATCCGATTGACCCCAAACCTTTTTCTACTGATTTTATTTGTTAAATAAAGTGTGTTGAGCCTTCTGGAAGTATAAAAATCTCAGCTTTCTTTTACAAATCCGGAAACGGCTCTAAATCGCCTTTTTAGGCATTTTTAACGCATAGTATATACTATAACCATATCAAACATATAAGACTTATATTTACTGATGTGTTTAGTATATTTTTATAAAATAACAGTAAGTAAAAGTTTATAAACTCAGGTTTCCGGTTTTAACCTTTTAAGCCTAAGTGAAATTACCAAAATGCCCTAAGGTGCATAGTTTGGCTTTAAATGATAAATTTTACGTATAGGTCATACCCTACTGTTATGGCTTATTAGATTAAGTGTAATTACTGATTTAATCAGACCTGTAATTCAGAAAAATGTTTAAACTCTTTTATAATCGTTAAAATGACCATTATGCCCCTACGGGGCTTATTTTGAGATTTAACTCGTTTTGGGCATAATAGAAGATATCCTACTGATATCACAACATATTAAAGGCATAATAACTTAGGAAACATGTATATGACTCTTTTGGTTACTCGTTACGCACTTGTCGCGTTTGGATCGGCTTATGTGACTAGTTCATTTATATTAGCCGAAGCGAGTCAAACTTCATCATTTTTGTCTCCAAATCCAGAATTTGTTTAGTATACCCATATTATACAAGTCTTCAAACTTGTCGGGTCTAAATCACATTTCTATCCGGTCTTCGCTTAATCGTGCGTTTGAACCGTATATTCCTTAAGACTAACCGGCCTAAGCTTTGGCTTAATTAAAGACCCGTTAGCATTCTAACTGATTATTTATGTCATCATTCCAGACTAGAGCCTTCCGGTAAATGGTACCTACGCTTACTTAAGTGAATACGGTTGAGTTATTAAATTCTTATTAATTAAGACAGGAGCTAGCTCAGGTAAATACTTTTAACTTATTTTCCCTTATACGGGCTTGGGTTACGGTATATAGAATACCGCTTGATCGAGCATTAAATCCTCCACCGTTACGTGGATAGTTGAATAATTTAATCGGCTCGTTTAAACAGTCTTGTTCACTAAAGGCCTTTGGGGGGTTAATTGACCATGTCCCGGATATCCTTGGCATCATCTTACGAGATGGCCACGACCTGAGCACGGCGTGTAGGCGTACACCTTTCCGTGTATAACTCTTTAATGTGGTGGGTCCATTGATCTTTAGCCCGGACTAGATCCGGGCCACTGAACGCAAGTAACATGTAATTCGTTCACAGGATTATTATATTAAATAATTGACCCAAGTTAATAAAAAAATGTTTTGTGCCTTGTGCATTTAAATCAATTTTCAACCTTTTCAAAATGAGTCAGTTAAATTGTATTTACCAGTGAAAACTGACGTATTTTTCCAAAAGGTTAAGTGACAGGTACTGAACGTAATTGGCTGGAAGCTCAGGGTGATTATATGGAATATTGCAAGTCCTAGGCGTCTAAAGTCTGTTGAACAATGATTATGATTATTCGATCCGCCTGTGGATCTTTTTACTTTCCGTTGTAATACTCAGACATTACTTTATATTCGGATTGTAATATTTGTCTTTTGCTTCCGCTGTGCATTTATATATTGTGTTGTTTGACTATGATGATATCAATTACGTCACGATACTCCCCCACCGGGCCCACCGGTGACACGTGGAATTCGGGGTGTGACAGGTTGGTATCAGAGCCAACATTGAGTGAATTAAACACTAGCCCTTAGTGTTTAATCTCAATGACACAGTAGCACATTCTTTGACCTTCTGAGTCTAGACTTAACATAGGAATAATCTCAATCCTAATCTGGAAATTTTTGCTTCCAATTCTAATTGAATACGTCGCCAAGCGAAGAAGCTGTAATAGGAGTTCTCCACACTCGGAGCCTTGAAATGCTGAGCTTCGTACCGCGGCCAGGATGAAACGAGCCTACAAGGACAAAGCATTCAGAAATAGAATGAAGAAGAAACTCCTCTTACTGAAGATCGGTTCCTTAATAGTCCTTCTAAGGACGTATTTATTATATGTATATTTTTCTTTCAGTCCCTTCGAGGACACATTATTTCTTTCAAGTCCCGCTTAGGGCAACTATATATACTTTTATTTTATATAATGGAATGATTAAGTTTAAACTTTCATTCTAAACAAGAAATGTTAAATAAATGTAAAATAACATTCTTTTACAAGATCTACCATTATAATAAAATGGCAAGGTCTAAAAAGGACAAGACCTAGCCACGTGTCATTTTAAGACCGGGCCAAGATGGTAGTTCCATAATTAGATTTAGATCCATATTAACATCTCAATTTAATATTGCTCTGCGTTAATTATTAATTAAGAATCTTAAATGTGAAACCTAGCCTTGGGACAATTATAAGACCGGGCCAAGATGGTAAGACCTGTTTAAAAGATTCAATTCCCTGTTAACATCTTAAAACATGTTAACACTCCTGGCAGATGTGATTCATTTATAATCACACGTTATTTTTATATAGGATTCTTCAAAAAATTCCTAACCCAGTTTAATGATCCCTGAATCCTGGGTTTACGTCATCAATTAAGATGATCATATTTTAACCATACGTGGTAATATAGTGCCTACGGGCCTTGCTCATTTCTACATGAGCCAAAATACAGTGGTAGCTATGACTCCCTGTCAGATAAAGGTAATGAACTAGGTTCAAACCTCAAATGCTTTGATTCTCTGAAATCATGGCATATAAACTTGTCTACGTGACTAGGCCACTTGTGCCATTATTAAAACTTTAATGCCTCGACTCTCTGAAATCATGGCATATAAACTTGTCTACGTGACTAGGCCACTTGTGCCATTATTAAAACTTTAATGCCTCGACTCTCTGAAGTCATGGCTTATATACTTGTCTACGTGACTAGGCCATTTGTGCCATTATTAAAACTTGAATGCCTCGATTCTTTGAAGTCATGGCTTATAAACTTGTCTACGCGACTAGGCCATTTGTGCTATTATTAACTTGTAAAGTAGGATTTATGAGGAGAATCCTGAAGGAAATAAATATTCCCCCTTCCTTGTCAGTATACAATTTAAAAAGAATCATAAAGGAGAAACCTAGCCTACGCGGCCAAGATGGTGAGACCTACTCAAGAGATTCAGATCCTTGTTAACACCTAAGAACGTGTTAGCACTCCTGACAAATGTGATTCGATAAAATCACAACAGTCATCCCTATATTGGAAATTTTTATTTCTAATTTACCTTATGATCTAGAAATCAGGGCTTATATCATCTTATAAGATGATCACATTATAAACATCCGTAAGTGATGAAGTGCCTACGGGCTAAATTTGTTGTCCGATAAGACAACGACAGTGGTGGTCTTTGACCTCCTGTCTAAAAATGTTGGACCATGTCCAAGCATAATAGTCGGTACGATCCAAACGATCTTGACTAATAGCATCTGAAAAGATGATCATATCATAAACATCCCTCAGAAGGGAATGCCCACGGGCTATATCTATTGTCCTAAAAGACAAAAGGCAGTTGTAGTCTTCGACTCCCTGTTAAGAAAAGTAACCGACTATGCTCAAACCTTAAATGCCTCGATCCCAAACGATCATGGCTTATAAATTTAAAACTGTCCTTGTGACTAGGCCTTCTGCGCCACTTTAATATCCTTAATGTTTTATAACTAGGATAAATTATAATGGAAATACTAATTTAGAATAACTAACAAATTAACCGATATGGTTTATATTACCATGGTTGATGAATTGTCAAAAATGGGGATACCATAATAACCTCTGAATAAATCATTGCCATTGTTTATGTAGCAATCAAGCTACATGGCTGGATCAGAGGAGGCCAACAGCCACCCGAAGAAGAACGATGATATTACCAGAATTAGCATGACTGAAGCGGAACTGCAGGCACTAATAAATAGTGCTATTACTCAAGCTCTTGACAGTCAGTATAATGAATCAAATGATAACCACTCTACGACTCTATTTGTGGCTCGTATTAAGCCCCCTCCTAAATCACATGAGTCAGAGGAAGACGATGTTCATAACCCGTCACAACGAAGGAATGATCCGCCTAGTCAGGTCGTGCTTCACCAAGAAGCACCAGTTAAGACCTGCACATATAAATATTTTGCCTCCTGCAAGCCCAGAGACTTTACAGGAAAAAAAGGAGCCATCGATTGCATGACGTGGCTCGAGGAGATGGACGCTGTTGTTGACATCAGCGGTTGTATGAAGCAAGACGTTGTGAAATTTGTTTCACAATCGTTTAAAGGGGAAGCGTTGGCATGGTGGTGGTCATTGCTCCGAGCCACGGGAAAGGTCCTACTCTACAACCTATCTTGGGATCAATTTGTTGAATTAGTCAAGGAAAATTTTTGCCCTCAGCATGAGGTAGAAGAGATAGAATCAGACTTCTTGACTCTAGTCATGAAGGATTTAGACTGCCAGGCATACGTGACAAGTTTTAACACTATGTCCCGCCTAGTTCCTTATTTAGTCACCCCTGAACCTAAACGCATAGCGCGTTTTATTAGAGGCCTAGCACCAGAGATAAAGGGAAATGTTAAAGCATCTAGGCCAACCACTTATAGGTCTGCAGTGGACTTATCCTTATCTCTCACCTTAGATGTAATTAGAAATAAGTCTATTAAGGCTTCTGGTGAGGAAAAAGAGAAAGAGAGGAGGAGAACTCTCATCGATCTGACAAGAAGAAAAAGGGAAGCTTAAGGAACAAAAAGGATTCCGAGTTTGGGAAAAACTCAAGCCAGTCTAATAACAGACCCAAGTGTAGTAACTGCAAAAAGCAACATTCTGGAAAGTGTACAATTGACCCAGGTGCCAAACTGTGTGGAATTTGCAAAACCAAGGGTCACAAGACTTTAGATTGCAAGGAGTTGAAGAACGCGATCTGTTACAATTGTAACAAGGAAGGGCATATTAAGACTAACTGCCCAAAGATTTTAAAGAAGCCGAGAAAGGCCAGGAAAAACAAAAGCATGAGTCTTCCAGGGGAACGCCCACGAGGTGGTACAGAATGCTAACCATATAGCAGGTACTTTTCCTTATCAGGAAGTTTATGCATAAATTATTTTTCTCTATGCTGGCACATATGATTCTTTAATGAACGATAAATGTTAAGAACTGTTGTCTTCACCTGATTTAAGCTCCGGCCATTTGACGTGAGGTAGAAATTGGCCGATGATACCTTGGAGAATGCTCCGACGAACCTTAGAAAGATATTTTATATCTATTAGGAACCACTCTTTTCTAATATCCTTAAGGCAAGCTTTCAAGCTATCCAACTTCATCAATATAATAAAGACAGTTGTGACATTTCGATCCCCTGTCAAAAAGGTGATGGACTAGGTCCAGACCCTAAATGCCCTCGATGGTCTTTTATGGCCTAGGCTAAGTAAAATTAATAAGTATACATATCTAAACAATGTTCATTAAGAATGTTTATGTTATAGTGTCCTATATGGTTTAATGGTACCATGGATAGTATATGATAAATTGCCAGGATGATGAATAGCGGTTGTCGGATTTCAATTAAGCAATTGTTTTATCAATATTAGGAACCAATATCAAGTATGGCAAACTCAGATAAGACAGCTGTTGATCGTACTATGGATGATGCGACGCATGCCAATGATACTACAATTGTGAACCTTAGAATTTCCAAAGATGTCCTTCAAACTATGATAGACGCAGCTGTTGGAAAAGCTGTGAAGAAGGCCGTGAAAAAGTTCAAGGAGCCCAATGCTAATTGCTCAAAGTCTCATCCAAGACCACACGACCTTACTCACGAGAAGGATCTCGTCCATACCTCTAAGGCAAGGGATGAACTAAAGAGGAAAAGGGAGGAAGATAACTCCCAGAGTTCTAAGAAAAAGAACAAACAAAAGTCCAACCAGAAACCTGTATGCGAGATTTGCAAGAAGCGCCATTATGGGAAGTGCAGGTTCGAACCAAAATCCCGATCGCGGCCGAGGGCTTGTGGGATCTGCAAGTCAAGGGAACATAAGACGTTGGACTGCAGGTACATGAAGGATGCAGTCTGCTTCGGCTGTTATGAGAAAGGCCACATCAAGACCACGTGCCCTGAATCTGTCAAAGGAAAGACGGCTAAGGAAGTAAAGCCTAAGATTGAAAGCGCCTAAAATGCCTGGACCAGTTCATAAATAATGGCATCAGGTACCTCCCTTAACACTTATCAACGATATGAATGCTAAGAGTTTTTATTTTGATTCAGATACCAATAAATCTTTCATAAACTAAGCTTAGCAAACTTTTAGATTATCCTCGAGGTAGAACCTACTAATGAAACCACAGAGACTATTTCTTTTATTCTTCTCAGCGATGATCTCTCTGAAAAATCTAAGAGTACTCTTCCCCAGAAAGAGTACGACAAAATATATTATTTTGTTTTATTTTATTTTTCTTATTGATTTTATCAACTGCGAATGCCAAACTAGGTTTGATAAAAAGTGCCATACGAGGATTGGCGTATCCTAGTGTGTCCCATAGATTGCTTCCATGCCTGATCAGTATGGAGGTTTAATACATGGAACCCCTGAGATATCCCGATGGTCATATTGTACTAAAGTCGACTAGTAGTATTCAAAGAAGATATCCAATATAAAATGTCTTTATAAGTATCTCTGCTTAGGACATCCTTGCATTTGCAAAAAGAATGTGTCATTATCTGACACCGACATCAATGGAATAATTAGAGCCTGAGATTTGGAAAATCTCTGTAATCTCATTATACCTAAGTATCTTTCACTAAGAATACCCTGTTTACCTCCTGCGAGGCTAGTAGAATTAAGATCCATATCCCATTTTGGGACTGCATCATTATGAAATCTCCAAGACGGCTAGTACCATCATTGGAAGGTTAGAGACCCTGATTAAGTAAAATTGAAGATATAGGTTCATATAGCCTAACTCAACATTCTAAGAATTCGGTATAATTAATTAAGGAAGACGGTTCATTTTGCTTATGCATTGATTTCCGCAACCCGAATTAGGCAACAAGTAAGAATTGTTATCAGCTGCCCAGGATCGTCGATTTGTTCGACTAACGGAAAGGATTAGCTAATTCCTTAAGATTAGTTTTAAGCAATGGTTGGAATAACCATCTCACCTTAAATTTAGTTTTTCCTATAATAGTTGTTATATAAGTATCAAGGCTGCTCTTCTGGAAACCTTGTATAGATGGAATGTTAAACATCTATTAAGACAAAAGATTGGTAAGTCCAATCGTCAGGATCTAAAAGTTGCATTGGAAACAACGAATAAGATCAAACAAATCCATAATCGATTGTAAGTTGCCATTATTCGGCAGAAAAATCAAGGATTAATGAAGTTAGCAACCCTCCTAAGTTCTTGTTAAGAAATAAGGATCAACAAAAGATATCACCCTGGAAGGGTGTGCCAATAAGCTCTGAATATGTAGAATCATTCGAAGGAAAGATCGAATGTATCGAGATCAAATAGCTTATAAGCTAAAACTTGTTTAAGGAGCTTGGCGGAGCTCGCAACACAATAACACACTAATGATTTAAGGATGTGTTTCACCAATAAGTTGAGAAGCATTATCACATAATGATATGCGTATTTATAATATGTTGAGCAAACCGTATCGATTTAGGATCGGCAGGTTAAGAAACTCCAAAAGGATACATGACCTATTATAGAGGTCAGCTGGAGTGCCATAGAGGTCCAAATGTACTGAGGAAGGTTAAGTTCAGTATAGGACAGAAAGTACTCCCTTTACTTTAAGCAAATCTCGAGGTCGAGATTTCTTTAAGGGGGTGAGGATGTAACACCTCGAAAATTTACGTCCAATAATGTATTGACACGTGTCATAAGCTTTGGATATGTGAAAGAGTACTTTAGAGGGACTAAAGTTGACAAACAGTGAAACTAAGGATCCAAAGTGTCAACAATGGATAAATAGGCTTTAAAATAACCCTACATGATGTTTATAATCTTAAACGGATAAATCATGGATCATACGAAGCGAAAGATGTAAGAAAGTGAGGAATTACAAACTACGGGGGGCTAAATGTGTCAACATGTTGAAAGTATACCTCTGAGTAACCCTTTGGCAAACCCGAAGCTTGTAATGATAAAATATACTCACTAGATTATGTGGTAAAAATTTCATGAAGTTTCGTTATCGTATGAGAAAGTTATGGCCAAAACCGTACACGGAGGGTTAAATGCGTCAACGTTATATTTCGTGACCTTTCGGGTAAGCGCAAAGTTGTTCAAGGGCTTTAACATATTGGTAAATGTCCCAAGGTCCTTAAAAGTCAGGTTTTGGGGTCTAATGTACAAGAAATATAGCCAAAACCACGATATGAAAGTACAGGGACTGAATTGCAAAACAAAGAAACAAGATTTTCCCTTGATGAACCCCTGCGCACCGTAGGCCAAACATCCCTACGATGCGCAAGCCACCTGCCAGCGACCAGAAACGGGCAGATGCCAGTTATCAGGTCTGTTCCGAGTTGTTTACAGCTGTACTCGATACCATGGGCTCCCCAATGGTTTTATATGATACTAGGGGCCCTTAAACAGATCTTATAACATCAGTAGATCATTTGTAGCATCATTTTGATTGATCAAAGTCCATATGCAAGAACATTCAAGTTGCAACCAAACTCACTTTCACTTGCATGCTCAATCCTGGAGCTCCTCTGATCAACCTCAAGCTTTCTAGTGATCTCTAAGCATAATTAGGACTTTTGTAAGTGTTTATAACTCCTCCAAATTCGTTCTAGCTTAGTGTGTTAACCGAAAGTCAAACCATCGTAAAACTAGTTTGACTTCATGATTAAACGAGATGTGCTCAGTATTTTCTCAAATTGAAAGTACCCACATATTGGTATTTATGAGTGTAACAAACCCTCAAAAGGGTATTTTCAGATTTACACTCTAAGCATGTTAATTGTCGAGTCAAAGCTTTTCTTAAAAAGTCAACAGAATTGTTATTTGAAAATTTAAACATGATTAGCATTATAGGGTACATGCAACATGTTTGATCATCAAAATAACTTTATAATTAATGTAAGAATGTGTTTCAACATGATCAACTCGACAATTTTCTGTTTAAACCCGAATCGGAACCGAAAGTCACATAAATTGACTTTTCCTTTGACTTTCAGTTCTGATCCGTGCATGCATGTTAAGATCTGCATTAGAGCATATTTTGGGCCAAGTTTCATGTATGTACAACCCTCTGGAATTTTACATCTTGGTTCCATGTTTAACCGATTCATATGCATGTTTCCAATTTACGCTTAAAGTTGACTATTATGCCTTTTGTTATAAAAACAAGATTTTTGGAAGTATGAATGGACAAATGACTTTGTTACTGATAATTATACATGACCTTAAAATTTGACATCAATCCGAGGTCTAGATTGTGAGATATGCTCAATATCGCAAATAAAACCGTTTTTATTAATTAAACGGCGATATGAGCATAACGCCTATCAAAACCAAATTTTTGACACCAAAATTTGTACCTACTGTTGTTAAATAATATTTTGGGATTTTTAAAGATTTTTATTAAATTTTTGGATAAGCATAACATAGGTCTTTAAACCAAATTCGGTAAATACCGATTTTGCCCTTTTCGGTCATAAAACGAGTTCTACAAATCCGATTGACCCCAAACCTTTTTCTACTGATTTTATTTGTTAAATAAAGTGTGTTGAGCCTTCTGGAAGTATAAAAATCTCAGCTTTCTTTTACAAATCCGGAAACGGCTCTAAATCGCCTTTTTAGGCATTTTTAACGCATAGTATATACTATAACCATATCAAACATATAAGACTTATATTTACTGATGTGTTTAGTATATTTTTATAAAATAACAGTAAGTAAAAGTTTATAAACTCAGGTTTCCGGTTTTAACCTTTTAAGCCTAAGTGAAATTACCAAAATGCCCTAAGGTGCATAGTTTGGCTTTAAATGATAAATTTTACGTATAGGTCATACCCTACTGTTATGACTTATTAGATTAAGTGTAATTACTGATTTAATCAGACCTGTAATTCAGAAAAATGTTTAAACTCTTTTATAATCGTTAAAATGACCAAAATGCCCCTACGGGGCTTATTTTGAGATTTAACTCGTTTTGGGCATAATAGAAGATATCCTACTGATATCACAACATATTAAAGGCATAATAACTTAGGAAACATGTATATGACTCTTTTGGTTACTCGTTACGCACTTGTCGCGTTTGGATCGGCTTATGTGACTAGTTCATTTATATTAGCCGAAGCGAGTCAAACTTCATCATTTTTGTCTCCAAATCCAGAATGTGTTTAGTATACCCATATTATACAAGTCTTCAAACTTGTCGGGTCTAAATCACATTTCTATCCGGTCTTCGCTTAATCGTGCGTTTGAACCGTATATTCCTTAAGACTAACCGGCCTAAGCTTTGGCTTAATTAAAGACCCGTTAGCATTCTAACTGATTATTTATGTCATCATTCCAGACTAGAGCCTTCCGGTAAATGGTACCTACGCTTACTTAAGTGAATACGGCTGAGTTATTAAATTCTTATTAATTAAGACAGGAGCTAGCTCAGGTAAATACTTTTAACTTATTTTCCCTTATACGGGCTTGGGTTACGGTATATAGAATACCGCTTGATCGAGCATTAAATCCTCCACCGTTACGTGGATAGTTGAATAATTTAATCGGCTCGTTTAAACAGTCTTGTTCACTAAAGGCCTTTGGGGGGTTAATTGACCATATCCCGGATATCCTTGGCATCATCTTACGAGATGGCCACGACCTGAGCACGGCGTGTAGGCGTACACCTTTCCGTGTATAACTCTTTAATGTGGTGGGTCCATTGATCTTTAGCCCGGACTAGATCCGGGCCACTGAACGCAAGTAACATGTAATTCGTTCACAGGATTATTATATTAAATAATTGACCCAAGTTAATAAAAAAATGTTTTGTGCCTTGTGCATTTAAATCAATTTTCAACCTTTTCAAAATGAGTCAGTTAAATTGTATTTACCAGTGAAAACTGACGTATTTTTCCAAAAGGTTAAGTGACAGGTACTGAACGTAATTGGCTGGAAGCTCAGGGCGATTATATGGAATATTGCAAGTCCTAGGCGTCTAAAGTCTGTTGAACAATGATTATGATTATTCGATCCGCCTGTGGATCTTTTTACTTTCCGTTGTAATACTCTGACATTACTTGATATTCGGATTGTAATATTTGTCTTTTGCTTCCGCTGTGCATTTATATATTGTGTTGTTTGACTATGATGATATCAATTACGTCACGATACTCCCCCACCGGGCCCACCGGTGACACGTGGAATTCGGGGTGTGACAATTGACGTCTTAGATCCTGAAGTGTGATCACTTCTGCAACACCCACGTAACAGACCGTGTATTACTCAAACAACTTGCAACCTCGATGGAACAAAAGGGTGAGCGTAGCACTTTACCAACCTCAGTATTTGGACGACCCCGACTACTGGCAACGAACATCAGCAAATTAACTTCAATCGAGTCCGTAACTCTAGCCAGCGATTTATGGGAGTCAACTCTTACGAATCAATCAGGGCATAAGTGATGATAAATGACCAAAGTGTGGTATGCGTAACTGCCAGCACAGTGAGTAGCGCTTTAGGACATGGCTCAGAATGTGAAAAGATGGACTTTGATGGTGAAGAATCGTAGGGCTTCATTTCGAGCAACGACAATGGGGGCAGCAGTCACAGCAACAACAAGGTATTCGTAACCCTAGCCTACTGTATGGAAATAAAGGTGCCTACAACATGGATTGGCCGTGGTTAAATTAAGAAGACAACGACCAAAGGAACGACGACAGTACTGGAAATCCTTGTAATGAAAACAGCAATACTGGAAATGATCTTCCTTCTATTATTCACGATGGTGTTGACGCAGTAGTCAGTATGGGTTGGTAAATCAGACATCGCGCAGTTATATCCTGTGGGGGTAAAGTCGTCGTTTGTCATAAAGTATCCGAGTGGTGCAGAGGTTAGCATCAATTCAGAATGAAGGCCAGAAGTATCCACGGAAGGATTACCCTGCTATGATAGCACTCGTTACTGATGACAAGGCTAAGGAAAGAGGATCGAGGATCCACCCATTGTTCGTGATTTCTCCCTATGTGCTACCAGAAGAACAATCAGGTTTACCTTCACATCCTCAGGAGGAATATCAGATCGGCATCATGTCAGAAGCAGCCCTTGATACTAGTATTCCTTATTGTCTTACACCAGGAAGGTTGTAGGAACTGCCTAATCAACTTCAGGAACTATTGGACATGAGTTTTATCGGATTTAGTTTTTCGCTTTGGGGAGCCCCAGTTATACCAGTGAAGAGAAGCCTTTTCGTATGTGTACTGAATATCGGGAACTCAGCAACGTGATAGTTGAGAACCATTTGCCTCGACCTTGCATTGACAACTTGTTGACCAGTTGTGCGGGTCAACCCCCCCCCCCCAATCGACCGTGTTTATCGATGACGTTCTGGATCATTTCCAGGAGAAAGAAACATCATGGGTGGCATTTGTATCTTATTTTAGAGCTCCTGAGAGAGGAGCCACTCCGCGCGAAGTCTGGTTAAATGTAACTACCTGATTCGAGAGGTACATTTTTGACCATGAGATCAACGAAGTGAAATACATGTGGGTCTCGCTACGATCCATTCAGACAGAAATCGATTGACACCAAAGATTCGTTCGGGATACAATAATTTCTTGGTTTCGCTAGATGCTATCGCAGATTCATCACGGAATTTTCGAAGATCGCACAGCTTTCGTTGTAACACCCCGTGTTTTCACAAGTGAAAGTCAAAGTCAAGGTCAAAGTCAACGACCGATTTCGCGCGACATGACTCGTAGAAATGTTTTTATTTTATTTATATTATGTGGAGTAAATGTCGTACGTTACAATAATCGAATCGTGTTTACCGTATTCCAATCGACCTACGACTGTGAATGATAGGAAGTAACAATGCGATAAAGTTAATCAAGCTATGCTAATCAAATCGACATCGAACCGTAACTCAAACTGTGTATTTTACTTGTTAGTTATACGTGTGTGTGTGCCTTACGTGTTACCTGTGCATGTTTAATTTATGTTATGATTGTGTTAATCAAGCGAACTCAATCGAACTCGAAGTCTAACTCGAACGTACACGAACCCGAACCCGAATTCCGAGTCGAATCATATAAGAAGTAGTTGGGACTGAAAGTAATTTGACTAGGAAACCCTATCGAATCGCTCGCAATCGAAACCGAAGCAACATCGCGCCAAACTCACCCAAGCAGGCGGCATCCGCACGGATGGTCAATCCGCACGGATTGCCAATCCGCACGGATTGCCAATCCGCACGGATTGCCAATCCGCACGGATTGCAAATCCGCACGGATGACCAGTCCGCGTGGATAGCCCACCCGGGTGCGTGCCATGCACACGGCTAACCCCTTTTCCTTTTTGGCATCGTATAAATACACGGGTCACTCTCCACTTTTTCCACTTTTGGCAAGTGACGTCCGAACCGCACGCATTCTTCACTTTTTCTCAGATTTCTCCCAATCCAGGTAAGATCTTGCACTAATTCTTGTACATCTTTGATCACTACACAATTCTACACATTTCCATCTTTCAAATCTTCACTTTTAACTATGAAATCATCCGGATTTGAGGTATTCTCGGGGGACGTCATCATGAAGTTCTTATGAACTTCAAGCTTGACCTCATTCCACCAAGAATAACTCAGATCTAAACGATTTCTACAAGATTTCACACTAACTTCACCTAGATCTAAACTTTTCTCGGGATAAAAGAGTTGAAAGAAATAAACCTAAGTTCTCTCCTCCTTTTACCCTTAAAATCGGTACGAATCTGATCGGTTCTAGTCTCTACTCGATAATAGTGATGCACTAGTCCTAGATCTGGAATTCTACCGCAAGACACCTGATTTCGGAGACAACCGGAACTATCATTCTGAGTCGCCGACAGACCGAGTTAGGGTGGTTCCTGACCGGTCTAGTCACGCGAGTGAGAACACAACTCCAAGTGGTTGCCACGTAATCAGAACGTCTCGATAAACGACAACAGAAACCAAGTGTAGACGAACGGAACAACCAGACCAGTTGTCCTCACGGACTAGCTGTCCGCACGGATAGGACATCCGGACAAGTTGTCACCCGG
Organism: Helianthus tuberosus; assembly: GCA_030545235.1. Lineage (NCBI taxonomy): Eukaryota > Viridiplantae > Streptophyta > Magnoliopsida > Asterales > Asteraceae > Helianthus > Helianthus tuberosus. Next base: position 738,132 of record JARYGA010008671.1, on the reverse strand, counting down.
ACGAGCTACCCTTGGGACCCACTTTCCAAACAAGGTTTGAGTATCGACGAATGCGCAATCCGGACGGACGACCTCTGAATGGATTACTCTTCGGATCATGAGATACTAAGGCCTTAAAATGAAAATCAAACAATCTTCATCCGCACGGCCAAGTCGTACGCACGGACAGGCTATCCGGACGGATTGTCTCTGCCCGCGCGCACAGGCTGCCCGCACGGACTACCATACGCACGGACTGCCGTTCGCGCGACCGGCTTGAAAGGTAGAAACACTTATGTGTTTTCTAAATACTACAACGAACACTCCAAAGCACAAGCCATCATACACAAACACATCTTAGGAAGAAACAATCCACTTGAACGTTTATCCCCACAAACAACTTAACCGTACGGATAAGTCATCCACGCGCACAACTCGTCCGCACGGGTTACCAGCCGCACGGATAGGTCATGCGCACGGATGACTTCTACTCACGGATAGCTGATCCGCACGATCAGCCATCCTAACCACTCTCACTTTGTACAATTTTGCGCGCCACTTATCGTTACATTATCGAATCTATTCAAGCTAACCGTACTCGCTGTAAAGCGCTCCCTTCAATCCACAATCGCTGTGAGTATACTCGAACCCTTTTTGCTTTAGCACTTTTGGGTGTTACATACGTTACAACTATTCAAGCTACAACTACCACACTACTCAAGCTATTTTTACGCTAAACCAATTATGCATGTTATACGTGGCTTATGAATGCTTGTTTGTTATGTTTACACATGGAATGCTGTCTACCTGCCTTAGCAACGATAGTACTATAGTTTGGACTCAGCACCCGTTCACACGGGGGTTGTTAAGGATCTTTTACTTGCATGGATTACGGTGGTAATCCTGTATTGCGAACTGCCTCGGGCAGTCAACCCGCAGTCATTGGTATCGATGGATCTATATCGATAACTAACGTGCTTCATTTCACTATGTGTACGTGCTGGTTATGCGTAAACGAATTTGAACTCTATATGCTATTATCAAACTTGTATGCTCACCTTTACATTTTATGTATTGACATTATTTTAACGTATGTGACAGGTGTTTAGGGTGCATACGTGGTAGGGAATGGAAGCTAGAATAAAGCTTTAGAGCCCAACAAATAGTTTTCTGTAGATAACTTGTTAGGGGTCTCTAGAAGCAGATAAACAATTGCTACTTATTTAAATCTGAGTTGTCGGAACAGAATATTTGTTTTGATGTTGCCTGTAATAACTTGTTTGACTATTTATGTTACGGTATGGGACGTAATGCTTAAATTAAATGGTGATGATAGTTGTTATGGAAACTTCTGGACAATCTGTTTCGCTCAGTGCCACGCCCCGATGATTCCGCCATCGGTTGGGGTGTGACAGATTGGTATCAGAGCCATAACTATAGGGAATTAGGCAAGACTCGACCTAGTCCGGGTCGAAGTCTTAGAAACCTAGTCTATAGTTAAGAACCAACAGACCAACTCACGCGTATGCGTAAACTCGCCACTATCACTCACTCTTTTCTATCACAGCACTTGAATTTTCAGGTTGTGAACAGGTAATGAGGCCGAGAATAGGTGTGAAAACCGCAAACTCTCGACTAAAGTTGCCTAAACAGCTTGCGTTTTAGCTACAAACGAGGAGAATCATACCGAATCAGGAGTGAAATCCATATTTTGATGAATAATCTCCTCAAGCTTTTATCAAAAACGAGGACGGAAGTTGCAAGATAGGGGTGAAACCCTAACCTTGACGACTCGCCCCGCTTTATACAAAAACTCCCGCCAAAGTTCGATGGACTCCAACGATCCAAAGACACAATATAACCAATGGGAATTGCGCCAACGCCCAAGAATCGAGGCAAAGGCATAGTCCTGGAGGTAATTGTGCAGGATTCTTGCGAATAGTCGAGCCACTTTGGTTAGTCGAAGTCTATTAGCCACAGACAATCTACCCTCGGTTTATCGATCTTTATGAGATTTTATGCATTTTCTGTTATTTGTTAACGTTTTGAGGTACTATTGATTTCGACCCGACACTATTGCTTCTGCTAAAACACAAAACCCACACAACTCATCGCTAGCGAATCAACAATAGAAGCAATCAGAATGCTTTGTATGCTCCTAGGTACTTTTAGTGACTAAGTTATGTATGTGTTCTGCTATTGTGCTTACCTGTTTAGGAATAATGTGATTATATGCTCTATGTGTTTATGTGACTTTGTGCGATTCTGTGATTTTGTGACTATATGCGATTACATGGTACGTGTTACTGAGCTTTAGTAGTGGTAGACGTGTGAGGTGAGATTCGAATACATGTGTTGAGTTCCATGGCGATGTCTATTGCAGACAATGTCGTCTGGATCCCGTCATCCACTCTCTCGCCAGGAAAAGAAAGACAGACGTCTTGCTTCCATCGTCGCGAAAGCTGTAGCAAAGGCAGTGAGCGATGCCTATGAGAATGCCAGCAAATCATCCGAGGAATCAAGGACTGAAGGTCCTAGAGCTGTCGCAAGACCTTTCAGTTTCAAACAATTCAAGTCATGTGGGCCGAAAGAATTCACGGGCGAAGGAGGTCCTACTGCACTATTCCACTGGTTTGACTCTATCGAGGTTACTCTGCGACAAAGTGGTTGCCCTGATGACCTTCGAACTCTGAACGCTACCGGCGTCTTTCAGTCCCATGCTTTGGACTGGTGGACGGCCGAGAGGAACAAGAGAGGGAATGATGCAGCTTACGGTTTGTCGTGGGATGAGCTCAAGGAAGTCATGCTAGAGGAATTCTGCCCTCCTCACGAGCGTCAAAAGCTAGAAGATGAATTTTGGCACATACATCAGAAGGATGGAGACAATGCTGGCCTCACTGCTCGCTTCAAACAGCTCAGCATTATCTGTCCTGACCAGGTCAAGACTCCTGAGATGACCATCAAGAAGTACATCCGAGCCCTGCCAGACCGCGTCGCTGATTTCGTGTAAGCGGCTAAGACTGCTACGATCGAGGAAACCTATCTACTGGCCGCCGAAATCAATGACAAAAGGGTTAAGGCTGGGGTGTGGGATAAGACCTCCAAGCATCTGCATCAAGCTACCGCTACTGCACCAACTGCTGAACCTACCTCGTCAAGCAACAAGCGAAAGAACAAGAGAAAGAACAGCTCCACCAACAAGAACTGTGCGATTACTGCTGCACTGATCCAAGCTGTACCTGCCCAACAGCGTCAAGTAGCGGCGCCTGTGGCCAATGCACCGCCAGCCAAGCGTGCATATACTGGACCACACCCGCTCTGCCCTACTTGCACCTATCATCACCCGACTGCTATTCAATGCCGCTTCTGTGCTCATTGCAACGTCTACGGCCACTTTACTGCCAACTGCCGTATTCATCAAGCTCCTGCCAATCAAGCTCTACTCGCTGCCCCACAGGGTCAACAAGCTCCTCCGGCACCCGCAGTCAAAGCCAGAGCATGCTTCACGTGTGGCGACCCGAATCATTTCGCCAACATGTGCCTGAACAGGGTAGTGAAACAAGAACCGCAACAGCAGCCGCCACAGCAGCGGCAACAGCAACAACAACAACAACAACAACAGGCAGCACGTGCCAGATGTCACACCCCGACCACGTATAACATACAAAACGTGGCGGAAACATCGGGGAGTGTTGTAACAGAATTAATTGTTTCATAACCATGGCATTCAAAGTTGTATTTTATTTATTAAACAAGAGTGTTACATTGTCTTGAACAGTAAACAAAAGAGTTTATAACATAATTAAACAAGTCTATCTCCATTTTTAGTCTCTAAGGCACAGGTCCGCCCTAGAATCATGATCAACATCCTACGGAAAAGATCCTGAAAACACATGTGAAAATAGGTACGTCAGCATAAAAATGCCTGTGAGATACATAGGTTTTGTGAAAATAGGATTCATGACTTGTGTTTAAGAAAATGTTTAGTCATGAACCTTGTAATTTGCTTTATCTTGTAAATCATTTGAAAAATGATAAAATCAGTTGATATGTATAAGTAAATGTAAGGTTAAATAAATAACCATGGAAAATGAATTGTATAAAATAAACTGTTTTGTAAGACAATGTCTTGTGAGAAATAACTTGTTTATGTAACATGTAATATGTCAAACATTGAAGTGATTTAAGTAACTCCACGTCATGTAATATCACACAAGCACTTATATATAGGAAGTACCAACGGCGTATCCACTATGATTGTATCATATTACACACGCCTCGTTACTCAAATTACTTACCCAAACCAACCACCATTGTAAATTGTTCATGTACAAACCAATTGTCAAGTGTTATTGTGTAAACCATATCAAAATGTCTATGTCCAATGTAAACCCCCAAATGTATATATCAATGTCAAAATGTTTATGTTCAATGTAGATCATGTAATGTGTAACCAAAATGTCATGTATGGTAAGTGAAATATATCAACTAAACCATATGTATAATGCACAAAAACAAGGTATTGAAGTAAAACATAGTTTAAATCAAAGTTATGTTTTGTGTAACAAATGCATGCTATACTGATACAAACATTTATGCGGTATTGTTAAAATGCATACATCCAAGCCTTGAGACTGTGGCGATAAACCCTTAAACAAATTAAAGGCTTATCTAAGTTATGTATATCGAATTCGGTCATTCCTTCCAATCCAAACAACCCAGGATTTCAGGAACGGGAGTTGTCAATTCCTATGGTACCACTACCTACTAACGAACGGCGTGATCAATGTTAATGAATGTATTGTTCCATGTTAAACAAACCAAATGTCCTACCAAAATGTAAGCATGTTATGAAAACAAATGTACTAAGTATGCACACAATGGACATACTTAGCATGAAATGTAATGTAAAACAATGTACTAAGTATGCACGTAATGGACATACATAGCATGAAATGTAATGTAAAACAATGTACTAAGTATGCACACAATGGACATACATAGCATGAAATGTAATGAAATCATGTACTATAATGTACTAACGAACATAGCAGGGATATGATGTGAAAACAGGAAAGCATGAAAGTAACAAGTAGGCACATGTGTTCCACCCCAAAATGTTTGGAAAACAGTAAAAGAGGGGTCTATGTACTCACTTGAGATTACTCAGTAGTCCTGGAGTGACAATCAAATAATGATAGAGATCTCGGAATCAAACGGCACCTAATATAGGTAACTATGTTAATAAAACGGACCTAAATCGGAAGATCGGGTAGCATGAGGGTTTGTAAACCAAACGAGTATTGAGACTCGTGTAGTATGGTTCAACAAATCCTACATACTAATTGAAACCTAACATAATTGTTTACGACCCATTACGACCCGTTTAGGTAGCTTATGCTACTTTAACGCGTCGTTCGCGTGAAACACGTTTGGACCGCCTAACTAGCCCTATGACAAGTGTTATATGCCTAAACATGTTACATAATCAGTTATGTGACAAAGGTTTAGGTTACATATGCTTAATTACCAATTATACATGAAAAGGGTATTCTGGTAATTTACCTAAGGCATATAAACTACCTATCATACAACTATTCAAACGATGTGACCATAGGGTATAACCTCGGAAGGTTATTCCCTACCTACTATGGTCACCTAATGTGTTTGGTCGGATCCTAATGATCGACCAAATGGGTCGGGTTCGAGGTATAAGCGATTTATTAGATCGCTTACCCTACGACCCTAGACAACGTGGTAATCAGTAGGCATAGTCCCAAGGGACTATAACCAACGTGATTACACTCACGTTGCGAAGTTCAAACGAACTTCGCATTGACCATAAACTGGTCAATGCAGAAAGTCAAACAAAGTTTGACTTTCAGACTCGAAAGACTCGAAAAGCAATAAAAGAACGAAAGAATACTTACGAAGGGTCCCCGAATGCTAATCTCGATTCAAAAATCTCAGGTATGAAACAAAGGTTTCAACTTAGAGTTTCTCAAATCAAGATTCTAGTGATTTTGAAGCATGGGGGGTGGGGTATTTATAGTTTTTGGTCCACCGTTAAGATCGTTTGTCGAATATCGTGCCTTAATCGCATCCGTACAAGTGTCGGGACCTTATGGTAGCTAGAAATTGATCCTGATCAGCTGACTAGACAATTGGGAATGTGTGGTGGAGGATTAAACAGCTGCAATATGCTGTTTGATTCATTTAATCTGGTCAGAAGGGGCCACGCGGCCCGCTTCAGGATGCACATAATCTAATGCGGGCCGCCTGGGCATGTCAGATCAGAAACATGTTTGAAAAATGACAGTTTCAGTCCCTGCACGTGTTTAAGGCTATTTCGGACACTTCTAAGGCCCGTAAAGCCAACTTTAAGGCCCTAAAATGATGCCTAAACATTGTGGACATGAAACATGTTCAAAAATATGCCGGATGATGGTTCGTTTGGTCGTACGAACGCGATGTTCGCTTAATTACGACGGAATGCGCACAAGCGCGAAAAACGATCCAAATGACGCAACGAATGGATTTTTGGCAAGCCAAACACTAAAGCATAATATAGTCATGCTTACATAAATTTTTGGATGTCTGGATGTATTCAGAACGCAAGTTATGCGCAAAAGTGCAAACTTGTGCACTTTTTGACACTTTTAGTCCCTGAATGACCCAAAAGTTTATTTTAGCATACCGAACCCCTCAAAGCCTATTTCTAAGCTATGTAAAGGATATTTATGGTAAGTTTAACTTATGGTCATGTTCCGGAATGTCTGTTACAGTTCAAATTGGCATACTTTCGTAGTTTGTCAAGTTTAGTCCCTGTAGGCGAATTAACTTGTTTTTGCCATACCAAAGCCTTTAAAACTTATTTCTAAGTTATGTAAAGGTTATTTAAGGTATGTTAAGTATATGTTGATGTTCTGGAGTATTTGTCGCATTAAACTGATTACGTTTACGCATCAGTTTGCGTATAACTCTCCAGAAAGCGATATGGAGTTTGAAATTGGATAAAAGTCAAAACATGAAAAATGTAAAACACAACCAAACAAACATTGGGATCAAATAACATTGTTTTATTGATAATATAACTGTTCACAATGATTACAAGCACGGATGTTACACCAGAACCTTCAATCTCAATGTGCGTCAAGCCCAGGCCGACAACAACGTGGTCAATGGTACGTTCCTTGTGAATGGTTTTTATGCTTCATGTTTGTTTGATACTGGAGCCGATAAATGCTTTGTGTCACTCGAATTTGAGAGACTCCTTAATCGTAAACGTTCCCAACTCTCCTCTGCATTCGAGGTTGAAGTCGCTACTGGGCTAGCGGGCTATTATCGACGATTTATCGAAGGATTCTCGAAGATTGCTGAACCACTCACTTCTCTCACTCATAAGGACCAGCCTTTTGTCTGGGGAACCAAACAAGAGTCTGCCTTTCGAACCCTCAAACACATGCTTTGCAATGCTCCTGTTCTCACATTACCCGACGGAAACGATAATTTCATTGTCTACTGTGATGCTTCCAACCTTGGTCTCGGTTGTGTCCTAATGCAACGGGACAAGGTCATAGCTTACGCATCTCATCAGCTCAAAATCCACGAGAAGAACTATACAACCCAGGATCTCGAGCTAGGCGCAGTTGTTTTTGCATTAAAGATTTGGCGACACTACCTGTATGGTACAAGGTGTATGATCTTCACAGATCACAAGAGCCTACAACACATCTTTAATCAGAAGGAACTAAATATGCGTCAACGCCGATGGGTAGAACTTCTCAACGACTACGACTGTGAGATTCGTTATCACCCAGGCAAGGCAAATGTTGTTGCCGACGCACTTAGCAGACAGAGCTATCTGCTTAGTACTCGAAATGTTCAAGCCCAGCACAACCTCGAAACTCTCATTCGCGACGCCCAGCATGCATGTTTCAACGAACGCACCTTGAAGAAAGAAAGAATCTACCACGATGGAGCCCAGCTTGTGAGCAAATCAAATGGAATATTCCACTTCTTTGACCGAATTTGGATTCCCAAGCGAACCAACCTGCGACAGATTATCATGGATGAAGCTCACAAATCCCGATACTCTATTCATCCCGGTGCTGACAAAATGTACCATGATCTTCGTTATAGGTACTGGTGGCCGGGTATGAAACGGGATATCGCACTCTACGTCGGAAAGTGCCTAACCTGTGCTAGAATCAAGGCTGAACACCAAAGACCCTCTGGCTTGCTCGAACAACCACCAATTCCCATGTGGAAATGGGAGAGCATAGCTATGGATTTCGTAACCAAGCTTCCAACCACGTCGTCAGGTCACGACAGCATTTGGGTTGTTATTGACCGTTTGACCAAATCAGCTCACTTTCTGCCAATACGAGAAGACTACAAGGTAGAACGATTAGCCCGAATCTACACCGACGAGATCATTTGTCGACATGGGACGCCTCGTGACATCATCTCTGATCGTGATGCTCGATTCACTTCACGGTTGTGGGAAACGTTTCAAACGGCACTCGGTACAACGCTTAATCTAAGTACCGCGTTCCACCCACAAACCGACGGTCAGACTGAAAGAACGATTCGTACGCTTGAAGACATGCTCCATTCGTGTGTCCTAGACTTCGGTGGTAATTGGGATAGACACCTTCCGTTAGTCGACTTCTCGTACAACAACAGCTATCAGGCTAGCATCCAGATGGCACCTTTCGAGGCCTTATACGGAAGAAAATGTCGATCGCCTATTGTGTGGCACGAGATCGGTCACTCGCAATTAACCGGTCCGGAGCTGCTACAAGAAACGACAGACAAAATTTTCCAAATTCAAGACAACCTAGCGAAAGCTCGGGATCGACAGAAAGTTTACGCCGATAAAAAGCGCAAACCCCGGGAATATGGCGTTGGTGACTACGTACTCCTAAAAGTATCACCTTGGAAGGGTGTAGTCCGATTCGGCAAGAAGGGGAAACTCGCGCCTCGATATGTTGGACCTTTTAAGATTCTGGAAAGAATCGGAAAAGTCGCCTACAGACTCGAATTACCGGAAGAACTTAGCAATGTCCATCCGACTTTCCACGTGTCAAAACTCCGAAAGTGCATCGCCGACCACGACTTACATGTTCCTCTAGATGATCTACAAGTGAACGAAACATTACACTTCGTGGAGAAGCCTGTCGAAATCATGGACCGCCAAACCAAAGAACTCAGACGCTCCCGCATTCCTATTGTGAAAGTCCGATGGGAAGGCAAACGAGGCGCGGAGTTCACTTGGGAACTCGAAAGCGACATGAAGGCAAAGTATCCACAGTTGTTTAACGAAGGAGTAATGTCCGGTTAAGAAAGGCAAGGTGGCAAAATGTAAATAAAGAAAGATTCCTTATATCCTTGGCCTATAAATAGAACCCTTTGGGTTAGTTTAAGGACTTTTGCCCATTTGGTGGTTTAGAGAGATAATCTTAGAAAGAGAGAAACTAGAGAGAGAAAGTTCTCAACGTGATTTCCGGAGCTTGTACACGTCATACGGATCTATTGAATCACGGTTATTTGTACGTTTTTGTGTGTTCGGTCACGATCGTGTACGGATTCCGCACGTTCACGAGTCGGTTAGTAATCGAAACGGATTCAAACCGGGACCTACAATGTGTAGTCAAGCACGTTCACGGATCCCGCACGTCGAACGTATTATTACGCAATCAATCGGAGATAAATCCGGACCTACAATAATCAAGATTTCTCCCAAACGGCTTCGAATTGAAATCTAAAACTTTATAGGCTTTTAGATTAGATGTTTTCGCACATCATACCCAAAAATCAGCAATTTTAACCGTAAAATCCTGATTAATTTGACGATTTTCAATAGTCAGAACGAAGGACTCTCACATGTGATCCACGGTTAGCTGCAGCTTCCAGCTTAATTTCGGGACGAAATTCCCTAAACAAAGGGAGGCTGTAACACCCCGTGTTTTCACAAGTGAAAGTCAAAGTCAAGGTCAAAGTCAACGACCGATTTCGCGCGACGTGACTCGTAGAAATGTTTTTATTTTATTTATATTATGTGGAGTAAATGTCGTACGTTACAATAATCGAATCGTGTTTACCGTATTCCAATCGACCTACGACTGTGAATGATAGGAAGTAACAATGCGATAAAGTTAATCAAGCTATGCTAATCAAATCGACATCGAACCGTAACTCGAACTGTGTATTTTACTTGTTAGTTATACGTGTGTGTGTGCCTTACGTGTTACCTGTGCATGTTTAATTTATGTTATGATTGTGTTAATCAAGCGAACTCAATCGAACTCGAAGTCTAACTCGAACGTACACGAACCCGAACCCGAATTCCGAGTCGAATCATATAAGAAGTAGTTGGGACTGAAAGTAATTTGACAAGGAAACCCTATCGAATCGCTCGCAATCGAAACCGAAGCAACATCGCGCCAAACTCACCCAAGCAGGCGGCATCCGCACGGATGGTCAATCCGCACGGATTGCCAATCCGCACGGATTGCAAATCCGCACGGATGACCAGTCCGCGCGGATAGCCCACCCGGGTGCGTGCCATGCGCACGGCTAACCCTTTTTCCTTTTTGGCATCCTATAAATACACGGGTCACTCTCCACTTTTTCCACTTTTGGCAAGTGACGTCCGAACCGCACGCATTCTTCACTTTTTCTCAGATTTCTCCCAATCCAGGTAAGATCTTGCACTAATTCTTGTACATCTTTGATCACTACATAATTCTACACATTTCCATCTTTCAAATCTTCACTTTTAACTATGAAATCATCCGGATTTGAGGTATTCTCGGGGGACGTCATCATGAAGTTCTTATGAACTTCAAGCTTGACCTCATTCCACCAAGAATAACTCAGATCTAAACGATTTCTACAAGATTTCACACTAACTTCACCTAGATCTAAACTTTTCTCGGGATAAAAGAGTTGAAAGAAATAAACCTAAGTTCTCTCCTCCTTTTACCCTTAAAATCGGTACGAATCTGATCGGTTCTAGTCTCTACTCGATAATAGTGATGCACTAGTCCTAGATCTGGAATTCTACCGCAAGACACCTGATTTCGGAGACAACCGGAACTACCATTCTGAGTCGCCGACAGACCGAGTTAGGGTGGTTCCCGACCGGTCTAGTCACGCGAGTGAGAACACAACTCCAAGTGGTTGCCACGTAATCAGAACGTCTCGATAAACGACAACAGAAACCAAGTGTAGACGAATGGAACAACCAGACCAGTTGTCCGCACGGACTAGCTGTCCGCACGGACAAGCTGTCTGCATGGACAGGCTGTGCGCACGGATTACCATCCGCACGCACAGGACATCCGAACAAGTTGTCACCCGGACGAGCTACCCTTGGGACCCACTTTCCAAACAAGGTTTGAGTATCGACGAATGCGCAATCCGGACGGACGACCTCTGAATGGATTACTCTTCTGATCATGAGATACTAAGGCCTTAAAATGAAAATCAAACAATCTTCATCCGCACGGCCAAGTCGTACGCACGGACAGGCTATCCGGACGGATTGTCTCTGCCCGCGCGCACAGGCTGCCCGCACGGACTACCATACGCACGGACTGCCGTCCGCGCGACCGGCTTGAAAGGTAGAAACACTTATGTGTTTTCTAAATACTACAACGAACACTCCAAAGCACAAGCCATCATACACAAACACATCTTAGGAAGAAACAATCCACTTGAACGTTTATCCCCACAAACAACTTAACCGTACGGATAAGTCATCCGCACGCACAACTCGTCCGCACGGGTTACCACCCGCACGGACAGTCGTACGCACGGATAGCTTATCCGGATGGATCACCATCCGCACGCATCACCATCCGCACGAATAGGTCATGCGCACGGATGACTTCTACTCACGGATAGCTGATCCGCACGATCAGCCATCCTAACCACTCTCAATTTGTACAATTTTGCGCGCCACTTATCGTTACATTATCGAATCTATTCAGGCTAACCGTACTCGCTGTAAAGCGCTCCCTTCAATCCACAATCGCTGTGAGTATACTCGAACCCTTTTTGCTTTAGCACTTTTGGGTGTTACATACGTTACAACTATTCAAGCTACAACTACCACACTACTCAAGCTATTTTTACGCTAAACCAATTATGCATGTTATACGTGGCTTATGAATGCTTGTTTGTTATGTTTACACATGGAATGCTGTCTACCTGCCTTAGCAACGATAGTACTATAGTTTGGACTCAGCACCCGTTCACACGGGGGTTGTTAAGGATCTTTTACTTGCATGGATTACGGTGGTAATCCTGTATTGCGAACTGCCTCGGGCAGTCAACCCGCAGTCATTGGTATCGATGGATCTATGTCGATAACTAACGTGCTTCATTTCACTATGTGTACGTGCTGGTTATGCGTAAACGAATTCGAACTCTATATGCTATTATCAAACTTGTATGCTCACCTTTACATTTTATGTATTGACATTATTTTAACGTATGTGACAGGTGTTTAGGATGCATACGTGGTAGGGAATGGAAGCTAGAATAAAGCTTTAGAGCCCAACAAATAGTTGTCTGTAGATAACTTGTTAGGGGTCTCTAGAAGCAGATAAACAATTGCTACTTATTTAAATGTGAGTTGTCGGAACAGAATATTTGTTTTGATGTTGCCTGTAATAACTTGTTTGACTATTTATGTTATGGTATGGGACGTAATGCTTAAATTAAATGGTGATGATAGTTGTTATGGAAACTTCTGGACAATCTGTTTCGCTCAGTGCCACGCCCCGATGATTCCGCCATCGGTTGGGGTGTGACATTCGTCTCTTAGCACAACAGGGTTTTGTGTATTCGTGGGAGACCAAAACAGGAGAATGTATTCTTTCAACTTTTGAAAACTCAACTCTGCAATGCACGGAGCATCGCTTCTATCCGGGAGTACTAATGATCTAGTGGTATACCATGATGGTCCGAATCAGAGTCCCAGTTACACGCCGATGCACCACGAGAAGATGATGGTCTACGTAGCGGAATTATAAGAAGAGTTGCCAGAATCACAACCTGCGATGGAAACCCCGGTCTTTGGATTTTAGATGGAGCCATCACTTGGACGGTACCAGAGGCGTTATTTAGACCGATCACAAGGGCCTCCCGTGTACCTTGGCTTCGACAGAGCTAAATCAGTTAATGGCATCGCTGGAGGGAACTTTAGGATGATTACAACTATGAAACTTGAACGTGCACGAGCTTAGCAGTTCACTATCGACTCTAACTTACCTGACCAGACCCGCTCTGTTCAAACTGGAGAACTGAAGGAAGAGGATTTTCAAGTTGAACCCGTGTGGGGCATGGAGAAGCAACCTTCGACAGGTCGGACGATACTCGTTACCTCATGGAACGAATGTGGGTCTTATTATACGGCAACTGTAGGGAACACGTGTTGAGCAAAGCACACCTACTTTGATATTCTAGCCGTCTAGGTTTTGATGAGAGGCATTAGGATTTATAAACCTTGTACTGGTAATCGGGCATGAAGGCCCACCTAGCTAGGTATGAGAATGATGTTTGACTTGTGGGAAAGTCAAGGTGAAGTGTTAGCAACCAGAAACACCTATATGGAAAGCAAAAACAGACTTCCATGGATTTGGTCGCTAGTCTACTTACAACTCGAAACGGAAACAATATCACCTGGATGATCGTTGATTGCCTCACGTAACCAGCACACTTTCTAGCCATCAAGGAAACGGAAAAGTTTTCTACATTGGCAGTCATCTACCTGAAAGAAGTGGTTGCTACGCACGGGGTGCCAACCTCCATCATCTTTGATCGCGACCCACGATTTGCATCTGATTTGTGGCAAGCGATGCACAAATCCTTTGACTCGCGTCTAGACATGTGCACAGCATATCATCCACAGACGGAGGGGCATACTAAACGCACCATCCAAACTCTTGAAGACATGCTTCGAGCATGTGTAATCGACTTTGGCAACGGCTGGGAAAGACATCTCCCTTTAGTGGAGTTTTTGTTCTGTAGGTCCCCTATTTGTATGGATCTTTCACAGAATTGTCTTTCCAATCAAGAGTGCGGAATCCTCTTGATCAGAATATAGCAGAATGAGTAGAAACAGAAATCAGCAATCACTTTCAAACCGGATCTTTATTGATTAACTATCAAACTGATTACAATCAATCAAGATCCCTAACCACACTCAATTTTGTCCAAGCACAAGCTCTCACGAAATTCAATGCCTCTCAAATTCTATTTTGGCTGATTAACCTAAACCCTAAAGCCTAACCTTGTTTATATAACACAAGGTTTGCTACTTGGGATAAGGTTCCTCCATGGGCAAGCCCATTTCGTCCCCTATGACCCAATATGGGTTTTGTTTAGCCCAAACTCTATTATTCAAATATTACAAAGCTAAACCCGCTAACTGTTTATCGTTTAACTAATTACAAGATATCCAAAGACCAAATCTAAGCTATTGTCACAAACATGCACCAACACGTTTGTTCGAGGCATTGTACGGACAGAAGTGCCAATCACCTTTGTGTTGGGCAGAAATTGGCGACAGCCAAATCACTGGCCCAGAACTCGTCGTAGACACAACAGAGAAGATCGCTCAAATACGAAAACGAATGGCGGCAGCTCGTGACCGTCAGAAAAGCTACGCTGATAAGCACAGGAAACCACTCGATTTCCAGGTTGGGGATCGAGTACTACTTAAAGTCTCACCTTGGAAAGGTGTAGTTCGTTTTGGTAAACGAGGCAAACTCAACCCGCGATATGTTGGACCTTTCGAAATCATTGAGAAAATAGGCAAGGTGGCTTACAAACTGAATCTACCCGAAGAACTCAGTGGAGTTCACAGCATATTCAATGTGTCGAATCTGAAGAAGTGTCTGTCAGATGAGACCCTCATAATTCCTTTCAAGGAGCTCACTATCGACGATCAGTTGTGATTTGTCGAAGAACCAGTGGAAATCTTGAACCGGGAGGTCAAGATTCTCAAACGCACCAGGATACCTATTGTTCGAGTTCGTTGGAACTCCCGTCGTGGCCCAGAGTTTACCTGGGAACGAGAAGACCAAATGAAACACAAATATCCCTAGTTGTTCGAGAAAAGTGAAACCACTACTGAGGCTGAAGCTACTGCGGAATTTCAGGACGAAATTCCAAACCAACGGGGGGATGATGTGACACCCCAGGAAAACCAGGAAACCACGCAATCTAACTAGCTTCCTCAGTAACTACGTGCTAAATTTCAGGACAAAATTTCTTTCAAGTTGGGGATGATGTGACAACCCGAGTTTTCAAGGTCTTTCCTCGACACGTTATTTGTATCGCAGTTATGTTTGCATAACTTATTGCCCTGTAATTGTGCAGGTTTGTTATATGTTTGAGATATTGTGTTATTATTCATTTGATTAATGTGTTAATGTGTTTAGTTTTATAAACTTATGTATTATTTAAAAGTTAAAAAAAATCATACATGAGAGTTTCGCCAACACCATGTTTCGCCAGGATGAGGTTTCGCTGAAATGGGCCTCGGCCCAAACAAAAACCCAAACAAGCTGCCTACGTTATTTAACATAACCTGCTTAACCCAAGACCCTTATTTTCAATTGTAAATGCCGGCAACCCTATCTCCTCTCTCACAACTTACGACAGCATTTGTGAAGTTTCTCTTCTCGCTCGTCTTAGCATATCTCTGAGTATACGCGGTTGTTTGGTTAGTTCGATCCCCCTTGCTACAATACGTATGATTTACTTGTTGATCTGTGACTGATGTACAAACTAGAGTAGTCATAGATAGGCATGTGTGTCACACCCCGACCACGTAGAACAACAAGACGTGGCGGAAACGTCGGGGAGTGTTGTACCAGAATTAATTGTTTCACAACCATGGAAATTAAAGTTATGTTTTATTTATCAAACAAGAGGGTTACATTTTCTTAAAACAAGAAACAAAGAGTACATAACATAATTTAACTAGTTCTTGCTTTGTTTTAAGTCACTAAGGCACAGGTCCGCCTAAGTGTGTCTCAATCATCCTATGCAACAGCTCCTGAAAACACACGTGAAAATAGGTACGTCAGCATAAAAATGCTTGTGAGATACATAGGTTTTGTGAAAATAGGATTCATGACTTGAGTTTAAAGAAACTGTTTAATAAAAAGTAGTCATGAATCTTGTTGAGTGTTTTCTTTCATAAATCATTTGAAAAGCAATGAATAAATCAAATGATATGTATATAAAAGAATACTGTATGGTTAAGTGAATAACCATGTAAAATGGGTTTGTATAAGTTAAGTTATTTGTAAAACGACGTTTATGTGAAGATTGTATTGTAGATGTAATATGTATAAACTGAAATGGTTTAAATAACGCTACGATATGTAATACCATAAAAGCACTTATATATAGGAAGTACCAGCGGCGTATCCACCATGTTTTTATCGTATTACACGTCGCCTCATTACTTAAATCACTTACCCAAACAGCCACCAAGATGAAATGTTTAATCAATTGTAGAAATGTTTATGTATGGTCAAATACAGTTCACACGGTTCAACAGTTACAAACGGTTCATATAATCAAATGGTTACAACGGTTCACATAGTCAAATAGTTATAAACGGTTCAAAATGTAATATAATGTGTTCATATGCTGGATGAGCATATGCAACAAAATGTAATGTAAAACAATATGTCCATATGTTGAGTAAACATATGCAACTAATGTAATGTAAATCAATGTGCTAGCATGCCCAGTCAACATACATAGCAGAAATGTAAAGTAAAACAATGTACTAAGTATGCTAAGTAAACATACATAGTGAAACAATGTAATGTAAATCATGTACTAATAGTGTACTAATGAGCATAGCAAGTATATGATGTAAAAACATGGAAAGCATGAAAGTAACAAGTAGGCACATGTGTTTCACCCCAAAACAGTTTGGAAAACAGTAAAAGAGGGGTCTATGTACTCACTTGAGATTGCCTAGAAGTCCTTGTGTAACAACCAAACAATGCTAGAGATCACGGAAATCTAACGGCAGCTAATATAAGTAACTATGTTAATAAACCGGACCTAAATCGGAGGATCAGATAGAATGAGGGTTCGTAAACCAAACGAGTATGGGAACTCGTGTAATATGGTTTAACAAAGCCTACATTCTAAAATGAAACCTAACCTAAGTGCTTACGACCCATTACGACCCGTTTAGGTAGCTTATGCTACTTTAACGCGCCGTTCGCGTAAAACGCGTTCGGAATGCCTAACTAGCCATATGATAAGTAAAATATGCCTTAACATCTCTAATATTGTTGCTAAATCAGTTTAGATATCAAAAATTATGTTACATATGCTTAAAATGAATTTTGGCGTAAAAAGGGCATTTTGGTAATTTACCTAAGGCATATAAACTACCTATCATGCGACTAATCAAACCTAAGTGACCATAAGGTATAACCTCGGAAGGTTATTCCCTACGCTACTATGGTCACTTAACATGTTTGGTCGGATCCTAATGATCGACCAAACGGGTCGTGTTCGAAAGTCTAAGCGGGTGTTTAGTCCGGTTGACTTTCGGCTCCACACAAGCACTAATCTAAAAAAATGACGACCTAAACATGCTAGAACATGTTTAGTTAAGTTAGAAAACAGGTTTTGATATCAAAACAAGCGGTTTTGATATCCTAGAGTAGTTTGGTCACAAAATACGCGAGAAAACGCATTTTGGCCGAAACTACGACTCGTCACTGAGCCTAGATAACGTGGTAATCAGTAGGTATAGTCACTAGGGACTATAACCATCGTGATTACGCTCACGTTATGAAGTTCAAACGAACTTCGCGTTGAACATAAATTGGTCAAAGCAGAATGTCAAACGCAGTGAAAAGAACGAAAGAATACTTACAGAAGGTCCCCGCAAGCACTTGATCCGATTTACTCTCAGGTATGAAGCATAAACTTAAACTTAGAGAGCCAAAATCAGATTCAAGTGTGCTTTGGGAGGAAGTGAGGGTGGGTATTTATAGGAATTCAAGAACCGTTAAGATCGTTCATCGAAAACTGAGCTTTGATCTGGACCTTACATGTGTGCCCATGGTTTTCTAAAACCATGGGAGCCCCTAATATGGACTATGTTCATTGAATACCAGTCCATGGTTTTGCAAAACCATGGGTTAAAACCATCAACACTTCAAAATGGACTAGGTTCATTGAATCTGCCAGAAATTTCAAAAATGGTCCCTACACTTGTAAAACTTGATTTTTGGCACTTTTAATCCCCGTTAACCCCATTTCAAGGCTCTAAAATAAATTTAAAGTATAGGGAACTTAAAATATGCTCAAAAACATCTCGGATGTCGGTTCGTTTGGTCGTACGGTTGCGTTATTCGCTTAATTACGACGGAAGTCATAACGAACGCAAAAACGATCCAAATTAAGCGACGAATGGAATTTTATCATGCCAAACACTAAAATAAAATATTTTAATGCTTACATAAATTTTTGTATGTCCGGATATATTTAGAACGTAAGATATGCGCGAAAATGCAAACTTGTGCACTTTTTGACGCTTTCAGTCCCTGAATGACCCAAAAGTTTATTTTAGCACACCGAACCCCTCAAAGCCTATTTCTAAGCTATGTAAAGGATATTTATGGTATGTTTAACTTATGGTCATGTTCCGGAAAGTATGTTCTAGTACGAATCGCCATAGTTTTGCAGTTTGTCGAATTTAGTCCCTGTAAGCGATTTAAACTTGATTTTGCCATACCAAAGCCTTCAAAACTTATTTCTAAGTTATGTAAGGGTTATTTAAGGTATGTTAAACCTATGTCACTATTGCAGAGTGTTTGTTGCATTAAACTGGTTATATTTACGCATCAGTGTGCGTTTAACCTTCCAGAAAGCGATTTAGAGCCCGAAATCGAACAAGAATTGACATATGCAAACGATACACATTTTTATACAAATCCCAAGTATGAAACACAAATTTCATTGATTTGGTTTTTGTTTGATGTTCGCAGTGACCCAGGTGTCACAGTCTCCCCTACTTTAGGAAATTTCGTCCCGAAATTTATTCGTAGGAGTCTGTCTGTGACTTTGTGTTAAACGATCATCAAAGATATGCAAGGCATAATCCTGTCATTTTCCTCAACGGATATTCTTCAGAAGTGAAAATGAACGAATGGAGTCATTTTCCTCAACGGGTTCTTCGGAAATGGAAAATGAAGGATTTAACAAATGAATATTCATTTCCTTCAACGGATATTCTTCAGAAGCGAAAATGAATGGATGATTCATTTTCCTCAACGGGTTCTTCGTCAGAAACGGGAATGAAGGAATAATCAACGGATATTCATTTCCCTCAATGGATATTCTTCAGAAGCGAAAATGAACAAACGGAGTCATTTTCCTCAACGGGTATTCTTCAGAATTGGGAATGAAGGATTAAACAAACGGATATTCATTTCCCTCGACGGATACTCTTCAGAACGAAAATGAGCAAACGGAGTCATTTTCCTCAATGGGTATTCTTTAGAATTGGAAATGAAGGATATAACAAATGGATATTCATTTCCCTCGACGGATACTCTTCAGAACTGTCACACCCCCAAAATCCACCATGCGGAGTATCACCGCTTGGAGGCGTGACATGACCAGGATCGAGCCACCAATCATATTGAACAACACAATTAAGTAAATAAAACCAAACACAATACGATTGGTGACCAAAGGGAAGTAAACCGATTATAGGTTAACAGCGGAAGCATAAAACATAAGTCCAAAACATAAGTCCATAGTTTATAAGTTAGGGTTCAAAACGTAGGTTTAATAAGTTCATAAAGTTTATTCATTAAGTACGGGACATATCAGTCCGCATCCCACAACGACCACCTCCATATGAAAGCTCCATAGCATCTAGTGACCTGCAAAGCATGTAATAACAAGTCAACAACAAAGTTGAGTGAGTTCACGGTTGGTTGTCCATTTTAGAGTTGTTTCCAAAAACATAGTTTAATCTCATTCGGCTATCCAGCCGTGGGGGTTACCCCATAGTTCGAAAACGTTTATTTGTTAACCATCCCATGTCCACCTTCCCTGGCTATCCAGCCCGGCACTTTGGCCGTGGGGAGCTGCCCCAGTATTTTAAACTACCAGACTCGTTTATCATATCGACTACTAACAAAAATCAATTGTGCCCTAGCGTCGGTGTTCTATCACCACCGACGTGCCATAGTCCATTAGTACACACCCGTCCAACTGGCACGGTGTGAGGTTTGTTAAACCTAATAGCGCTATTAACTAATAACCCGCTCGCCATAGCCTCGGCGATTAAGTCGATACAAAAAGGGAGGGACTTCGCTGATAGAGTTCTAGTCCAGTAAGTCTAATACGTCTCAACAGGACGACGAAATTTACATTCCTGAACACGTCTCAAGGACGAGGAATTCACATTCCTGAACGCGTCCCAAAGGACGAGGAATCCCTATTCCTTGTACCCATTCCCACCGGGAATTTACCATGCTTTGTAGAAAAGTGTGAACTCACCTCGGTTTGCTCGGTTAGATTCTCAAATATAGCTAACAGTCGAGGTCGGTCAATCACGTCCTTGTATGATTTACCAGTTAGTCATTTAGTGGCTTACAAATAGAGCACAAAGTTCCTACACGTATCTATCACATAGCATGCATTACTTTAACTGTTTATGCCCGTATATATACTTCCCATCCATTTCCCACTCAGAAGCAAAGATACGATAGTGTACGTAATACATATAACATGTTAGATCATTCACAGATAGCATACTCGACATTTAGACACGCAAGTCACAACTTATGTCATTTCAGCATTAATATTCAAAACCGGCTGTTTTCGGACATTTTAATAAAATAGTTAAATTATTCCAAAAATTCCCAAATTTTTACAGGATGTCTTAAACGTTCAAAATTTTATTGTGTAAAAATATCGGGGTCTGGTTCATTACCAATATTTTATAAAAATTCATTTTCCAGACTGAACTCAGATTTATATTTTTCTGACCACAGTCCACGAGGTAATTTATTTAAAATTCATCGAGCGTCCGATTTATGAAATTCCAGTGGGGTAATTACAAATACATCGGTGGTCAGCTATGGTATAAATTTCGTGATCAGACTCCACACATATTGCAAGTTATAACAGAAAACAAGACGCACTTTTTCAGCAGAAAAATTGCAGCTCTAGCTGCTGTTACGAAAAGACGCTTTAAAAATAGTAAACGGAGTCTAAAAATTACGATTCCGGTGCCATTAGAACCGTATTTCATAATAACACGTTTTAGACTCAAAATATCAGTTTTTCGTAGAGTTTATCACCTGTTTACAGCCAACTGAAGTTGGCTGTAAAACCAGGACAGATTCTGCTTTCACTGTTTAACTTCCTAGCTCGTGTTCGATTGATTTCCGTTAGCAAGTTTATTAATCACAACAACATTAAACATCAATACTAACCAGCAAAACATCAGATAATCAACTAAGAATCATAACAAAACTAGTTTCAAAAGTTTTACACTAACATTCATTCATTAACCACCTTGTTCATCACTTTAGTAGACTTTTTAGTTGGTGATCTTTAGTGTTCATAATTTTTTACCGACAAAACTCTTATTAACCACTTTAGAATAGATCAAGAAGGCGTTTAGAGTCACTTACTACTAGCTCAAGGCTAGGGAAGAAACTAGACGAAAAGCGGGTGGTTAAAAGCGTCGTAGAGAGGTCCTTGGCAATCCGTAAGCTCCGGGCTTCCTCGTATGAGATCCTCCACACTTGGGTGCACTTGGAATATCTTGAATGAAATTGGAAAGTGGGTGTGGTGTGGCTTGTGTGGTCGGCCGAGAATCAAGAGAAGAGGGAGAGTGTGGTGTGATTTGCTTAAGTGTTAAGTGAAGTGGTGGACCTTTGGTATTATTTATAACCCACTTAACCTAATTATCCATGGGACTTTATGTCTTCTAGATATAGAACATAAGCAATATAATAATCATAAAGTGTGAGGGTATGTCCCCTCATGGGACCGAAATCGTTGGGGAGGGGGGGTCACATGGTTAGATTTTAATCATATAGTTAAGTACTAGTTTGATTAATTAGAAGGTTAAACCTTTTACTAGTATGTAGTGTTTTATAACGGGTGTTAGGGTATTCGGGGACCCTAACTGGCTCAGAAAAGAAAAACAGTGTCAATAACAATATTTTTGTGTTCTGGGTAGAGTCCGGTTGTTCGGTTGGATTCTGATCCGTTAAAGTGCTAAATTAATTCGTAAGGCGTCCTATTTATATATTTTGTAACGTTTTTACTTTCTAACACTTAGGAAAATATAACGGACTATTTAGTGACCTTTCTGTACACTATTAGTATGTTAACAAGCACAAACACAGGTATCAGAAAGCAGTTAAGTAATTCCACAGTCATCAAACACTTTAATTAACATTAATAAACTGTACGGAATACATGTAATTTGAGGGTTGTCACATTCTCCCCCTGTTAAGAGAACTTCATCCCGAAATTTAGCGCGTGGTTACTGAGGAAGCTAGTTAAGTTGCGTTGTTTTCCTGATTTTCCTGGGGTGTCACATCATCCCCCCGTTGATTTGGAATTTCGTCCCGAAATTCTGCAGTAGCTTCAGCCTCAGTAGTAGTTGCGTTTTTCTTAAACAGTTGGGGATACTTGAGTTTCATTTGGTCTTCTCGTTCCCAAGTATACTCTGGGCCACGACGAGCATTCCAACGAACTCGGACCAGAGGTATCCTGGTATGCTTGAGGATCTTAACATCTCGATCCGTAATCTCTACTGGTTCCTCGACGAATCGTAGCTGGTCGTCGATAGTGAGTTCTTTGAGAGGAACTACGAGGGTCTCATCTGACAGACACTTCTTCAGATTCGACACATGGAAAACATTGTGAACTCCGCTGAGTTCTTCAGTTAGATTCAACCTGTAGGTGACTTTGCCAATTTTCTCGGTGACTTCGAATGGTCCGACATAACGCGGATTGAGTTTGCCTCGTTTGCCAAAGCGGACTACACCTTTCCAAGGTGAGACTTTGAGTAGCACTCGATCCCCAACCTGGAGCTCGAGTGGTTTTCTTCCCTTATCAGTATAGCTTTTCTGACGGTCATGAGCTGCCGCCATTCGCTGTCGTATCTGAGCAATCCTTTCTGTTGTATCTACTACGAGTTCTGGGCCAGTGATTTGACTGTCACCAACTTCTGCCCAACAGAGAGGTGATCGGCATTTGCGTCCGTACAATGCCTCGAATGGAGCGGCCTGAATGCTGGTGTGGTAGCTGTTGTTATATGAGAACTCCACTAGCGGTAGGTGTTTTTCCCAGCCATTTCCGAAGTCGATTACACATGCCCTAAGCATGTCTTTAAGGGTTTGGATGGTGCGTTCAGATTGCCCATCCGTCTGTGGGTGATAAGCGGTGCTCATATCTAAACGTGAGCCAAAAGACTTGTGCATAGCTTGCCACAGTTCAGAGGTAAAACGCACGTCACAATCAGAAATAATAGAGGTTGGCACTCCGTGCCTTGATACCACTTCCTTTAGGTAAATGTCTGTAAGAGTAGAAAACTTATCCATTTCTTTGATAGCCAGAAAATGTGCAGACTTGGTCAGTCGATCTACAATCACCCAAATGGTATCGTTTCCGCGTTGAGATCTAGGCAGACCAGTAACGAAATCCATGGAAATTTGCTCCCATTTCCATTTCGGGATCTTCGGTTGTTGAAGTAGGCCTGATGGTTTCTGATATTCAGTCTTGACTCTCGCACAGGTCAAGCACTTACTGACGTAGGTTGCTATGTGGGCTTTCATGGCAGGCCACCAATACGTAGTCTTGAGGTCGTGGTACATTTTATCCGAACCAGGATGTACTGAATAACGAGACTTATGTGCTTCATCCATCACAAGCTCGCGTAGGTCTCCATATAGTGGAACCCAGATGCGTCCGTTAACATAGTAGGCGCCGTCTTCCTTTTGTTCTAGTCGCTGCCTCGATCCTCTTAGGGACTCTGCCCTGATGTTTTCTGCTTTCAACGCTTCAACCTGAGCATCGCGAATCTGAGCGGGAAGGCTAGAGTGAATGGTAAGCTGTACCGCACGTACACGCTTAGGTATAGTATCCTTTCGACTGAGGGCGTCGACCACGACATTGGCCTTGCCTGGATGGTATTTGATGGCACATTCATAATCATTCAAGAGCTCGACCCTTCGGCGTTGACGCATGTTTAACTCCTTTTGTTTGAAGATATGCTCGAGACTCCTGTGATCGGTGTAAATGGTGCACTTGGTACCGTACAGGTAATGTCTCCATATCTTAAGCGCGAAAACAACTGCTCCCAGTTCCAAGTCGTGTGTAGTATAGTTCCTTTCGTGAACTTTAAGTTGGTGCAATGCGTAGGCAATGACCTTGTCACGTTGCATCAATACGCAACCAAGTCCTTGGATGGAAGCGTCGCAATAAACAACGAAATCATCTGTGCCTTCAGGCAATGAGAGGATAGGCATGCTACAAAGTCTATCCTTTAGGTGTTGAAATGCAGACTCCTGTGCATCGCCCCAACGATAGATGACACCCTTCTGAATCAGTGAAGTGAGAGGTTGCGCAATCTTGGAGAAATCTTTTATAAACCTTCTGTAATATCCGGCCAAACCCAAGAATTGGCGGAATTCTGTTGGTGTGCGGGGTGCAGGCCAGTTCTTGATCGATTCAACCTTAGATGGATCCACATGAATCCCATCCTTGTTTACCACATGGCCTAGAAAGTGGACTTCGCGAAGCCAGAAGTCACATTTCAAAAACTTGGCATACAACTGCTCTTTTCGAAGAACTTCCAGCATAAGTCGTAGATGCTGCTCGTGTTCCTCCTGACTCTTAGAATAGATCAGGATATCGTCGATGAACACAATAACGAACTTATCCAGGTAAGGCTTGCACACTCGGTTCATGAGATCCATGAAGACCGATGGTGCATTCGTCAGCCCGAATGGCATAACCAGAAACTCGTAATGGCCGTAACGAGTTCTGAATGCTGTTTTGGAGACGTCCTCCTCTCAGACTCTCAGCTGATGGTATCCTGATCTCAAATCAATCTTAGAGTAATAGCTCGACCCTTGCAACTGGTCGAACAAGTCGTCAATGCGTGGGAGAGGATAACGATTCTTCACGGTCACCTTGTTAAGTTCGCGGTAGTCAATACACATTCTGAAGGTACCGTCTTTCTTCTTCACGAATAGTACTGGAGCTCCCCAGGGCGAAGAGCTAGGACGTATGAAACCCTTTTCCAAGAGTTCTTGTAGTTGCGTAGACAGTTCTTCGAGTTCCGATGGGGATAGACGATAAGGTGCTCGAGCTATGGGTGCTGCTCCAGAAGCTAGCTCGATTTGAAATTCAACTTGGCGGTGAGGCGGAAGACCAGGTAATTCCTCATGAAATACCTCGGGAAAATCGCGCACAATAGGGATGTCTTCAATTCTCTTCTTTTCCGTTGATGTGTCAGTAACGAGTGCTAAAATGGTAGTGTGGCCCTTTCGCAAACACTTCTGGGCCTTAAGGAAAGAGATGATGCCTTCGACAGCACCACTCTTGTCGCCACGAATCATGAGAGGTTCTTCACCAGAACGAGGAATGCGGACGATTTTCTCCTTGCAAACAATCTCCGCTTGATGATGAGATAGCCAATCCATCCCAATAACGACGTCAAAACTACCCAGTGTGATAGGAATAAGATCGATAGAGAAGGTCTGACCAGTTAAAGACGAGGTTACAACCTTTAACTACGTGTGTGGCTTCAAGACTTTTACCATTTGCTAGCTCTATCGTGTGTTTGGTGTTCAAAAGTGTTGGAGTGCGCTTAAGCATTTTGCTAACTTTTACGGACACATAACTAGTATCGGCACCTGAATCGAATAAAACAGTAACAAAGAAGTCGTCCAGAAGAAACTTACCCATCACAACGTTGGGATCGTTCCTTGCTTCTCCCTGACCAATCACGAACACCCGTCCTTGGGCGCCATTGCCATTATTGTTACCCCCGTTATTACCTCCATTGTTGCCCCCATTGTTGTTCCCGTTTCCTTGATTGTTGTTGTTCTGATTCTGGTTTAGTTGGGGGCAGTTCCTTTTAAAGTGGCCTTCAGCGCCACACTGAAAGCATCCTTTATTTCCCTGCTGATGCTGCTGCTGGCGTTGATTAGGTGGGGCTTGCTGTTGTTGCCGGTTCTGATTCGCCGGATGCTGACTCCTGCAGTCCCTTGCCATGTGACCAGGCTTGTTACATCGATGACAGTTGCCTTTACCACATGGCCCACTGTGGTGCAAGTTACAGCGATTACATTTGGGGTGATTTCCCTTGTATCCACCCTGACCTTGATTCCCAGAAGACTGCTGACTGGGGCTCCTGTACTCATATGTCCTTCGCTGCTAGGACTGAGCTGAAGTAGAACCTTTGCCTGAATTCCCATCCCATTTTCACTTGCTGTCAGTAGGTGCATCAGGAGTAGCTGTGGCACTGATACGTTTGGGTAGCCTATTTTGCTCCACCGCCTGGTCGGTGAGACGGTGAGCCAACTTGATGATTTATTGAATGGTACCCAGGTTAGCTGAAGTTACGTGACTCTGAATCTCGGGTACAAGGCCCTTGAGGTAAAACTCAATACGTTTGATGGGAGGGCCCACCATAGTAGGGCACAGGATGGCCAGTTCATTCGACCTCTTGGTATACGCCTCAATCTCAGACCCCGTCATCTTCAGATTGAAAAATTCCACCTCCAGTTTGTGGATGTCATCCCGACTACAGTATTCCTCTTTGATCAGTTCCTTGAAACCGTTCCATGGGGTGGCATTAGCAGCAACCAACCCCAGCACCTGAACCTGAGCGTTCCACCATGTGAGCGCTACCCCTTCAAGAGTTCCGGTAGCATATTTCACCCTACGGTGTTCGGGGCATTCGCACATCTCGAAAACTGACTCAAGCTTTTCAAACCAGTGAAGAAGGCCCACTGCTCCTTCGGTGCCACTGAAAGTGGTAGGTCGGCAGTCCATAAACGTCTTGAACGTGCACACAGGAAGTCGAGCGCGTTGACCTGTTGCGTGAGAATAAAAGATAAGGTTAAGCACGAGGATTGGTTTGCGAAGGTAGGATCTAAACGTCCTAAGGTGGGTTGATATAGCAGGTTATACCTCCTGCTGGATTTGCTGCGAGTGCCTCCGTAACTCGTTCGTTGATCAAAGCCGTCAACTGGGCTTGAGTGAGGTTGACACGTCCCTCGCGTCCGCTCATGATCTTCATAATGAAGCAACGTAAGTGAGAAAAGTGTCGCGAAAGTGCGTAAGTGTGGGACGATAGTAGAGCGTAAGCACACAAGGTTCAATAGCAATTATCACATTATCTAATGCACAGTGAGAACTATCTAACCGACAATATAACATAAATCATACCACTTATGGTGTCGAGTCTTGCACGTGGAGCGAAGCGTCGTTGTGGATCGTTGAGCACTATACAGGTTATAGTCTGGTTTTATTAAAAATCTTTTTCCCCTTTTTAAAAACCAAGTTCACTATAACCAATGGCTCTGATACCAATCTGTCACACCCCCAAAATCCACCATGCGGAGTATCACCGCTTGGAGGCGTGACATGACCAGGATCGAGCCACCAATCATATTGAACAACACAATTAAGTAAATAAAACCAAACACAATACGATTGGTGACCAAAAGGAAGTAAACCGATTTTAGGTTAACAGCGGAAGCATAAAACATAAGTCCAAAACATAAGTCCATAGTTTATAAGTTAGGGTTCAAAACGTAGGTTTAATAAGTTCATAAAGTTTATTCATTAAGTACGGGACATATCAGTCCGAATCCCACAACGACCACCTCCATATGCAAGCTCCATAGCATCTAGTGACCTGCAAAGCATGTAATAACGAGTCAACAACAAAGTTGAGTGAGTTCACGGTTGGTTGTCCATTTTAGAGTTGTTTCCAAAAACATAGTTTAATCTCATTCGGCTATCCAGCCGTGGGGGTTACCCCATAGTTCGAAAACGTTTATTTGTTAACCATCCCATGTCCACCTTCCCTGGCTATCCAGCCCGGCACTTTGGCCGTGGGGAGCTGCCCCAGTATTTTAAACTACCAGACTCGTTTATCATATCGACTACTAACAAAAATCAATTGTGCCCTAGCGTCGGTGTTCTATCACCACCGACGTGCCATAGTCCATTAGTACACACCCGTCCAACTGGCACGGTGTGAGGTTTGTTAAACCTAATAGCGCTATTAACTAATGACCCGCTCGCCATAGCCTCGGCGATTAAGTCGATACAAAAAGGGAGGGACTTCGCTGATAGAGTTCTAGTCCAGTAAGTCTAATACGTCTCAACAGGACGACGAAATTTACATTCCTGAACACGTCTCAAGGACGAGGAATTCACATTCCTGAACGCGTCCCAAAGGACGAGGAATCCCTATTCCTGTACCCATTCCCATTCCCACCGGGAATTTACCATGCTTTGTAGAAAAGTGTGAACTCACCTCGGTTTGCTCGGTTAGATTCTCAAATATAGCTAACAGTTGAGGTCGGTCAATCACGTCCTAGTATGATTTACCAGTTAGTCATTTAGTGGCTTACAAATAGAGCACAAAGTTCCTACACGTATCTATCACATAGCATGCATTACTTTAACTGTTTATGCCCGTATATATACTTCCCATCCATTCCCCACTCATAAGCAAACATACAATAGTGCACGTAACACATATAACATGTTAGATCATTCACAGATAGCATACTCGACATTTAGACAAGCAAGTCACAACTTATGTCATTTCAGCATTAATATTCAAAACCGGCTGTTTTCGGACATTTTAATAAAATAGTTAAATTATTCCAAAAATTCCCAAATTTTTACAGGATGTCTTAAAAGTTCCAAATTTTATTGTGTAAAATTATCGGGGTCCGGTTCACTACCAATATCTTATAAAAATTCATTTTCCGGACTGAACTCAGATTTATATTTTTCTGTCCACAGTCCACGAGGTAATTTATTTAAAATTCATCGAGCGTCCGATTTATGAAATTCCAGTGGGGTAATTACAAATACATCGGTGGTCAGCTATGGTATAAAGTTCGTGATCAGACTCCACACAGATTGCAAGCTATAACAGAAAACAAGACGCACAGCAGAAAAATTGCAGCTCTAGCTGCTGTTACGAAAATACGCTTTAAAAATAGTAAACGGAGTCCAAAATTTACGATTCCGGTGCCATTAGAACCGTATTTCATAATAACACGTTTTAGACTCAAAATATCAGTTTTTCGTAGAGTTTATCACCTTTTTACAGCCAACTGAAGTTGGCTGTAAAACCGGGACAGATTCTGCTTTCACTGTTTAACTTCCTAGCTCGTGTTCGATTGATTTCCGTTAACAAGTTTATTAATCACAACAACATTAAACATCAATACTAACCAGCAAAACATCAGATAATCAACTAAGAATCATAACAAAACTAGTTTCAAAAGTTTTACACTAACATTCATTCATTAACCACCTTGTTCATCACTTTAGTAGACTTTTTAGTTGGTGATCTTTAGTGTTCATAATTTTTTACCGACAAAACTCTTATTAACCACTTTAGAATAGATCAAGAAGGCGTTTAGAGTCACTTACTACTAGCTCAAGGCTAGGGAAGAAACTAGACGAAAAGCGGGTGGTTAAAAGCGTCGTAGAGAGGTCCTTGGCAATCCGTAAGCTCCGGGCTTCCTCGTATGAGATCCTCCACACTTGGGTGCACTTGGAATATCTTGAATGAAATTGGAAAGTGGGTGTGGTGTGGCTTGTGTGGTCGGCTGAGAATCAAGAGAAGAGGGAGAGTGTGGTGTGATTTGCTTAAGTGTTGAGTGAAGTGGTGGACCTTTGGTATTATTTATAACCCACTTAACCTAATTATCCATGTGATTTTATGTCTTCTAGATATAGAACATAAGCAATATAATAATCATAACGTGTGAGGGTATGTCCCCTCATGGGACCGAAATCGTTGGGGAGGGGGGGTCACATGGTTAGATTTTAATCATATAGTTAAGTACTAGTTTGATTAATTAGAAGGTTAAACCTTTTACTAGTATGTAGTGTTTTATAACGGGTGTTAGGGTATTCGGGGACCCTAACTGGCTCAGAAAAGAAAAACAGTGTCAATGACAATATTTTTGTGTTCCGGGTAGAGTCCGGTTGTTCGGTTGGATTCTGATCCGTTAAAGTGCTAAATTAATTCGTAAGGCGTCCTATTTATATATTTTGTAACGTTTTTACTTTCTAACACTTAGGAAAATATAACGGACTATTTAGTGACCTTTCTGTACACTATTAGTATGTTAACAAGCACAAACACAGGTATTAGAAAGCAGTTAAGTAATTCCACAGTCATCAAACACTTTAATTAACATTAATAAACTGTACGGAATACATGTAATTTGAGGGTTGTCACATTCTCCCCCTGTTAAGAGAATTTCGTCCCGAAATTTAGCGCGTGGTTACTGAGGAAGCTAGTTAAGTTGCGTTGTTTTCCTGATTTTCCTGGGGTGTCGCCTCATCCCCCCGTTGATTTGGAATTTCGTCCCGAAATTCTGCAGTAGCTTCAGCCTCAGTAGTAGTTGCGTGTTTCTTAAACAGTTGGGGATACTTGAGTTTCATTTGGTCTTCTCGTTCCCAAGTATACTCTGGGCCACGACGAGCATTCCAACGAACTCGGACCAGAGGTATCCTGGTATGCTTGAGGATCTTAACATCTCGATCCGTAATCTCCACTGGTTCCTCGACGAATCGCAGCTGGTCGTCGATAGTGAGTTCTTTGAGAGGAACTACGAGGGTCTCATCTGATAGACACTTCTTCAGACACGTCTTGTTGTTCTACGTGGTCGGGGTGAAACAATTAATTCTGTTACAACACTCCTCGACAAACGGATATTCATTTCCCTCAACGGATATTCTTCAGAAGCGAAAATGAACAAACGGAGTCATTTTCCTCAACGGGTATTCTTCGGAATTGGAAATGAAGGATATTAACAAACGGATATTCATTTCCCTCAACGGATATTCTTTCAAAAGTGAAAAATGAATAGCTAGTTCATTTTTCCTCGACGGATGCTTTATCAGAAATGGAAATGAATAGGGTTAACTCTATTCACTAAATTCCATAATTATGTATGCATCTATAATTACATAATTCCTTGCATAGTAATCACAGTTTATTTTATAATGTGAAGGGGATAGAATTTGAACAAGGTCGAGGCAACCTATAATTAGGTCAACACATCAACACACAAGCACATAATTGTTTTCTTGGATATAAATTTGTTATCATCTTGTTATTAATTGTTATTAACTTGATGTCGATTTGAACATGGGTATTCAAGGTACACCAGGAACCCAGTCGATGGACTTCAACGTCCTCAAGAATCTATCTGAAAATAGGGTGATCTTCCAAAAATTCGATTTCTGATTACCAGGAATCATAACATTCGAATTAAGGTACACAATAATTACGGACTTACGGAAATACCCTTAGGTACCCTATTAAGGATTTATAGTGGTATATTGGGTATTCGCCCAGTGTTGTAACTTGCGCCTTGTACTTTGTTTTCTTTGGAAGAAATGTGTACTTAGGTTCTTCGTGGAAATCACAAGAAATCAAAAGATGGGAGGAATGCGGTTCCTTGATTGCCGGTATCGTAGGGGATATGTCGTTTATTCATGCAACCCCAATTGTACATTGCAATGTAAATAATGGATTTATTTATAAACAACAATAATAATAACAACAACTGTTTCATGGATCGTGACAACAAAAGAAAATAATACACAAGGCTTGATTATTTTCTAAACAGTGTTGTCTCCTGTTAGTCAGATACTCATCCCTGCGCTGGATTTGCATTAGCAAGCCTTGGGCAATTCCTACGGAAATGGCCCATCTCGCCACAGTTGTAGCAAGACCCCGGTGGAAAACGAGCTTGAGCAGGATTGTTGCCAGCTTGATTTGGTGCAGCTGCGGTTGGGCAAACCCTTGCTGTATGACCTATAAGTTCACAAATTTGGCATTTGCGGCACTTCACACCAGCATGATGATGAAGGTTACATTGATTGCACAAGGGTGCAGTTCCGTTGTATGGCTTTCTAGCAGGGGGTTGAGCTGGTTGGTTGGGGATGGCTTGATCATTGTGTGCAACTAAGGCGAAGTTCTGAGAAGCCTTTCGCTTCTTTGACTTCTTAGGGGATCCAGTCTGTTCATCCATGGTCTTTGATTCCTCGATTGGTTTCTTGTCACCCTTTTGAAAAAGTTTACGTTTCCTGATCTGAGATTCAGTCAAGGTTGCAGATAGCTCAATGGCCTGTCTAACTGTAGTAGGGTTGCTACCAGTCACAATGTCTTATACTGAGTCAGGGAGGCCATCAATGTATTTTTCGATTGCCTTATCCAAAGGCGTGACCATGTTTGGGCATAACAGACTTAACTCCTCATAACGGTCCGTGTAGGCTCGATGCTCACCGCTA
This sequence comes from Helianthus tuberosus, assembly GCA_030545235.1. Lineage (NCBI taxonomy): Eukaryota > Viridiplantae > Streptophyta > Magnoliopsida > Asterales > Asteraceae > Helianthus > Helianthus tuberosus. The sequence continues at coordinate 705,534 of JARYGA010008671.1, read as the reverse complement.
TCTTGCTTAAGATCATCAAATTCCCTTTCTAAAGCCCTTAGCTCATGACGAGGATAGAATTCCTTCATCATAAGAGCCCTAAGCTCGGCCCAAGTCTGTGCTAAAGCAACCTCAGCACCACGGTCTCTCATCACCCCGTTCCACCATGTAAGAGCCCTCTTCTGAAACACACTGGAAGCAAACTCAACCTTGCGATTATCAGGACACTGAACGTGACGAAACGTACTCTCAATGCTCTCGAACCATTGTAGGAGCCCAGTTGCTCCTTCAGAACCACTAAACTTGAGTGGCTTAGCCGAATTGAAACTCTTGAAATTGCATGGAGCATTATTGTTGTTGTTGGCTTGGTTCAGTTGAGCAATAAGATTTGGGAAAGCAGCAGCCATTTGCTGCGCGATGACTTCTGCCAGTTCGGCATTCGCTATCTGATTGTTGCGTCGAGGAGGCATTCTAAAAGGAGGGAAACATGAAAGGAAACGAGCGAGATGATTAGATGAAAAGGATGAGGTGATACAAAATTTGACAAAAGCAAAGATGGTGGTCATTTGTTTGTTACCACAAGGCAAACAAATGACACATTTTGACTAATCAAAGTAAATGGGTCAAAAATAATGTATCGCGAAGACATGCTCGCCTATAAGTGAACACTCACCCCAAGAGTTCCCAGGTAAGAGTGACTGGTCCGATTATGTGGATTTGTACAAACACTCTAGCCTTAGACAGAAAACCCAGGGTACAGGGATTCACCCTTCCAGTTTGCACGTGTTCACACTATTTAGGACCCAAAACTTTGACGAGATTTTGAAAACTCAAAGGGGTTCAAAACCTTATAACAGAGGGTTCAAAACCTTATAATAGAGGGTTCAAAACCTTATAATAGAGGGATCAAAACCTTACAACAGAGGGTTCAAAACCTAGTAATCAATCATCCAAGAACAGATGATTAATTTTCAAAGCGGATTCGGAATTGATGCCCCCGTTGTGGTTATCACCTAAGGATAGGTGACGGTTTTTGCTTTTAAAAAAAAATCTAAACGCAAATCTTCTTGCGTTAGGGTCCTAGAAAGGTTATAATCTAGGTCAAAGCATTACTAATAACCTAATTCCCTATAATCATTGGCTCTGATACCAACTTTTCTGTCACACCCCGACCACGTAGAACAACAAGACGTGGCGGAAACGTCGGGGAGTGTTGTAACAGAATTAATTGTTTCACAACCATGGAAATTAAAGTTATGTTTTATTTATCAAACAAGAGGGTTACATTGTCTTAAAACAAGAAACAAAGAGTACATAACATAATTTAACTAGTTCTTGCTTCGTTTTAAGTCACTAAGGCACAGGTCCGCCTAAGTGTGTCTCGATCATCCTATGCAACAGCTCCTGAAAACACACGTGAAAATAGGTACGTCAGCATAAAAATGCTTGTGAGATACATAGGTTTTGTGAAAATAGGATTCATGACTTGAGTTTAAAGAAACTGTTTAATAAAAAGTAGTCATGAATCTTGTTGAGTGTTTTCTTTCATAAATCATTTGAAAAGCAATGAATAAATCAAATGATATGTATATAAAAGAATACTGTATGGTTAAGTGAATAACCATGTAAAATGGGTTTGTATAAGTTAAGTTATTTGTAAAACGATGTTTATGTGAAGATTGTATTGTAGATGTAATATGTATAAACTGAAATGGTTTAAATAATGCTATGATATGTAATACCATAAAAGCACTTATATATAGGAAGTACCAGCGGTGTATCCACCATGTTTTTATCGTATTACACGTCGCCTCGTTACTTAAATCACTTACCCAAACAGCCACCAAGATGAAATGTTTAATCAATTGTAGAAATGTTTATGTATGGTCAAATACAGTTCACACGGTTCAACAGTTACAAACGGTTCATATAATCAAATGGTTACAACGGTTCACATAGTCAAATAGTTATAAACGGTTCAAAATGTAATATAATGTGTTCATATGCTGGATGAGCATATGCAACAAAATGTAATGTAAAACAATGTGTCCATATGTTGAGTAAACATATGCAACTAATGTAATGTAAATCAATGTGCTAGCATGCCCAGTCAACATACATAGCAGAAATGTAAAGTAAACTAATGTACTAAGTATGCTAAGTAAACATGCATAGCGAAACAATGTAATGTAAATCATGTACTAATAGTGTACTAATAAGCATAGCAAGTATATGATGTGAAAACATGGAAAGCATGAAAGTAACAGGTAGGCACATGTGTTTCACCCCAAAACAGTTTGGAAAACAGTAAAAGAGGGGTCTATGTACTCACTTGAGATTGCCTAGAAGTCCTTGTGTAACAACCAAACAATGCTAGAGATCACGGAAATCAAACGGCACCTAATATAGGTAACTATGTTAATAAACCGGACCTAATTCGGAGGATCAGATAGAACGAGGGTTCCAAAACCAAACGAGTATGGGAACTCGTGTAATATGGTTTAACAAAGCCTACATACTAAAATGAAACCTAACCTAAGTGCTTACGACCCATTACGACCCGTTTAGGTAGCTTATGCTACTTTAACGCGTCGTTCGCGTAAAACGCGTTCGGAATGCCTAACTAGCCCTATGATAAGTAAAATATGCCTTAACATGTCTAATATTTTTGCTAAATCAGTTTAGATATCAAAAATTATGTTACATATGCTTAAAATGAATTTTGGCGTAAAAAGGGCATTTTGGTAATTTACCTAAGGCATATAAACTACCTATCATGCGACTAATCAAACCTAAGTGACCATAAGGTATAACCTCGGAAGGTTATTCCTTATGCTACTATGGTCACTTAACATGTTTGGTCGGATCCTAATGATCGACCAAACGGGTCGTGTTTGAAAGTCTAAGCGGGTGTGTAGTCCGCTTGACTTTCGGCTCGACACAAGCACTAATCTAAAAAAATGACGACCTAAACATGCTAGAACATGTTTAGTTAAGTTAGAAAACAGGTTTTGATATCAAAACAAACAGTTTTGATATCCTAGAGTAGTTTGGTTACAAAATACGCGAGAAAACGCATTTTGGCCGAAACTACGACTCGTCACTGAGCCTAGATAACGTGGTAATCAGTAGGTATAGTCACTAGGCTCTATAACCATCGTGATTACGCTCACTTTATGAAGTTCAAACGAACTTCGCGTTGACCATAAATTGGTCAAAGAAGAAAGTCAAACGCAGTTTGACTTTAACGACAAAAACAAATGAAAAGAACGAAAGAATACTTACAGAAGGTCCCCGCAAGCTCTTGATCCGATTTACTCTCAGGTATGAAGCATAAACTTAAACTTAGAGAGCCAAAATCAGATTCAAGTGTTCTTTGGGAGGAAGTGAGGGTGGGTATTTATAGGAATTCAAGAACCGTTAAGATCGTTCATCGAAAACTGAGCTTTGATCTGGACCTTACATGTGTGCCCATGGTTTTCTAAAACCATGGGAGCCCCTAATATGGACTATGTTCATTGAATACCAGCCCATGGTTTTGCAAAACCATGGGTTAAAACCATCAACACTTCAAAATGGACTAGGTTTATTGAATCTGCCAGAAATTTCAAAAATGGTCCCTGCACTTGTAAAACTTGATTTTTGGCACTTTTAATCCCCGTTAACCCCATTTCAAGGCTCTAAAATAAATTTAAAGTATAGGGAACTTAAAATATGCTCAAAAACATCTCGGATGTCGGTTCGTTTGGTCGTACGGTTGCGTTATTCGCTTAATTACGACGGAAGTCATAACGAACGCAAAAACGATCCAAATTAAGCGACGAATGGAATTTTATCATGCCAAACACTAAAATAAAATATTTTAATGCTTACATAAATTTTTGTATGTCCGGATATATTTAGAACGTAAGATATGCGCGAAAATGCAAACTTGTGCACTTTTTGACGCTTTCAGTCCCTGAATGACCCAAAAGTTTATTTTAGCACACCGAACCCCTCAAAGCCTATTTCTAAGCTATGTAAAGGATATTTATGGTATGTTTAACTTATGGTCATGTTCCGGAAAGTATGTTCTAGTACGAATCGCCATACTTTTGCAGTTTGTCGAATTTAGTCCCTGTAAGCGATTTAAACTTGATTTTGCCATACCAAAGCCTTCAAAACTTATTTCTAAGTTATGTAAGGGTTATTTAAGGTATCTTAAGCCTATGTCACTATTTCAGAGTGTTTGTTGCATTAAACTAGTTATATTTACGCATCAGTGTGCGTTTAACCTTCCAGAAAGCGATTTAGAGCCCGAAATCGAACAAGAATTGACATGTGCAAACGATACACATTTTTATACAAATCCCAAGTATGAAACACAAATTTCATTGATTTGGTTTTTGTTTGATGGTCGCAGTGACCCAGGTGTCACAATGTGTATGTGGATTGATATATTTTGTGATGACCTAGACCGTATGATGCGTAAGAACTGTCGTGTTCGAATGTATGTTGATCGATGTGTGTTGATCGATGCACTGTTAGGATTTGATGTCTGTTGCTAATCTATTAGACTAGATTTGATGTTTGTGATCGTCTCTGTTATGTCCACTGCTCCGGATTGATGGTTGTGATCGATGTTTCCATTATGTGTTATCACTTGTTTATGAATGTCAAATGAATATGTGTTACAGTTATGTACATGTCAATGATCTGGTAACATATAATCCGTGGCTAGGTATGATGCTGACGATCAACTGTTAGATTATAATTAGGGTTTCTGTGTGTACGATTAACTGGTTATGCAACGAAACCCTTACCTCGACAAAACCTTGAATGTTCGTCGTAACCCTATGTCGATGAACCCTTGAGTGTTCGTCGTGACCTTTTACCTCGACGAACCCTTGACTGTTCGTCGTGACCTTTTACCCCGACGAAACCTTGAAGGTTCGTCATGACTTTTACATCGACGAAACCTTGAATGTTTCGTTGTGAAAGCTTATGCGCTGAATTGAACAGTAGGATATTTGGAACAGTGAACTGAGTTATTGTGTTGGTGAATGTGCATGATAATGAAATCATATTGAAGACTGTTAATGATGACCGATGAAACATGAATTGGTTTATGTGTTAACTGGTTGGGTCAAACATGAATAGGTTACATTAAACTGGTTGGACAATTGGGCTTGTGTATCGGGCCTAACATTTAAAGTGATCATATGCTTGTTTGGGCTTGAACTAAAGGGGGGTCGTACACTTTAGAAGTTATAGGTTTGGCTGAATTATTATTTATGTACGTACACGAGACCTACTTGATTGTGTATTGATGATTTGACTAAGTATGACTACGTGTCTTATTAATACGTTACCTGGGTGATGTGAACGAAGGATATGTGATTGAGGTGTTATATGTGACTCCAAACAGTTGCTGTAAATATGATGTGCGATGAACGATATAACATACTAAGTTGATAAATGGGAACCTGAATCTGTGTTATGAATCGATGCGTGCACTGAATGACTAGGGTGTGTTATGAGACTAGATGCATGATATGCAAGATGTTGATTATGTGACTTAAGTGCACGTGAACTAACTTTTATCGGTAACCATGCTAGGACGTGTTTGATCAACTGTTAAAAAAGTAACTAATCTTACCGAGCAAACCAAGGTGAGTTCACACTTTCTATAAGGCATGGGATTCCCGGTGGTTTGGGAATGGGTTAAGAAACTAAAACGAAATTTGCATATTCTTCTTGGGTAGAATATGTACCTCCATCCTCGTTGAGCAGGATGACAACATTAAACCTGCGTATTCTCCTTGGGTAGATTACGTACCTCCGTCCTCAGTTGGAAGGACGACAACCTATAAGTTACTAGACAAAACTCTATCATGAAGTCCCTCATTTTATATCGACTTAATCGTCGGGCCAATGGCGAGCGGGTCATTAGTTAAATAGCGCTATTAGGTGTCACACCCCGACCACGTGAGACAACGAAACGTGGCGGAAACGTCGGGGAGTGTTGTAACAGAATTAATTGTTTCAAATCCATGGAAATTAAAGTTTCGTTTTATTAATCAAACAAGAGAGTTTACATCGTTTTAAACAAGAAACAAAGAGTACATAACACAAATTAACTAGTTCTTGCTTCGTTTTAAGTCACTAAGGCACAAGTCTGCCTAGGTGTATCTTCATCAATCCTATGCATCAATTCCTGAAAACACATGTAAAAATAGGTACGTCAGCATAAAAATGCCTGTGAGATACATAGGTTTTGTGAAAATAAGATTCATGACTTAAGTTTAAAGAAAACTGTTTAAAAAGTAGCCATGAATCTTGTTAAGTGTTTTCTTTCATAAATCATTTGAAAAGTGATAAATAAACCAAATGATATATATGTATAAAAGGATAATGTATGGTTAAATGAATAAACAAGTAAAATGAGTTTGTATAAGATAAGTTGTTTGTAAAACAATGTCTTGTGAAAAGTATGTTATTTGTATAAAATGTTATACGTCTCAAATTGAAATGATTCAAATAACGCTACGATATGTAATACCATACAAACACTTATATATAGGAAGTACCAGCGGCGTATCCACCATGCTTGTATCATATTACACACGCCTCGTTACTTAAATCACTTACTCAAACCAAACCATCAAGATGTAATGTTTAACAATTGTAGAAATGTTTAGGTATAGTCAAATGTCTATTGTCAAATGGTTCACATGGTTCAATAGATACAAATGGTTCACATAATGTAATATAATGTGTTCATATGCTGGATGAGCATATGCAACAAATTGTAATGTAAAACAATGTACTAAGTATGCACACAATGGACATACATAGCATGAAATGTAATGTAAAACGATGTACTAAGTATGCACACAATGGACATACATAGCATGAAATGTAATGTAAAACGATGTACTAAGTATGCACACAATGGACATACATAGCATGAAATGTAATGTAAAACAATGTACTAAGTATGCACAAAATGGACATACATAGCATGAAATGTAATGTAAAACGATGTACTAAGTATGCACACAATGGACATACATAGCATGAAATGTAATGTAAAACAATGTACTAAGTATGCACATAATGGACATACATAGCATGAAATGTAATGTAAAACAATGTACTAAGTATGCACAAAATGGACATACATAGCATGAAATGTAATGTAAAACGATGTACTAAGTATGCACACAATGGACATACATAGCATGAAACGTAATGTAAAACAATGTACTAAGTATGCACACAATGGACATACATAGCATGAAATGTAATGTAAATCATGTACTATAAATGTACTAATGAACATAGCAAGTATATGATGTGAAAACATGGAAAGCATGAAAGTAACAAGTAGGCACATGTGTTTCACCCCAAAACAGTTTGAAAACGGTAAAAGAGGGGTCTATGTACTCACTTGAGATTGCTTAGAAGTCCTAGGATAACCACCAAGCAAAGCTAGAAGATCACGGAATCAAACGGTACCTAATATAGGTAACTACATTAATAAACCGGACCTAAATCGGGGGATCGGATAGAATGAGGGTTCGTAAACCAAACGAGTACGGAAACTCACGTAGTATGGTTCAACAAAGCCTACATTCTAAAATGAAACCTAACCTAAGTGCTTACGACCCATTACGACCCGTTTAGGTAGCTTATGCTACTTTAACAAGTCGTTTGCGTAAAACGTGTACAGAACGCCTAACTAGCCCTATGATAAGTAAAATGTGCCTTAACATGTCTAATATTGTTGCCAAATCAGTTTAGATATCAAAAGTTATGTTACATATGCTTAAAATGAATTTTGGCGTAAAAAGGGCATTTTGGTAATTTTTCCTAAGGCATATATACTACCTATCATACAACTACTCAAACGATGTGACCATAAGGTATAACCTCGGAAGGTTATTCCCTATACAACTATGGTCACCTAATATGTTTGGTCGGATCCTAATGATCAACCAAACGGGTCGGGTTCGAAAGTGTAAGCGATTGTTTAGATCGCTTACCTTTACGACCCTATATAAGCACTAAACTAAAAGTGACGAGCTAAGCATGTTAAAGCATGTTTAACTAAGTTTAGAAAACAGGTTTGGTATCAAAACAAATGGTTTTGATACCTAAGAGTAGTTTGGTTACAAAATACGCAAGAATGCGCATTTTGGCCGAAACTACGACTCGTCACTGAGCCTAGATAACATGGTAATCAGAAGGTATAGTCACTAGGGACTATAACCATCGTGATTACGCTCACGTTATGAAGTTTAAACGAACTTCGCATTGACCATAAACTGGTCAACGCAGAAAGTCAAACAAAGTTTGACTTTTAACGCTAAAAGAATAAAAATAACGAAGGAACACTTACAAAGGGTCCCCGAAAGCTAATCTCGATCCAAATAGCTCAGGCATGAAGCAAGGGCTTCAACTTAGAGCACATTTAGATCAGATTTTGTGAGGAAGAATAGAAATTAAGGTGGGTATTTATAGGAAATGGACCACCGTTAGGATCGTTTCTCGAATACCGTGCTTACATCTCATCCGTACATGTGTTGGAACATTAAGGTAACTCAAATTGGCCCCCCACCATCAGGTATCAACATGTGCAAAAGGATTAGGGGTGGGTAACAGCTGTTTTAGAAGTTTTTTATCAGCTGGGAGTCCCTTACGGACCATAAGGTTGAGGTCTTACGGTCCGTAAGCCATCAACTTTACTGAAATGACAGTTTTGGTCCCTGCAACCCCAAAACTTGGTTTTCGATGCATTTTTGACACGTTTAAGCCCCGTTAACCCCATTTCAAAGCTCTAAAATGAAGTTAAAGTATAGGGAACTTAAGATGTGCTCAAAAATATCTCGGATGTCGGTTCGTTTGGTCGTACGGTTGCGTTGTTCGGTTAATTACGACGGAAGTCGTAACGGACGCAAAAATGATCCAAATTGCGCAACGAATGGATTTTTCTCATGCCAAACACTAAAATAAAATATTTTAGTGCTTACATAATTTTTTGGATGTCCGGATGTATTCAGAACGTAAGCTATGCGCGAAAGTGCAAACTTGTGCACTTTTTGTCGAATTTAGTCCCTGTAAGCGATTAAACTTGATTTTGTCATACCAAAGCCTTCAAAACTTATTTCTAAGTTATGTAAAGGTTATTTAAGGTATGTGAAGCCTATTTCACTATTCCGGAGTGTTCGTTGCATTAAACTGGTTATATTTACGCATCAGTGCGCGTATAACCTTTCAGAAAGCGATTTAGAGCCCGAAATCGAACAAGAATTGATATGTGCAAATGATACACATATTTGTACAAATCCCAAATATGAAATACAATATTTCATTGGTTTGGTATTGGTTTGATGGTCGCAGTGACCCAGGTGTCACAGTCTCCCCTACTTTAGGAAATTTCGTCCCGAAATTTATTCGTAGGAGTCTGTCTGTGACTTTGAGTCAAATAACCATCAAGGATAAGGCATAATCCTGATATTCCTCTTTAACGGACATTTTTTTCATAAATGGAAATGAAGGAAGAATCAGGGATATTCATTTCCCTTCGATGGAAAATTTTCAGAAACGAAAAATGCACGGAATTTGTCATTTTCCTTAATGGGTATCCTTCAGAAACGAAAATGAACGAAATGAGTCATTTTCCACGATTTCTTCAGAAACGAAAATGAATGGAATGAGTCATTTTCCACAATTTCTTCAAAAACGAAAATGCACGGAATGAGTCATTTTCCACACTTTCTTCAGAAACGAAAATGCACGGAATGAGTCATTTTCCACACTTTCTTCAGAAACGAAAATGCACGGAAAGAGTCATTTTCCTTAATGGGTATTCTTCAGAAATGAAAATGAACGGAATAAGTCATTTTCCACAATTTCTTCAGAAACAAAAATGCACGGAATGAGTCATTTTCCACACTTTCTTCAGAAACGAAAATGCACGGAAAGAGTCATTTTCCACACTTTCTTCAGAAACGAAAATGCACAGAAAGAGTCATTTTCCTTAATGGGTATTCTTCAGAAACGAAAATGAACGGAATGAGTCATTTTCCACAATTTCTTCAGAAACGAAAATGAACGGAATGAGTCATTTTCCACAATTTCTTCAGAAACGAAAATGAACGGAATGAGTCATTTTCCATAATTTCTTTAGAAACGAAAATGCACTGAGTCAACTCTAGACACACGACCAAACTTGTTGTGGTTTCTGTGCACTAAATTCCATAATTATGTATGCATCCATAATTACGCAATTCCTTGCACAGTCCGCACAATTTGTTTTGTAATGTGAAGGGGAAGAAAAATTAAACCTGTGATGAGTGTGACTAGACTATCATAGGGTCCTTTTAATTAGATCGACAAATGATCTCTTTTAATTAGACCACCAAGGAGTCTTTTCAGCTATTTCATCACATGATATTCCTAACCAGATTTTTGGATCAACCTGTTTAACTAGACCACTCAAGGGGTCTTATTATGGAATAGTACAATATAATCAAAGGGTCTTTACTATTACGTAAAAGCTCATTGAGGATTTAATATAGTACCTTTGGATATCCTACTATGAATCCCTTATACGAAGATATGGAAGATTCTACGAGGATTTGGATAACAAAACTTGGATTACACAAAAACATAAAAGGAAACACATAAGCACATAATCACATAGTTGTTTAACTTGGTTATTAATTTGTTATTAACTTGTTATCGATTGAATATGGATATTCAAGGTACACCAGGATACCAGTAGATGGGCTTCAATGTCCTCTAGGATCTATCTGAAAATATAGGATGATCTCCCAAAATTTTGATTTTGTTTTCAAAGAAACGTAATATTCGAATTTAAGGAACAAAACAATTTTAGGATTTACGGAAATACCCTTAGGTACCCTATTAAGGATTTATAGTGGTACTTTGGGTATTCGTCCATTGTTGTAACTTGCGCCTTGTACTTCATTTTTCCTTAGAAGAAACGGGTACTTAGGAATTTCGTGGAAACGCAAGATATCATAAAATGGAAAAAAAATTGGGGGGGGGGGGGTAGTTTGCTTTTCAAGGAATACGATTCCTTGATTGTCGGTATTATAGGGGATATGTTGTTTATACATATAACCACATAAATACATTGCAATGTAAATAAAAATTTATTTATAAACAATGATAACAACTGTTTCATGGACCTTGACAACAAAAGAAAATAATACATAAGACGTGATTATTTCTAAAGGGTGTTGTCTTCTATTCGGTCAGATGCTCATCCCTGTGCTGGATTTGCATTAGCAAGCTTTGGGCAATTTCTTCGGAAATGACCCATCTCGCCACAATTGTAGCAAGAACCTGGTGGAAAGCGAGCTTGAGAAGGATTGTTGTCAGCTTGATTTGGTGCAACTGCTGCTCGACAAACTTTTGCTGTATGACCTTTAAGTCCACAAATTTGGCATTCGCGGCACTTCACACTAGCATGATGATGAAGGTTACATTGGTTGCACAAGGGTGAAGTTCCATTGTATGGCTTCCTAGCAGGGGGTTGAGCTGGTTGGTTGGGGACGGCTTGACCATTGTGAGCGACCACGGCGAAGTTCTGAGAAGCCTTTCGCTTCTTTGACCTCTTAGGGGATCCAGTCTGTTCATCCATGGTCTTTGATTCCTCGATTAGTTTCTTATCATCTTTTCGGAAAAGTTTACCTTTCCTGATTTGAGATTCAGTCAAGGTAGCAGATAGCTCAATGGCCTGCCTAACCGTAGTAGGGTTACTACCAGTAACAATATCCTGAACTAAGTCAGGGAGACCATCAATGTATTTTTCGATCGCCTTATCCAAAGGCGTAACCATGGTAGGACACAACAGGCTCAGCTCCTCATATCGATCAGTGTATGCTCGATGTTCACCGTTGTCTTGCTTAAGATCGTCGAATTCCCTTTCCAAGGCCCTGATCTCGTGACGAGGCAGAATTCCTTCATCATCAGAGCTCGAAGCTCTTCCCACGTTTGGGCCAGTGCCACATCGGCACCCCTATCTCTCATCACACCATTCCACCACGTCAAAGCTCGTTTCTCAAAGACACTAGATGCGAAATCTACCTTTCGCTCGTTTGGACATTGAACATGTCTGAAGGTGCTCTCTAAACTCTCGAACCATTGTAGAAGTGTAGTCGCTCCTTGAGACCCAGAAAACTTTGATGGCTTAGCCGAGTTGAACGTCTTGAAGTTGCAGGGGGCATTATTGTTGTTGAGAGCTTGGTTACATTGAACAACGATGTTCGGGATTGCAGCAGTCATTTGCTATGTAATGACAGCTGCCAGCTCTTCAATAGATACCTGATTTTCGCGTCGTGGAGGCATTCTAAAAGGGGAAACAAGAGAGAAAACAAATGAAATGGCATTGGGTAAGAATAGGATGTTACAATTACCGACCAAATCATAGGTGATGGTCATTTGTTTGAACCACGAAGCAAACAGACGACACACAAAGGCTGAATCAAAGCAGTTAGATCCTCATAATGTATCGCGAAGACATGCTCGCCTATAAGTGGACACTCACCCCAAGAGTTCCCAGGTAAGAGTGACTGGTCCGATTATGTGGATTTGTACGAACACTCTAGCCTTAGACAGAAAACTCAGGGTACAGGCATTCACTCTTCCAGTTTGCACGTGTTCACACTATTTAGGACCCAAAACTTTGACGAGATTTTGAAAACTAAAAGGGGTTCAAAACCTAGTAATCAATCATCCAAAAACAGATGATTAATTTTCAAAGCGGATTCGGAATTGATGTTCTCGTCATGGTTATCACCTAAGGATAGGTGACGTGCATGTTTTAAGATCTAAACACAAGATAACTTGTGTTGGGGTCCTAGAAAAGTTATAGTCTAGGTCAAAGCATTACTAATAACCTAATTCCCTATAACCATTGGCTCTGATACCAACTTTTCTGTCACACCCCGACCACGTGAGACAACGAAACGTGGCGGAAACATCGGGGAGTGTTGTAACAGAATTAATTGTTTCAAATCCATGGCAATTAAAGTTTCGTTTTATTAATCAAACAAGAGAGTTTATATCGTTTTAAACAAGAAACAAAGAGTACATAACACAAATTAACTAGTTCTTGCTTCGTTTTAAGTCACTAAGGCACAAGTCTGCCTAGGTGTATCTTGATCAATCCTATGCATCAATTCCTGAAAACACATGTGAAAATAGGTACGTCAGCATAAAAATGCCTGTGAGATACATAGGTTTTGTGAAAATAAGATTCATGACTTAAGTTTAAAGAAAACTGTTTAAAAAGTAGCCATGAATCTTGTTAAGTGTTTTCTTTCATAAATCATTTGAAAAGTGATAAATAAACCAAATGATATATATGTATAAAAGGATAATGTATGGTTAAATGAATAACTAAGTAAAATGAGTTTGTATAAGATAAGTTGTTTGTAAAACAATGTCTTGTGAAAAGTATGTTATTTGTATAAAATGTTATATGTCTCAAATTGAAATGATTCAAATAACGCTACGATATGTAACACCATACAAACACTTTTATATAGGAAGTACCAGTGGCGTATCCACCATGCTTGTATCATATTACACACGCCTCATTACTTAAATCACTTACTCAAACCAAACCATCAAGATGCAATGTTTAACAATTGTAGAAATGTTTAGGTATAGTCAAATGTCTATTGTCAAATGGTTCACATGGTTCAATAGATACAAATGGTTCACATAATGTAATATAATGTGTTCATATGCTGGATGAGCATATGCAACAAATTGTAATGTAAAACAATGTACTAAGTATGCACACAATGGACATACATAGCATGAAATGTAATGTAAAACGATGTACTAAGTATGCACACAATGGACATACGTAGCATGACATGTAATGTAAAATGATGTACTAAGTATGCACACAATGGACATACATAGCATGAAATGTAATGTAAAATGATGTACTAAGTATGCACACAATAGACATACATAGCATGAAATGTAATGTAATGTAAATCATGTACTATAAATGTACTAATGAACATAGCAAGTATATGATGTGAAAACATGGAAAGCATGAAAGTAACAAGTAGGCACATGTGTTTCACCCCAAAACAGTTTGAAAATGGTAAAAGAGGGGTCTAAGTACTCACTTGATATTGCTTAGAAGTCCTAGGATAACCTCCAAGCAAAGCTAGAAGATCACGGAATCAAACGGTACCTAATATAGGTAACTACATTAATAAACCGGACCTAAATCGGAGGATCGGATAGAATGAGGGTTCGTAAACCAAACGAGTATGGAAACTCATGTAGTATGGTTCAACAAAGCCTACATTCTAAAATGAAACCAAACCTAAGTGCTTACGACCCATTACGACCCGTTTTGGTAGCTTATGCTACTTTAATGCGTCGTTTGCGTAAAACGAGTACAGAACGCCTAACTAGCCCTATGATAAGTAAAATATGCCATAACATGTCTAATATTGTTGCCAAATCAGTTTAGATATCAAAAGTTATGTTACATATGCTTAAAATGAATTTTGGCGTAAAAAGGGCATTTTGGTAATTTTCCTAAGGCATATATACTACCTATCATACAACTACTCAAACGATGTGACCATAAGGTATAACCTCGAAAGGTTATTCCCTATATAACTATGGTCACCTAATATGTTTGGTCGGATCCTAATGATCGACCAAACGGGTCGGGTTCGAAAGTGTAAGCGATTGTTTAGATCGCTTACCTTTACGACCCTATATAAGCACTAAACTAAAAGTGACGAGCTAAGCATGTTAAAGCATGTTTAACTAAGTTTAGAAAACAGGTTTGGTATCAAAACAAAGGGTTTTGATACCTAAGAGTAGTTTGGTTACAAAATACGCAAGAATGCGCATTTTGGCCGAAACTACGACTCGTCACTGAGCCTAGATAACGTGGTAATCAGTAGGTATAGTCACTAGGGACTATAACCATCGTGATTACGCTCACGTTCAAACGAACTTCGCATTGACCATAAACTGGTCAATGCAGAAAGTCAAACAAAGTTTGACTTTTAATGCTAAAAGAATAAAAATAACGAAGGAACACTTACAAAGGGTCCCCGAAAGCTAATCTCGATCCAAATAGCTCAGGTATGAAGCAAGGGCTTCAACTTAGAGCACTTTTAGATCAGATTTTGTGAAGAAGAATAGAAATTAAGGTGGGTATTTAAAGGAAATGGACCACCGTTAGGATCGTTTCTCAAATACCGTGCTTACATCTCATCCGTACATGTGTTGGAACATTAAGGTAACTCAAATTGGCCCCCCACCATCAGGTATCAACATGTGGAAAAGGATTAGGAGTGGGTAACAGCTGTTAACAGCTATTTTAGAAGTTTCTGATCAGCTGGGAGTCCCTTACGGACCGTAAGGTTGAGGGCTTACGGTCCGTAAGCCATCAACTTTGCTGAAATGATAGTTTTGGTCCCTGCAACCCCAAAACTTGGTTTTCGATGCATTTTTGACACGTTTAATCCCCGTTAACCCCATTTCAAAGATCTAAAATGAAGTTAAAGTATAGGGAACTTAAGATGTGCTCAAAAATATCTCGGATATCGGTTCGTTTGGTCGTACGGTTGCGTTGTTCGGTTAATTGCGACGGAAGTCGTAACGGACGCAAAAACGATCCAAATTGCGCGACGAATGGATTTTTCTCATGAAAAACACTAAAATAAAATATTTTAGTGCTTACATAAATTTTTGGATGTCCGGATGTATTCAGAACGTAAGTTATGCGCGAAAGTGCAAACTTGTGCACTTTTTGACGCTTTTAGTCCCTGAATGAGCCAAAAGTTTATTTTAGCACACCGAACCCCTCAAAGCCTATTTCTAAGCTATGTAAAGGACATTTATGGTATGTTTAACTCATGGTCATGTTCCGGAATGTTCGTTACATTACGAATCGGCATACTTTCGCAGTTTGTCGAATTTAGTCCCTGTAAGCGATTAAACTTGATTTTGTCATACAAAGCCTTCAAAACTTATTTCTAAGTTATGTAAAGGTTATTTAAGGTATGTGAAGCCTATTTCAATATTCCGGAGTGTTCGTTGCATTAAACTGGTTATATTTACGCATCAGTGCACGTATAACCTTCCAGAAAGCGATTTAGAGCCCGAAATCGAACAAGAATTGATATGTGCAAATGATACACATATTTGTACAAATCCCAAGTATGAAATACAATATTTCATTGGTTTGGTATTGGTTTGATGGTCGCAGTGACCCAGGTGTCACATTAGGTTTGACAAGCCTCACACCGTGCCGCAGAGGACGGGAGTGGACTAATGGATCTGGGCACTTTGTCAATGATGATAGACATTGACGTAGGTCACCACTTTCTCATTCAATTGTCGATATGGTAACGGTCTAGTGGTTAACATGGGGTAGCCCCCACTGGTTATGGTTTGGGAAACAATGAATTGGATAACTTATGGTTTTGAATGAACTCGTGATTTTTGGAACAACTTTAAAATGGACAACCAACTGTGAACTCGCTCAACTTTGTTGTTGAATCGTTGTTACATGCCTTGCAGGTCTATAGGCTTATATCAGTTGGAACTTGCTGTCTGGGAAGCTGGAGTGGTCATGGGTCGAAATACATGGAATCCCAATGCAAACTTACCGGTTTATGTACACATGGTTTACGAATCGCTTAACAAATGAGTTATGCTTCCGCTGTATTCAATGAATGATATGTAATGTTTGTGACACTTTACGTTAATGAATGAAAGTTTTCTTTAATTATATTTATGAGTTCAACGTGATTGGTGGCTTGGATCCTGGTACGTCACACGCCCCGCGGTGATTTCGCATGTGGTAATTTGGGAGTGTGACAATTGCCTTATCCAAAGGCGTAACCATGGTTGGGCATAGTAGACTTAGCTCCTCATAACGGTCCGTGTAGGCTCGATGCTCACCGCTATCTTGCTTAAGATCGTCGAATTCCCTTACCAATGCCCTGATTTCGTGACGAGGACAGAATTCCTTCATCATCAGAGCTCGAAGCTCTTCCCAGGTTTGAGCAAGTGCTACCTCGGCACCCCTATCTCTCATCACACCATTCCACCATGTTAAAGCTCGTTTCTCAAAGACACTAGATGCGAACTCAACCTTTCGCTCGTTTGGACACTGAACATGTCTAAAGGTGCTCTCTAGACTCTTGAACCATTGCAGAAGTGCGTTTGCTCCTTGAGACCCAGAAAATTTTGATGGCTTAGCTGAGTTGAACGTTTTGAAGTTACAGGGAGCATTATTGTTGTTATTGTAGACTTGGTTAACTTGAGCAATGAGCTTTGGGAGTACAACAGCCATTTGTTGCGTAATGATAGCTGCCAGTTCGTCATTAGGTATCTGATTGTCACGTCGTGGAGGCATTCTAAAAGAGGAAGCATGAGAGAAAAACAAGTGAAATGGCATTGGGTAAGAATAGAATGTTACAATTACCGACCAAAAAGCATGGATGATGGTCATTTGTTCGTACCACGAGGCAAACAAACGACGCACAAAGGCTGAACAAAGTAAATAGGTCTTCATAATGTATCGTGAAGACATGCTTTAGCCTATAAGTGGACACTCACCCCAAGAGTTCCCAGGTAAGAGTGACTGGTCCGATTATGTGGATTTGTATTAACACTCTAGCCTTAGACAGAAAACTCAGGATACAGGCACCCACCCTTCCAGATTGTACGTGTTCACATTAATAAGACCCAAACTTTGACGAGATTTTGAAAACTTTGAAGGTTCAATACCTTATAATAAATCATCCTAGAACAGATGATTGGTTTTCAAAGCGGATTCGAAATTTGTGTTCTTGTTGTGGTTGTCGCCTAAAGATAGGTGACGGTATTGTTTTAGAATCTAAACGCAAGTAAACTGTGTTAGGGTCCTAGGAAGGTTATAGACTAGGTCAAAGCATTACTAATAACCTAATTCCCTATAACCATGAGCTCCGATACCAACTTTTCTGTCACACCCCGACCGCGTTAAAACAACAAACCGCGGCGGAAACGTGGGGGAGTGTTGTAACAGAATCATTGTTTCACAACACATGGATTGAAGTTCTGTTTTATTGAATTAATTTTATTACATTGTATTGAAATTAGAAACAAAACATGAACAAATTGACTTTCATTGTTATTAAGTCACTAAGGCTTCATCCATTCCTATGTGAGCATGCACCAATATCATCATCAAACATCATCAACTAAGGTACCTGAAACATATGTGAAAATACGTCAGCATAAAAATGCCGGCGAGTACATAGGTTTTGTGGGAGTGTCAGATTCATGGCTCGTTTATATTTTGAAATAACTCGAACAACTTTGTTAATTGATATTAGAAAACCTAGTTTTGTAAAATGTTTGTAATGTAAAATGAAATAACCAAGTCAAAACAGATTAGTTATAGTTTATAAAACCTCGATGCCATGAATCTCAACTCAAAACATTTGTTTATGTAAACCCAAATTGTAAATCATTTTTGTAATAAAACTTGAATGGTTTATATTGTTAGAAAAACCTTGTAATGTAACTTCGTTTTGAATACACTTGCCCAAGTGATCTAGATAACGCAACAAAATATAATGTGTTAAAAGCACTTATATATAGGAAGTACCAGCGGCGTATCCACCATGCTTTTATCACATTACACCTGCCCCGTTACCTAATCACTTCCCTAACCCAATGGTTCCATCAGTTCAAATAATTCACATAGATCATATAGTTCCAAATGGTTCAAATAGTTCAGATAGTTTAATATAAACCATAATATTTGTTTAGAAAACTCGAAATCATTTAGCACATATGAATCACCCCCAAAACAGTTGAAAACGGTAAAAGAGGGGACTATGTACTCACTTGAGGATGCTTAGAAGTCTTGAATAACAACCAAGCAAAGCTAGAGGGATCACGGAATCAAACGACACCTAATATAGGTAACTATGTTAATAAACCGGACCTAAATCGGAAGATCGGATAGGATGAGGTTTCGTAAACCAAATGAGTATTGGAACTCTTGTGATATGGTTTAACAAAGCCTACATACTAAATCGAAACCTGTCCTAAGTGCTTACGACCCATTACGACTCGTTTAGGTAGCTTACGCTACTTTAACGCGTCGTTCGCGTAAAACGCGTTCGGAACGCCTAACTAGTCCTATGACAAGTATTATATGCCTAAACATGTTTAAATATGTTGCATAATCAGTTAAGTGACAAAAGTTTAAGTTACATATGCTTAAATACCAATTATGCATGAAAAGGGCATTTTGGTCATTTTACCTAAGGCATATAAACAACCTATCATACAACTAATTAAACTAAGTGACCATAAGGTATAACCTCGGAAGGTTATTCCCTATACATCTATGGTTATTCCCTTATCTTACGACCCTATATAAGCACTAAACTAAGAGTGACGAGTTAAACATGTTAAAACATGTTTAACGAAGTTAGAAAACAGGTTTGATATCAAAACAAAGGGTTTTGATACCCAAGAATAGTTTGGTTGCAAAATACGCATAAACGCGCATTTTGACCGAAACTATGACTCGTCACTATACCTAATCAACGTGGTAATCAGTAGGTATAGTCACAAGGGACTATGACCATTGTGATTACGCTCACGTTGCGAAGTTCAAACGAACTTCGTGTTGACCATTGATCGGTCAAAGCAGAAAGTCAAACACTGTTTGACTTTTATGCTTAAAAACGCATAAAACCATGAAATAATACTTACAAAGGGTCCAAGCTAGGAAGAATTGAATAAAAAATACTCAGGTATGAAGCATAAGCTTCAACTTAGAGCAGAAATGATTCAATGGTGAGTTGCAAGAATGAAAGGTGGTGGGTATTTATAGAATTCCCACAACCGTTAGGATCGTTTCTCGCAAATCGTGCCTTGATCTTGACCATACATGTGGGCACAAGGTTTTACAATACAAGGGGTCTCAAAACCAGCCCATAGCATCCAAATTCAGGGGTTAAAAACCATCAAACCCAGCTTAAAGACCAGATTCAATGTTTCTGTGCTGGGCTGCTGTCGCGGGCCGCATAGGAATAGGCCTGGGCTTACGCGCCCCGCCTAGTATCTTTGGCAGATTTACAAGTTTGGCCCCTGCAAGCCCAAAACTTGGTTTTCGATGCATTTTTGACACGTTTAAGCCTCGTTAACCCCATTTCAAGGTTCTAAAATGAAGTTAAAGTATAGGGAACTTAAAATATGCTCAAAAACATCTCGGATGTCGGTTCGTTTGGTCGTACGGTTACGTTGTTCGGTTAATTACGACGAAACACGAACGGACGCGAAAAACGATCCAAATCACGCGACGAATGGAATTTTAGCAAGCCAATCACTAAAATATAATATTTTAATGATTACATAAATTTTTGGATGTCCGGATATATTCAGAACGTAAGATATGCGCTAAAATGCAAACTTATGCACTTTTTGACGCTTTTAGTCACTATTGATCAAAAAGTTTATTTTTGCGCACCAAACACCTCAAAGCCTATTTCTAAGCTATGTAAAGGATATTTAGGGAATATTTAACTTATGATCAAGTTCCAAAATGTTCGATACCATACGAATCAGCAGACTTTTGCAGTTTGACGCAAATAGTCCCTGTGTTCGAATAAACTTGATTTCGACACACCAAACCTTCCAAAACTTATTTCTAAGTTATGTAAAGGTTATTTAAGGTATGTTAAGCCCATGTCACTATTCAGGAGTGCTTGTCACATCAAACTGATTACGTTTGCGCATCAGTTCGCGTATAACTTTCCAGAAAGCGATTTAGAGCTCGAAATCGAACAAGAATTGATATGTGCAAATGATACACATATTTATACAAATCCCAAGTATGAAACATAATATTTCATTGGTTTGGTATTTGTTTGATGGTCGTAGTGACACAGATGTCACACTCTGGTCCAGACACTTGTTTTTCTCCAATTTCTGCCCAACAGACTGGAGTTCGGCACTTTCGTCCATAAAGTGCTTCAAATGGTGCAGCATTGATACTGGTATGATAGCTGTTATTATAGGAAAATTCTATTAATGGTAAATGGTCGTCCCAATTTCCTCCGAAATCAATTACACAAGCTCTAAGCATATCCTCCATTGTCTGAATTGTCCTTTCGCTTTGTCCGTCCGTTTGAGGATAATAAGCTGTGCTTAGATTTAACTTGGTTCCCATTGCTTTTTCGAAACTAGTCCAAAAATGAGAAGTAAAACGGCTATCTCTATCAGAAACAATAGATAAAGGAATTCCATGTAATGAAACTATTTCATTTACATATAACTTGGCTAATTGTTCCATACTGAAAGTTTACTTCATCGGTAAGAAATGAGCAGACTTTGTTAATCTGTCTACAATCACCCAGATTGTATCATTACATTTTCGTGTCTTGGATAATTTGGTAACAAAGTCCATTGTTATCATTTCCCATTTCCATGTAGGCATTTCTAGTTGCTGCAATAAACCTGAGGGTTTCTGATGTTCAGCTTTAACTTGTGAACAGGTTAGACACTTAGCAACATAGGTTGCTATATCCTTTTTCATTCCTATCCACCAGAAATTGTTTCTTAAGTCTTGATACATTTTATCACTACCGGGATGTATCGTATATTTAGACTTATGGGCTTCTTCAAAAATTCGGTGGCGTAGTTTTCCTTGTTTGGGTATCCAGATTCGTTTCTTATGGAATCTCCAAATTCCATATGTTCCTTGTTCAAATTCCTTAATCATTCCTTTTAATTTTTCAGTATCGTCCTTAATTACTGTTTCCTGCATTTTTCTAATTTGCTCATTTAAATCTATCTACAGATTTAATTTGAGAGAACGTACTCGTCTTGGTTTTTTAGGATACTTTCGACTTAAAGCATCAGCTATTACATTAGTCTTTCCTGCATGATACTAGATACTACAATCATAATCACTGAGAAGTTCCATCCAGCGTCTTTGTCTCATATTTAACTCTTTTTACCCAAAAACATATCTTAGACTCTTATGATCAGTGAAAACAGTAAACTTGCTACCATACAGGTAGTGTCTCCAAATTTTAAGGGCAAAAATTATGGCTCCTAATTCTAGATCATGGGTTGTTTAGTTTTCTTCATGCTTCTTAAGTTGTCTAGAGGCATAGGCTATGACCTTTTGACGTTGCATTAACACACATCCATAACCTAACTTAGACGCAACACAATAGATTATAAAGTCCTCAGTTCCTTCTGGTAATGCGAGTATAGGTGCGTTGGTTAACTTGTGCTTAAGAATTCTAAAAGCTTCTTCCTGTTTTGGTCCCTATTCAAACTTAACTGATTTGCAAGTCAGTTTTGTTAAAGGAATGGCTATTCTAGAAAAATCTTGAATAAAACGTCTATAATAACCTGCAAGTCCAAGAAAACTTCTCACCACTGTTGGTGATTCAGGGACTTTCCATTTAGTAATCGCCTCGATTTTTGTGGGATTCACATGAATTCCTTCATGATTAACCAGGTGTCCAAGGAATTGCAGTTCTTGTAACCAGAATTCACATTTTGAGAATATAGCATAAAGCTTCTCTTTTCTCAATAATGTCAGAAGTGTATGCAGATGCTCTGCATGTTCATCTTTACTCTTAGAGTAAATTAGAATATCATCTATAAAGACAATTATGAATTTATCCATATATGGTTTACCCGCAATTACATTTGTTTACATCTACTTTAATTACCACCCACAGTACTGTCAATCCTGACTTGTGGTCATGCTACTACTCACAGTGTAGTAACAAGTAATGTATACAAAACCCCAAAACACCGACGATAATTTGTAGAATTACAAATACTCAATCACTATTAAATATAATTTAAAACAATTGAGGTTTTGTAAAAACAGTTTGCAAAAAGAGGAATTACTCACATTGCTATTTTAGATAATTCCTGGTGACTTCCTGGTTATAATCTATTAAATTAAACAATGCACACGTGTTAGTAAGATAACCCAATTTACATTAGCTATACCCTCCTCCCGAGACAGAACTCCAACAACTGAGTCAGGCAGAGCCTTGACATGCGTTACGGAGCTCTAGATCAATCAGGCAGAGTAACTAATACTTAACCAGGGGTTATAATACTTACAACGAGGCAGAGCTTCGCTTTTTAGTGGGTATAATACCCGAGTATTACTTCTACTTATAAGAAATTTGAGAGAGATTGCGAGATTTGAACGATTTCAACTGAAGCTCGAACTCCTCATTTATAGGGCTGGAGATAGGGCGGCTCACGGCCCGCGAGCGCCTGTGCTTAATTCTTCACGGCCCGCGAGGGCTTATAGGGTATGCCCTAGCTTTGCTGACTCAACGACTAGCCTCGACACGCATTACGAGACGTGGCGGCACCGGGTGCTGCCTGGTGGCCAGCTGTCACGGCCCGCGATAGCCTTACCCTAACTGGGTCGCGCCCCGTGAGGAACCAAAAAAATTGATTTTATTTGATTTTTATTTATATAAAGTTATTTCAGGCCCGGTTTTCGTATACGAGGTGTATTAGGACGTATAGGACATGTTTAAGGGTTTTGGGAGAGTTGTTATAGTTCAGTTCTTCGTTGAGCTTGATCGCCCTCCGGTACTATAAGTTATACCTACAATCCATAAAACATGAATTGAATTAGTCATACGTAGTTTAAAACGTGTTTAAACGAGTTCGCGAGGCAAAAGTGATTTAACAAACAAATTTTGCAAAAACTGGTCTCCGTCGCGCCACGCGCCGGCACCACATTGCTCCCTCGCGTGGCGCGAGGGGTACCCTTTTTCAGCAGGTGACCTGCATTTTCCCAGCACTACCAGTTTTTACAGAAACGGCCATAACTTATTCGTTATTGATCCGTTTGACACGATTCTTTTTCCTATGCGATCGTAATTTGATTCTCCATCACATGGAGTTAATATCTGACATCTGGATTAACAATTTTCTAGATTTTAAGCCCTCGGCTTAAAATTCAATTATAATATTTTTGACTCGTTTCGTAATTCGTTAACCATACTTGTTTCTCATTTACTATAAAGCCATAAACTACTACTTTAACTCCAAATATTTAACTTATACTTATTTCTTAGTGAATTACGTGGCCACTTTCTGAGTTATGCGCGTAATTCATTTTGACCCGTTTAGAGGATTTTTGTGCATGTAAGCATCAAACCCGTTCTTCTCTTTTCACACTTCGCATTCTCATATTTAAATAACTACTTATATTCCACCACAAATATTTTTGTGGTGAATTTAACATAATAAACCCATTACCCAGAATTTTACCCTTCGGTTAGTCATTTTACGCAAATGACCCATTCTTAGTCATTTGACCCACGAAAGTTTATGCCTATTACTTTTATACGTATCTAAGTATTACATAATCATAATGCGAGTTCCTAAACAACCCATGAGGGTCGTTTGTCCGATTTACCCGTCAAGGGCTTTTTGGTCAATTTTAGTCCCTCATTTTACGACGAAGGACTTTCACTATTTATTTGACCAAAATCGCACTTTTAACTATAAACTTATTTATGCGTACCTGGCCCGGGTTGTCACACCCCGACCACGTAGGACAACCAAATGTGGCGGAAACGTCGGGGAGTGTTGTAACAGAATCATTGTTTCATAACACATGGAAATTGAAATATTGTTTTATTGATTAAAATAGTTACAATGTCTTGACAATCAAAGAAACATAACATAAATAACTAGTCTTGCATCTTTTATTGTCGCTAAGGCCCAAGTCCGCCTAAGTGTATCTTGACAAGTCCTATGCATGATATCCTGAAAAACACATGTGAAAATAGGTACGTCAGCATAAAAATGCCTGTGAGATACATAGGTTTTGTGAAAATAGAATTCATGACTTATGTTTCAGAAAATGTTTAGTCATGAACCTTGTAATTTGCTTTGTCTTGTAAATCATTTGAAAAATGATAAGATCAGATGATATGTATAAATAAATGTAAGGTTAAATGAATAACCATGTAAAAATGAGTTTGTATAAGATAAGTTGTTTGTAAAACAATGTATTGTGAAAAGTATGTTATTTGTATAAAATGTTATATGTCCAAATTGAAATGATTCAAATAACGCTACGATATGTAATACCATACAATCACTTATATATAGGAAGTACCAGCGGCGTATCCACCATGCTTGTATCATATTACACACGCCTCGTTACTTAAATCACTTACTCAAACCAAACCAACAATGTAAGATGTCTATGTTTAAACAAATTTTCAAATGTATTGAATAATATACCAAAATGTTTATGTCAAGATGTAAATCATGCAACGTATAACCAATGTTGAAAATGTTTATGTGTCAAATGTAAATCATGTAATGTGTAACCAAAATGATATGTATGGCTAGTGAAATGCATCAACTAAACCATAAGTGAAATGCACAAAACAAAGTATTGAAGTAAAACTTGGTTTAAATCAAAGTTATGTTTTGTGTAGTAAATGCATGCTATACTGATATAGACATTTATGCGGTATTGTAAAAATTCATACATCCAAGCCTTGCGACAGTCGGATAACCCTTTTAGTAAAGGTTATCAAAATATGTATTCGGATTCGGTCATTCCTTCCATCCAAACAAACCCGAGATTACAGGAATGGGATTTGTCAAGTCCTATGGTACCACTACCTACTACCGAGCGGCATGATCGGTGTTAATGAATGTATAGTATAGTTTAAACAAACCAAATGTCATACCAAAATGTAAGCATATGATGAATAAGAAATGTACTAAGTATGCTAAGTTAACATATAAAGCAGAAAAGTCATGTAAATCAATGTGCTAGCATGCTATCAGTTAACATACATAGCAGAAATGTAATGTAGAACCATGTACTAAGTATGCACACAATGGACATACATAGCATAAAATGTAATGAAATCATGTACTACAATGTACTAATGAACATAGGAAGTATATGATGTGAAAACAGGAAAGCATGAAAGTAACAAGTAGGCACATGTGTTTCACCCCAAAACAGTTTGGAAAACAGTAAAAGAGGGGTCTATGTACTCACTTGAGATTGCTTAGTAGTCCTTGAGTAACAACCAAACAATGCTAGAGATCACGGATATCAAACGGCACCTAAATATAGGTAACTATGTTAATAAACCGGACCTAGATCGGAGGATCGGATAGAATGAGGGTTTGTAAACCAAACGAGTATAGAGACTCGTGTCATATGGTTTAACAAAGCCTACATACTAAATGAAACCTACCATAAGTGCTTACGACCCATTACGACCCGTTTAGGTAGCTTATGCTACTTTAACGCGTCGTTCGCGTGAAACGCGTTCGGACCGCCTAACAAGTCCTATGACAAGTGTTATATGCCTAAACATGTTACATAATTAGTTATGTGACAAAAGTTTAGGTTATATATGCTTAATTACCAATTATACATGAAAAGGGTATTCTGGTAATTTACCTAAGGCATATAAACTACCTATCATACAACTACTCAAACGATGTGACCATAGGGTATAACCTCAGAAGGTTATTCCCTACCTACTATGGTCACCTAATGTGTTTGGTCGGATCCTAATGATCGACCAAATGGGTCGGGTTCGAAGGTATAAGCGATTTATTAGATCGCTTACCCTTACGACCCTAGACAACGTGGTAATCAGTAGGCATAGTCACAAGGGACTATAACCATCGTGATTACAATCACGTTGCGAAGTTCAAACGAACTTCGCATTGACCATAAACTGGTCAACGCAGAAAGTCAAACAAAGTTTGACTCTCGGACTCGAAAAGCAATAAAAGAACGAAGGAACACTTACAAAGGGTCCCCGAATGCTAATCTCGATCCAAGTAGCTCAGGTATGAAACAAAGGTTCCAACTTAGAGCTTCTCAAATCAAGATTCTTGTGGGTTTTGCAAGAAGTGGGGTGGGGTATTTATAGTGTTCGGAGAACCGTTAGGATCGTTTATCGGGAAACGTGCTTCAATCTTGGCCATACACTTGCACCCATGGTATTGTAATACCATGGGCACATCAAACCAGCCCATAGTATTGAAAAATACCATGTGCACCATTGAAATGGACCAGATCCAATGTTCCTGCATGTTTTCTGCTGTCTAGGGGCTGACGTGGCCCGCTTCAAGATCAGACAAAACTCAGGCGGGCCGCCTGGCCTTGTCTGATCAGAACAAATTTTCAGAAATTACAGTTTTGGTCCCTGCACGTGTTTAAGGCCATTTCCGACACTTCTAAGGCCCGTAAAGCCAACTTTAAAGCCCTAAAATGATGCCTAAACATTGTGGACATGAAACATGCTCAGAAATATGTCGGATGTTGGTTCGTTTGGTCGTACGAACGCGATGTTCGCTTAATTACGACGGAATGCGCACAAGCGCGAAAAACGATCCAAATGACGCGACGAATGGATTTTTCTTATGCCAAACACTAAAATAAAATATTTTAGTGCTTACATAAATTTTTGGATGTCCGGATGTATTCAGAACGTAAGTTATGCGCGAAAATGCAAACTTGTGCACTTTTTGACGCTTTTAGTCCCTGAATGACCCAAAAGTTTATTTTAGCACACCGAACCCCTAAAAGCCTATTTCTAAGCTATATAAAGGATATTTATGGTATGTTTAACTTATGGCCATGTTCCGGAATGTCTGTTCCAGTACGAATCGTCATACTTTCGCAGTTTGTCAAGTTTAGTCCCTGTAAACGAATTAACTTGTTTTCGGCATACCAAACCTTCCAAATCTTATTTCTAAGTTATGTAAAGGTTATTTAAGGTATGTTAAGCCTATTTCACTATTCCGGAGTGTTCTTTGCATTAAACTGGTTATATTTACGCATCGGTGCGCGTATAACCTTCCAGAAAGCGATTTAGAGTTTTGAAATTGAACAAAAATTGATATGTGCAAATGATACACATATTTATACAAATCCCAAGTATGAAATACAATATTTCATTGGTTTGGCATTTGTTTGATGGTTGAAGTGACACAGGTGTCACACGGGTCAACATATAGACCCATTTTATACCTTTCTTTTATTAGCCAATACTTTATAGCGACGCAATAATCCAATTCCCGTTCACTCCTGTGAACATATGACTTGACAACAAAACGTTAGTCGATATTGTCAAACGGTGTCATCACCACCATTTGACCCATTTGGTCTTTATGACCAAACATTTACATTTATAACAAAACATGGTTTTTAATTACCCATTCACGCATCTGACCCATTTCGGATTTTACCACAAGATCCTTTTTCTTACGTATTTAACCCGTTTTGGCTTACGCCATGGGTATCCTTTTAATCTCAACTTACATTTAGTCAACACGTGACTAAATTACCCTTTTACCCATTTTTCCCTTTACTAGTTACGTTATGAGGTAACCTTAAAGAAAACTTATTAATTCATAGTCAATTCACGACTAAATTACCATTTTGCCCTTTTTTACCATTAACCATGGTTTTGATCGTTTTTATTCGTTCCGACTCATTTCGTTTCGTGTCGGAACTCATATTTCAAATATTATCCGTTGTCGTATTTATCACCTATAAAATAAATACGTATACTACAAATGGGTGTAAGCTTTGCTTACCTCGCATCCAAACTACGTTTTTTCTTCATACTTGATTCGTTTGACTCGTTTCCTTCCCAAGCTTCACCTAGCTTGTCAAGCGTCAAACTATAATCATAATTCGTAAGGATGGTTAGATTAGTCATTATTAGTCACGACTATTCCACCTTACGTATTTCATATAAAAATTATCATTCATCGATATTGTAGGTCAGTTTGACTTTTAAAAAGTCAAATGCCCATTAATATATAAAATGCACATTCAAGTTTATCAACTAGTTTAGGCATTTCTCAAATTACCCGGTAGGGGTTCTTTTAAGCCACCGTTTAACAAATCTTTTAACCCGGATCATTATATTTCCAACACTTCAACTAGTTCAAGCGATTATCAAAGCTAAATTATTTATTCATTTCACAAGAACTAAGGGTTCTCATCTATAAGTGAAACCCGTTTCATCATATTTCTAGCATTCATCTGAACACCTAATATAATCAAGTTCTTCATATGAACTACTATATAACACAATTTCATACATCTAATTACATGAATAAAATTACCAATTTCATCATAACATACAAAAACCCATTTCAACTCATGCCTGAGCTTTCACTCGAACTTATAATTTGTTCAAGTATCTCGCTTCAACTACCAATTATGATGGTTCTAAGCACATGTATATCATCATCTTCACTATATAGTCAAAACCCACTTCCTAGTTTACTTGTTAATCACTTACAAGTAACCTTACATCAAGTACTTCATAATTTCATCATAACTAACGAAATTAAACATACATAAACATCCAATTTCAACTTTGGATCATAATCCAACAACCTATTTACAAGTAACCTACTTGTCTAAAAATTCAACTTTAACCAATCTAGGTTTTATGACATACCTTATGATCCCCATGACTAGGTGTTCGTTTATACGTGTTTATGCTTCGATTTGGTCTTGAATTGATCCTCAATTTGGGTTTCTTAGCTTGAACAAGGGTGAAACCCTTGTTTTTCCCCTTCCTGGTCATACGCGCACACACACACACTTAGTGTGTGTGTTGTGTTTTATTTTCTTGTTTTTGTTAAAAAAAGTTTGCCCACTTGGCCATAATAGTCCCTCATGTTTTATTTTGATCAAATAACTCACTATTTATCACTTAATCACATATTACTAACTAGGTTAATTATTCCTAGTTATCTTAATGGGTTCGGGAAGTTATAACTCGTTTTATTTTAAGTCCCGTTAACTCGGGCCTTTTATTACTTTGTTTTCTCAAAGTGATTATTCTCCTTTTGATTAATATTAGGTTTAATTATTTAAATCCTAATATTTACCGGGTTAATTTTTACCACCACGGTATTTTACCCATTCCTTATTATTAACGTGGTTTGACTATCAAACCTGTTTTCGGGGTGTTACATTTGTAGGCTTTGGTTATCTTTGTAATGGTATGTTTATGTTGAATGTTGATGTTTCTTTTATGAGTGAATTTGTTTGTGTTGCTTCATCTAGTAATGTTAATGACATAGCTTCAACTAGTAATAGTAAAAACTTGACTGATTCAAAAATATGGCATGCTAGACTAGGACATCTACATTATAAAAGAATTAAAGAAATATCTAAAATGAGCTTAATTCCACCTATTAACATAAACAATGACAAATGCCATATTTGCAAGGTGAATAAGATAACTAAAAAGCCTTTCATGTAATACGTTCATATGGAAAGTAAAATGGTTGATTTGATATATAGCGATCTATGTAACTTTCATGCTACACCATCACTAGGTAATAAATGTCACACCCTGGCTTTGCGGAAGCGTGGGTTTATTTGGTGTGACTTCTTAATACCATAGCAACAATCATAACAATGCTATATGATAAAAACATGAGATATTCACCCGTTAATAGAGTTTAGAAAAATACCATATGATACTTGTCTTAAAACATCAATCGCAAAATAAGTTACAAACCTTGACTTGATTTAATGAGTTCGTAAAAACTTAGCAAAAGACTTTAAACAATACTAGGTTTAGAGATATGTTGCCCGTCCAGGAAGAGGTTACACCTTCTAAACCCTACAACTCTGGATGACTTCTTTATTCAAACGCAGCTTGAAAAATATGCATACCGTGCCAGATCCATTAGTTTCCTGAAATACATGTAGTTTGAAAAATCAACATAAAGTTGAGCGAGTTCATGTGTAAGTGAGTATGTATAAACCTTTGTAATAGGTTTGTATGTAAGAAAATCCCTGGTATGTAGCAATTAAGGAAAAAGAGATCACCAATGGTTTGCAAGGCCATTGATATGTGTGAAGTGCAGTAGGAAGACTCAAACCTAGCAGATTTTTGCGTCGGGTACAATGTCACCGCCTGGCCCACTAAGCGGACTCAGGAGTGGGGCTCGCTACACCCAAATAGATCTATCACTGCTGACCCTCGGTCCTACAATGAGGATTAATGGCCTCCAGTTTCAGCCTACCCACTCACATGATCTAAGTAGTAACCCTCCTTAAGCTAACCATACCATGTATAAAAGTATTCGTAATCATTATAACATGTATTTCACCCCTGAAGTATAAAAACTGAAAACAGTTAAGAGAAAAGGGGGACATGAACTCACAGTATTGCGTCTTCGTATTTGTAACCCAAATCTCCGTGGCAAACATGACTACCTACAATGGTCTAACGTCTATTAGACGAACGGGTAGTGCCTTGTCTTAGTATTTGTGTTTTTGGGTTACGTTTCTGGTATTATTCCAAGTTATAACTGTTTTTAAGGTTTTGAAATAATAGTTAGACAACTATTTTAGAGTTATACTTCTCAAGTATTGTATATGCGTATTTCCTTCCCAAGGATGGGGGTAATTTATACTTGTATACTCGTATTCTTAAAATAATATATGTACCTGTATATCCTGCCAAGTAATGGCGTCGTATTTCGATGTATTGTTCCAAATAAAAATATGTTAATATATTCCAAAAAATAACATATTTCTGTTTCTACAGTTTCCAAAATGATAATTTACCAAACTATACGTATACGTTATAATTCCGAAAAATATATTTTTAAGTCTCACCTGAAAATATATTTTAGATCACTTGTCTAAAATGTTCTGATTCCAAAATATACATATTTTTCCCAAAAATATTATATTTTACTTCATACAATTTCCCAAAATAATACTTTGTCAAAATACACCATTAAGAGTATTTTCCGAAAATACGCGCGTTAAATTTTAGAGTTCGCGTTGTAAAAACAATACCGATGTAACTTAAATATTGATTTGTGAGGGCGTTGGTATTATTTTGGAGTCGTATTGTCATGATATATCAAGTAATATTATTTTTACCCTAAAAATAATATATCTTTAGTTCACATAATAATCACGTGAGCACACAAGCGTTTTATTAAGAAATATATATTCTCAACATATATTTAACAAGTTTCCTTTACAAAAATCCACCTCCGACACTTGGTTAATTTGTAATAAAAATCATGACGAAATTTATATTTTGAAAACAAGTTAAAAATATATCTATAAACACTTGTCCCAAAAATATTTCCAAGTGTTATATTTCTGGAAAAATTTCGCCAGAGTTTCCTCTGTAACTGGAGGTGGCCAGCTTACTAGCATATCATTTTCTTAAAAAAATTCAATCAACCATTTATCAATCATCAATATACAATATTCCAATATCAAACTTGTCAAAAATAATTATAAATCGCAAACTCATGAACTTGTAAGTTGTGTAAAAATATGTGGCAACCTTTTAACATTTTTAGTGGATCTCGACATTTTTAAAAATAAAATTAGTTCCTTGGAAACTTTATTTTTAAAGAATGTGTAATTTTACAACTTCTAGTCAAAAATTACGAAAATGTTTCTTTGTTAAACCTTCTTGTTACACAAGTGTTTACACACTTGTTTAGTTACTAAAATACCTTTAGTTTATGAAAGATCCGGCTTTTAAACAAGACTTGTATATTTTTTTACTTGATTCTTCCGAAAAACCACTTGTAGATCTTTAGATCTACTAGTTTAGAACTCTATTTTACAAGAAAAAATCACTTTTACACAAGTTCATGTTTTGTTAGTGGAAGAGTTCATCATCTTGTAACTTTCATACTTAACAAACTACTAGTTCATGTTCCATGAACATGATCTAGCATGGTTAGATGATGACCTATCCCACTACTAGCATCAAACAACATAAAATATTCACAACAAAGCAAGATTTACAAGATTTACACAACTAGTTTCTTTTTAACCAACTAGTTCATCATTCTTTCAAGACTTTATGTTTTGATCTTGTGTGATCTTGGATTTTAACCGTTAAATCTCTTATTAACCATTTTAAACAAGAATAAGAAGATGTTGGGAAGCACTTACTACTAGCTCGAGGCTAGGGAAGAAACAAAGCGTAAATAAGGTGGATAAAAGCAATGTAGAGAGGTTCTTGAGATTCCGAAAGCACCGAGCCTCCTTGTATGTCACCTTTCACCCTTGTGTGTATGTAGAATGAGTGAACAAGACTTGAATGATGGGTGGATGTGGGATGATGGTTTCGGCCGTAGGTATCAAAGGGAGGGAGAGAGAGCAACTTGTGAAATGTTAGATGCAAATGAAAGTCTTATCCTTCAAGTATTCTTATAGACCATTCATCTCTATTACCCATTATATAAAGTGTCATCAAGATATTAGACAAGCCTCATTATAATAATCAAAAATTGGTGGAGGGTGTCCCCTTGGGGAACCGATCGGTTAGGGGGGGGGGGTTATAGTTAGATTGCAATGGAACTTGGTTAAGTGTCTAGTTTATTTAGTTAGGAAATTAAATAGGTTATTAGTGTGTTATGTAATATAACGGGTGTTAGGGTGTTCGGGGACCCTAACTAGCTCAGAAAAGTACAAATAATGTCATTGACAATATTTTTATGTTCCGGGTAAAGTCCGGTTGTTCGGTTGGATACTGATCCGTTAAAGTGCATATAAGTATTTAAAGTGCCTTTACTAGTTATGTTAAATGCTGAATTTTTGTATAAAGTGCAGTATTTTGCAATCAAAGCATGTTTTAGGCACATCCGGTCACTATAACTATCGCCTAGTGACGCAGTTTCACAATCCTCACCTCCCTACACTCCCTTCTAGTGTAGTAATCTATTCCCGGCTCATACTGGCCTCAGAGACAGTGTCTGTCTAGTGCTGGCTATGTCAGGATGTTACTGGGTTATCCGTTCATTGTGCTAACTGTGCTTTTGTGCATCAAGTTTGTCACTATAGTTTTGTGTGTAATAATAGAGTGACAGTAATAAAATGTGATGCATGAGTATGTATGTATCAGAAATCAAGAAGCAGTTTAACCATAGCTGTAAGCAAGCACAGTAATTAAGCATTAATTAAATATTAATTAATTCGTACGGATACCTGGTTTTGTGAGGGTTGTCACAATAAAAAGTATGTAGTAACGTTTATAGATGATGCTACTAGATTCTGCTATGTTTATTTGTTGCATGCTAAAGATGAAGCTCTAGAAAAGTTTAAGATCTATAAACAAGAAGTAGAGATTTATCAGAGTGGGTTGATCAAAACCCTACATACAGACAGAGGTGGTGACTATATTGATCCAGTGCATTTCCAATCGACTGGAATAATACACCATACCATAGCTCCTTACACACCGGAACAAAATGGTATGGTGGAAAGGAAGATAGGAATCTAAAGAAATGGTCAATAACATGTTTTCCTATTCGGGCCTAAGTGAGGGCTTTTGGGGTGAGGCTATGTTGACAGCCTGCTATTTGTTAAATAGGGTTCCAAATAAAAGGAACAAGACCACCCCTTTTGAGCTTTGGCATAAAAAACCACCTGAGCTGCATAAACTGAGAGTTTGGGGTTGTATAGCCATGGTAAGGCTCACTGATCCTAAGATATGGAGCATAGGAGAAAGAGGTATAGATTGCATTTTCATTGGGTATGCTGAGCATTCATTTGCTCATAGGTTCTATGTTATAGAACCAAATGACTACGTGTCTGTGCATACGGTAATTGAGGCAAGAACTGCAGATTATGATGAGAATAGATTCTCTTCAATACCTTGGCCTAGGGACATGGTTCCAACCTCTAGTAACTCTCAAGTGGCTGATCAAGTGATTGATACTCCTCCGGAACCTTGGAGGAGTGGTAGAGCAAGAAAAGCTAAATCATTTGGTGATAATTTTTAACTATATTTGGTGGAATGGTCTAGAGATGAAATTAAAATTCAATATCAATATTGTTTCAATATTGAGGAAGATCCTAGAATCTATAGTGAAGCCATGGCATCACAGGATGTAGCTTTCTGGAAAGAAGCTATAAATGATGAGATGGATTGTATTATGCAGAATAACGTTTGGAAATTGTCTGATCTACCCCCAGGGTGTAAACCACTTTGTTGTAAATGGATCTTCAAGAAGAAGATGAAAGTAGATGGTTCAATTGATAAGTTTAAAGCCCAATTGGTTATCCAAGGCTTTAGACAAAAGGAAGGAATTGACTTCTTTAATACATATGCTCCTGTAGCAAGAATATCCACAATCTTGTGATTCACCAAATGAATGTGAAAACCGCTTTCTTGAATGGTGATTTGGATGAGGAGATATATATATGAAACAACCAGAGGATTTTGTGATTCACCAATCTTGTGATTCACCAAATGAATGAGAAAACAACCAGAGGATTTGGTGATTCAGTAGAGGACTTTGTTGGTTGCCTTAGCTGCAATACACAATCTTTTGATTCACCAAATGATTGTGAAAACCGCTTTCATGAATGGTGATTTGGATGAGGAGATATATATGAAACAACCAGAGGATTTTGTTATGCCTGGCAAGGAGCATAAGGTGTGTAAGCTAGTTAAGTCATTGTATGGCTTAAAGTAAGCACCCAAACAGTGGAATCAAAAGTTTGATGATGTGTTTTTGTCTAATGGTTTTGTATTAAACTAAGCGGACAAATGTGTATATAGCAAATTTGATGATTCTAGGAAAGGAGTCATAATTTGTCTATATGTAGATGACATGTTGTTCTTCAGTACTGACCAAGATCAAATTGATAAAAGAAATAAAATTTTGCCATCTTGTTTTGACACGAAAGACATGGGGAGGCGGAAGTGATCCTTGGTATAAGGATCAAATGGGAGAACAATGGCATATTGATCTCCCAATCTCATTATATTGAGAAGATGTCGAAAAAGTTTACTTTTCATGATAGTTCTCCATTTAGCACTCCAATGGATCCTGCTTTTAAGCTCTCACCAAATGAAGGTGTAGTTGAAAACCAACTTAAATATTCAAGGGCCATTGGATCTCTCATGTATAGCATGATTAGCACTAGACTAGATATAACTTATGCTGTTGGAAAGCTTAGTAGGTATACTAGCAATCCAGGTGCAAGTTATTGGTAAGCTATGAATCGAGTATTTAGGTACTTTAAAGGAACCATGAAATATGGTTTGACTTATACTGGATTCCTTTAGTTTGACTTATACTGGATTCTTCCACAAGTGGATGGACTTTTCTACTTGAAGAAGGTGCCATATCTTGGGCATCTAAGAAACAAACTAGCATAACTGATTCAACAATGGAGTCTGAGTTTGTAGCATTAGCCACAGCTGGAAAAGAAGCTAAGTGGCTAAGAAACTTGATTTATGAGATTCCATTATGGGCTAAACCTATATCACCAATATCTATTAGATGTGATAGTGTTGCTACCTTGGCTAAGGCCTATAGCCAAGTGTATAATGGGAAGTCTGGACACTTAGGTGTTAGACACAACAGAATTTGTGAGAACTCAACAGAATTTAGCCACCACTTAACCAAAGAGTTATGTAGAGATCTTGTGCACAAGGCGGCTGTAGAGATGGGATTAAAGTCCACATGAAATTTCTCGTGTTAAGATACCCAATTCCCACCTAATATGATGTTAGGTGCAGAATTCAATGCATAAAGCTTAACATCTAGAAATTGGAACACATTAGTAGCATCATCCGAAGGTATGTGTTCAGACCTGCAAGATAAAAGAGGTTAAAGGTTTTCTTCTTAATAGTTCTTTGAAAAAATTGCATATGCATGTGCAAGAATAAAGAGCTACCTATATGAGCATGAAGTTTAGCCGCTTCAAGAAGCTAGAACTTCGCTTTGATATGCTCATTGAAGGATGGGACACATGCTAGTAAAACTAGTGTCAAGAGAGAACATTAGAGTATGTGAATTTGTGTGTATATTATCTTCATGTATTCACTGAATAGAAAGGGTTCAATCCTTAGCGACACCCCTATATTCGAATATTTGGAATGTGTAATATACTAATGTGAAATTCAATCGTCGCGATATTTCATTTATGCATAGGTTTTATTGTTGTGAATTTGTTTAAGTTAATCAAAGATTACGCTAAAATGGGGAAGGAATGTTAGATATTTTAGTGTAAACGGGATTGACTTGGTGATTAAAGCGAATAATAATACACATCAAGCAAGTTGGAAGGTGTGGGAGTGCACGCTTGTTTGAGTTATTATAATTCGAATTGTACGGGCTGAGCCCGTATTCTACGGGGGTTCCAAGGGGGCAACGCCCCCTTGGCGGGGGTCCGGGGGCAGCGCCCCTGGGAGCAGGATCCAAGGGGCGGCAGCCCCTGGCGAGGTCCAAGGGGCAGAGCCCCTGACTGGGGTCAAGTTGGAAATTTTATTTTAATTAAATTGCTCTACTAAAATTGCATCAAAAAAATTGTTTTCTGGAAAATGCCATATTTTCGAAATATTAAATAATGACAGTTTTAGTGGTAGTTTTTACTTAAAATTGAGATAACTACCATTAGGCAGTTAATCATCCCCAACCCCAAAATTCGTAGGCAGTTTTTTGACCATAATTTTTTTCTGGTTCAGACAAATTCCTGACACACATACACTTGTTTAATTTTTCGAAAACAAAGTTGTATCCGATTAAATTATTCCGACGAACTACCGAAATAATTTAATCTGAGAATAATCATGTGCGCGCTCTCTCTCTCTCATCGTAATCATGTGTAGGGTTGTAAATGAACCAAACGTTCGACGAACAGTTCGTGAACTGTTCGGCGGGAAGTTCGTTTGTGTTCGTTCGTTTATTAAACAAACGAACACAAACAAGAAATTTCGTTTGTTTAGTTAAATGAACAAACATGAACAGAGATCGTGTTCGTTCGTTTATGTTCGTGAACGTTCGGTAACGTGTTCGCATGTGTTTGATAGTTCATTAGTGTTTTTAGTTTTTATATTTATTTGAATATATCATAAGTCTGACAAATTAAATATTTAATAAGTGTTAGTCTATTATATATTATGTTCATAGACGATTGTCTGTGTTCGTTTATTTCCATTTGTGTTCATGAACATTAGCTTGTGCTCATTTGTGTTCGTCAACGTTCGTTGCCTAAAATTAACAAACAAACACAAACGAACACGAACATGTTCATTTCCTTAACAAACGAACACAAACATAAAATCCCGTTCGATAAGCGTTCGTGAACGGTTCGCGAACACATATATTTTTTAACAAACGAACACGAACAAGGTCTTGTTCGTGTTTGTTCGGTTCGTTTACAGTCATGTGCGCTCTCTCTCTCTCTCTCTCTCTCATCGTTCGGTTTTTTTGAAAATTCCCCAACAAAGTCTTCAGTAGTCTTGCTTTGAATTAATTGATTTATGGGAAAGGGTGAAAAATAGCAGTGGCTGGCATAGACTAGTGTTGATTGAGACTACTGCTCATTATTTTTTGGGGAAATAGCCAAAATAGCCATGACTTGGTCAAAGTTTCAAGAATAGCCAATTCAAACGGCTCTGAAAGACTTTTCCTCAAATCTGAAACGTCTCAAACCAAAAGTTAAGAGGTTTCCTCATCAACCACCCACCGAAAGCCACGTGTCCACAAGTGCTGAAACGTCTCAGAACACTGAAACGTCTCATGTGAAACGTCTCAGGTGAAACGTCTCAGGTGAAACATCTCAGAACCTGAAACGTCTACAATTGTTCCTCTTTCTCGTTTTCTGCTGTTTTCTCTCTACAACCGCTCGTTTTCCGACAATCCACTCCGGCGATTAAGTTTTGACTTCAGCGAAGTTGTGGTAGGTGATGGTGATAAAACCCAGATGGTGATCACACACTGACCGGAGCTACGGTGATAAAACCCAGATGGTTTTGAGATGTTGGTCCGGTCTATTGAAGTTGTGGTAGGTGACGGTGGTGGGGGTTGTGGTTAGTGACGGTTTTTGTGGTGGGTGGTGGTTGTGGTGGGCGGAGAGTGACGATGGTTGGTAGGTGATGGTGGTGGTTGGTTGGTACGTGACCGTGGACCGTGATGGTTTACTGTGGTGGTTGTGGTGGTGGTGCTCGGTGAAGAAGAAAGAGGTGGAGGGTGGTGGTGGTGCTCGGTGAAGAAGAAAGAGGAACAGTAGTTGTAGAGAGAGAAATGAATGGTAACTGGTTTGGATGATAAAGTAGGTGCAAAGAATTTCAATTTCCAATGCTTGTTTACCTGGTTGCAATTATTTGGAATTATTTTCTTTTGTGGACACGTGGCTTTCGTGGATTGGTTGCTGGTTGAGACGTTTCAGGTTGAGGAAAAGTCTTAAAAAGCCGTTTGAATTGACTATTTTTTAAACTTTGACCAAGTCTTGGCTATTTCCCGTTATTTTTTTCATGTACTGGTGGTCCATGCCTCCATGTCTTTTGCTCTGATTTTTCTGTATCTTATCTTGTTAACCTCACAGGTCAACTGATTAACCTGCAACACACAATTTACTAACGATTTCTTTGGTGCATATCATGGCTTCATTACTGCTTGCCTTTTCCTTTCTTCAGTTCATCCTTACCAGGCTTGATGGTGCATCCAATCCATCAATAAGCTTGGGATCTTCGCTTATAGCTGGAGCACAATCTGGCGGTGCATGGTATTCCCAGTCTAGATTCTTTGCATTTGGATTTTATCCACAGGACCCTGGGTATGTGGTTGCAATATGGTTGGTGAGCTTTGAAGAAAATACGGTCGTGTGGACTGCTTATCGAGATGATCCACCCGTTTTACCAAATACAACCCTAGAACTTACCCATAAAGGGGAACTGCTTTTATTCTCTGAGAATGGTGGTGTTAATAAGATCATTGCAGCCAATATTTCCTATGCCGTGATGCATAACAGTGGAAATTTTGTACTGTATAATGATCATAAGGGTGTAGTGTGGCAGAGTTTTGACTTTCCTACCGATTCCTTGTTACAAGGCCAGAAGCTTTCTGCTGGGAGAGAATTGGTTTCAAGTGTCTCTAAAACCAATTACTCTAGTGGACGTTTTCGTATTAAGATGCAGATGGATAACAATCTTGTTATGTATCCAATAAACACAGATGACGATGGTGTAAATTCTTACTGGCATGATGACGGTGCCTATGACCCCACAAGCAAGTACTCAAAGAACTACCTGTACCTAAACAATACCGGATTACTGCTTATAAATGGCCGTAATTTACAAGTCCTCGTAAATTTTTACTACAAACCCGAACCCCGTTATCCTGTCATATATCGTGTGACACTTTGTGATGATGGAATATTCCGGCTCTATTCTTACAACCGCACCAACTCCAACTCCAACCCCAACCCAACCATAGTATGGAGAAAACCAGATCAGCCTTGTGATGTGAAAAATCTCTGTGGATTTAACAGCTATTGCACCATGAATGATGAGCAGCCTTATTGTGTTTGCCTTCCGGGTTCTGATTTTATAGATCCTGAAAAGAAGTTTGGTGGCTGCCAGAGGAATTTCACAGAAGCAGCATGCATAAGCGGGAAAGAAAACATGACATATTACAAGATGGCTAGCAAAGAGCAAGTAGTATGGGAAGACCATCCTTACTACCGGGACGTCACTGACAACAAAGAGGACTGCAGCAATTCCTGTTTGAAGGATTGTGATTGTGATGCAGCTCTTTGGAAGGAAAAAATCTGTGAGAAACACAAGTATCCACTGCGGTATGTGAGAAGAGTTTATGATGACACGATACCTACTGGTTACTTCAAGATAGGCACAGTAAGCATTTATGGCCAAACCAATGATTCCTTTAATTCTAGTTCAGTAGAGGTGCCACAAGGGGTGGTGAGTACAGGCAAGAAGACTTGGGTTCTGATTCTTGTTATAACCGTCGGGTTTTCCATCTATTCATTCATTTCTCTAGGTTTTTCTGGATTCTTCATATTTAAATTCCGTCTTCTGAAGTACAAGAGATTGTTGGAACGTAGAACTATTGAGTTGGCTGAGGACCTCATCCTAAGATCATATACTTACAATGAACTTAGAAAGGCAACTAACGGATTCAAACAAGTGTTAGGAAGGGGCTCATTTGGAACGGTCTATAAAGGGAGTTTTTACAAGGGGAATAAGATGATAGCAGTGAAGAGACTCGAGAAGGTGGTAGATGAAGGCGAGAGAGAATTCCGAGCTGAAATGCAAGTGATTGGGAAAACCCATCACAAAAATCTAGTCCGGCTGCTCGGTTATTGTGCCGAAGGTAAATCCGAAAGGCTTCTTGTTTATGAGTACATGAGCAATGGAACACTTGCTGACCGTCTGTTTAAATCAGAAAGGCTTCCAGACTGGTCTGAGAGAGTGCAAATCGCCCTTGACGTTGCAAGAGGAATCCTTTACCTTCACGAAGAATGCGAGTCACCCATCATTCATTGTGACATAAAGCCCCAAAACATTTTAATGGATGATTTTTGGACTGCTAAAATCTCTGACTTTGGAATGGCCAAGCTACTCATGCCAGATCAAT
Organism: Helianthus tuberosus; assembly: GCA_030545235.1. Classification (NCBI taxonomy): domain Eukaryota; kingdom Viridiplantae; phylum Streptophyta; class Magnoliopsida; order Asterales; family Asteraceae; genus Helianthus; species Helianthus tuberosus. The sequence goes on along the minus strand of JARYGA010008671.1, from coordinate 664,065 downwards.
CCAAGACATTTACAGATGCTCGAGGCACAAGAGGGTAAGGGTATACTAGTTCCAAGATTCATGTTATCTAATGGTTTCTTAAAATTGATTGCTTTGTTTTGTTTTGTGTCACAGGTACTTGGCACCTGAGTGGCAGAAAAACATCCCAATATCAGTGAAGGTTGACATTTTCAGCTATGGGATCGTGTTGCTTGAAATCATATGTTGCAGAAGGAACTTGGAAGTACATGTATCCAATCCAGAAGAAATTGTTCTCTCTAGTTGGGCTTACAAGTGCTTTGAAAGAAGGCAATTAGACCTGCTTGTTAGTCATGAAGAAGTAGACAAAGAGACATTGGAGAGGCTTGTCAAAGTCGGACTTTGGTGCATCCAGGATGAACCTACTCTTCGTCCATCTATGAAGTGTGTCGTGCTGATGTTAGAAGGGATCACAAACATTGCTACTCCCCCCTGTCCAACTTCCACATGGTAATTATTTCCTTTTCCTGAAAATAATTTCACTGTTGTTCTTTTAAAAACCTTATTGAGTCAAACGTCTCAATTCATTACAACATTCTTACTATCATCAGTTACATGAAATATGTCATGTCTTGTGTTTCATGACTGTTGGCCATTCTTGTTAGAACACAAATGTAAAATGAGTCAAGGACATGAGTAAAGCACCATCTTAACCATGATTAGCCCTCACTCATCGTCGGAGCTTACACATTTCTTATGAACATCTTCATGTTGTTCTGAAGCAAAGGATTGAAAGATTATATAGATTCACTAAAGGCTTTTGACGGTTCCTATTTGAAATAACCAAAAAACTTTCAAAACAGTTAATTCCAGCGAAAAGTAGTTGCCCGGTTTTCATAAAACAGAGCTTTGCTAACCGTCGTTTTTTGGGTAGGAATTTTTCTTCAAAGATATTAGTTTGGATTCTTGGTTGCCAAAGTTCCATTATATCCACATCGTTGATAAATGATTTTTTTATTGAACCATGTGTCCACTCTGTTTGCAGACTGGTCAAAGACATTAAAAATGTGTGAAGACTTAAGACTCAACCTTATATTTGTTAAATTTGTAGGTCCTGATCACTTAATATGTAAAGCATATGAATCTTCCAAACTGTTGGATAAACATGTTGATTTGAATACATGTATTCTAATTATGACCCTTGGTTTTCGTAACTTGTAATGTGTACTTCGTCTCATTTTTCATTGTCCAGTAGATTCTCTGTTACAGTGACCAACTTCGTCTCATTATACACCAGAATAATCTTACTCGATAAAAGCTGTAGGAATCCGTTCGTGTAAAAAAAAAAAAAAACTTTTATTAACTTGAATTACAGAAACAAATCAGAATGAAATAAAATTACAGCACAAATTACAACTGAAAATAGAAAAACAAGAACAGAAAAACTCGAACAGAAAAAACTGTTCTTGGCTGAGGATCGTGTTAGACACGGGTCCCTTAAAACAAATTTCGTGTCTCCCAGGAGAACACGTTTGCTTCCAGGATACAACAGGCCGCAAGCAGTTGCACTACCGGTCTTTACTCCAACCCGAAGGTGTACCTTGATAGCTTGAAGAGAAAAAGAAATCTGCAGTAGAGAAGATTGTATTGCTGTGTTAATCGGTCTGTCAAATCTGCTGAAGGAGTCTCCTATTTATACAGCAGGTCTTGAAGAAACTGAAAAACGAAATTAATGGGAGAATTAAACTGCATTAAACGTCTTTAATGCACTTTAATTCGTCATTAAATTCGCAGTCAAAACCATTGACTTCGTCAGTTTCGAATGCTGAATGTAACTGCACTGACATAACTGCAGCTGGAAGCTTCTGCGCGCAAGTCACACTGGTGCGCGCGCGCCCAGGTCTGCACGATCCATGCGCGGTGCGTCCGTTAGGCTCACTGCCATGCGCGCGTGCGCCATACTCACCCAGGTCCATGCGCGCCTGCGCGCGTGTGCTACGTCACCTGTGAGCCTCTACGAGCACGCCACACAGTCGCGCCGTTTTGGCTCACTTTGGTGCGCCGCGCACGTCACATCAGGCCCATGCACCATGCGAAGTGCAAAGTGCGCCATCAAAGCGCCACATTGCGCCTCATCGCCCACGCCACGCGCGCGCGCGTGTGCGAGTACGAGTTAGGGTGCTCCGCACCCTTCGCGAGTACACTAGTGAATGCTTCCATGAAACAATAAGGATGGAGAGTTCCCACTTAAATACCCCTTTAAGTTCCATCTCTCATCCGATGTGGGACAAGGTGCCACTTTCCCATTTTTCAGCATTCAAGTTTCAAACACCAAACTTTGAGCATCGATATCTCATTCATCTTAGCTCCGTTTTGGACATGGTTTAGTTCATTGCAAAGCTCTTCCGACATAGAACACAAACACACAAATAAATACATAAAACCCGCTCATTTTATTATATTTATTTCTAGTCCAAAATAGGAAAAAATCATTTTCCTATATTTATGAAAAATCTTGTTTTCACAAAATTTCCAACAATCCCCCACATGAATAGAAATCGATCTATCAAGTTTCAACGATACACGTTCAACAGTTGAGCATTGCAAGATAGGTAGGTGTAACCTTTGAACCTTCTTTTGTGAAGCATACTTAGCCTCCTAGGGTCTTGTAGACGCGGGGTCTTTGAACAATCCCCCATTTATGTAGGCGACAATATACATTCACACAATACTCTCCCTAGTCGAGTTAAGACCTCATGGTTGTGTCCGTTCATGGTCATGGAACACGTTCCTGGTTCTGCGAGAGCTCTAGGATTTGCGCCTCCCCACAAATCCATTCGAAGCGACCCCACTTCTCTCTAACATAGGTGATTCCTCTGAATCATTAAAAGTATCATGGTTAATTTGGATTTCATCAAAATCCTTAACCTCAACATGCTTAACCTTTCCTTCATGTCACTGATTGGAATGGACAAGGAAGTATACAACTCCCTTTATTGATTTTGGGGCACCCCCCACAGTGACTCCCTTTGGGTTTATGATTAAGTTTACCTATTGAACCTAGATCTTGGGATCTCCAGTCAACTAGGTTAGGTTTCCCTCATATTCCCTTCATCTATGGGCTTTAGTCCCATTCCTCTTGACAACCTATACACCTTATCTGTGCTTAAGCCTTTTGTTAACGGGTCCGCAATGTTCTCATTTGACCTCACATAGTCAACTGAGATCACACCCGTTGAGATAAGTTGCCGTACTGTGTTGTGTCTACGTCGAATGTGCCTTGATCTGCCATTGTACATCATGTTTTGTGCTCTAGCAAGAGCAGACTGATTGTCACAATGTATGCAAATCGCCGTCAACGGCTTTGGCCATCTCGGAATATCTTCCACAAATTGACGTAGCCACTCCGCCTCTTCCCCGCTTTTATCTAAAGCGACGAATTCGGATTCCATCGTGGATCTAGCTATAATTGTTTGCTTGGAAGACTTCCAAGCTATAGCTGCGCCAGCAAGTGTAAACACGTAACCACTTGTGGATCTATGATCCTTTATATCCGATATCCAGTTCACGTCAGTGTATCCTTCGATCACTGCTGGATCACGGGTATAATGCAATCCATAGTCTCTCGTGTATCTTATGTATCTAAGCACCCTCGTGATAGCTTTCCAATGATCCTCGCTCGGATTACTGGTGTATCTACTTAGTCTGCTCACAGCATATGCTAAGTCGGGTCTAGTACATGTCATTAGGTACATGAGACTACCAATGATCCTTGAGTACTCTAACTGAGAAACACTCTTGATGTGTGCAAAATGCAACATATAAATTACATCAAATAAGGCATAAAACTAACCCTTTTTAAGTACTAATATTGGAAAAAGAGTGTTTTTGTCTTCCTTTTGTATTTTCAGGATTAAATGAGCTCAAAAACACAAAAGAAGCAAAAAGACAGCTAAATCCAACATAAATACAAGAAACGGAACATAAGTGGATTTCCCAACCCCTCAACGGCATCTTCCAAAGCAAAATAGAGAAGGCAGAAGACTGAACACGCCCCGTGCTCAGCCAGCACGGGGCCGTGCCCAAGAAGCAGCAGAAAAGACAAACCTATAGAAGCTTCTATTGCCCACCACGGGGCCGTGCCCAGTGAACACGGGGGCGTGGCGAAAGTACAGCAGGCGCATTAATTGTAATTGCGAATTACAATTAATGAGGAGAGAGAGTGTCAGACAGGAACGGGGCCGTGCCCAGCGGACACGGGGCCGTGCCCAGCCCTCTGTTCAGCCTATAAATAGGAGTGCTTGGTTTCATTTCAACTCATCCCTTGGCACACCACCTCTCTCACACTTCATCCACCACCCACCACCATCACAACACCATCATCCACCACCATCATCCATTGTCCATCATAGAGTGTGTGAGTCGTCTCGGGATCCAAGATTGATCGTAAGAGTTCTTGACAATCAAGGCCATGTTTGCCTAAGTCTCTTACATCACTTGGTGAAGACAAAGTGTCTAGTATAACACTTTTTATTTCTAATCTTTTGCACTTTTTATTTGGTTTTGTATTAATGACTTTAATAACTAGTTACTTATGTTGAAGGTGATCTTTCCTTATCGTTTGTCTGTGGTGTCTTGGCATTATTTTACTGTCTATATAAAATAAAAGATTTTCACCATTCATATCTCCACGGTCTATGTGGAGGTATGTTGGCTACCTGGTCGGGGGTTAAGGGAACGGTTTGGTAAAGGTCTTGCCATTGTTCAGCGTTTAGAGGTCCTGCAATGGACCTGGGTCAAATTTAGTAGGACCTCCTTCAATGCTTCACGGTATTGGATGGCTGGGGTCCAAACTCTTTGATCCCCTCATAAGTTAACTACTATTAATACTATAACCCGGCTATTTAGGACTGTATCCCTGCTGACTCAGACTACTTAGTCGAGGGTAACGTCACCGCCAAAAGCGGGGCCGACCATAATACTGCATTAATAACTTAATTCATTATCTTCCAATAATCCACCATTTTAGGATTGTATCCTTGCTGACTCAAACTACTTGGGTGAGGGTAACGTCACCTTCAAAAGAGGGGCCTACTACAATAACTAAGATAATCTCTTAATTATGTGCAAAAGTGCGGAAATAATCAAAGGTTATACTAGATACGAGTCGGAACCAAGTGATTCATCTTGTCTATCTGTTTTTTCTTTTATTTTTATTTTCAGCATTTTAGTTAGTTTTTATTTTTCTTAGTTTAAAACTTTTTTCTAAACTTTTTATTTTGATTAGACGTTGAGGATAAACCGGTACTAAAAGCTCTTGTGTCCTTGGACGACCTCGGTATCTTACCAACGCTATACTACGCTCACGATGGGTGCACTTGCTCATATGTGTGTTTAGTGTTAGTAAAATATCGTGTTTTATAAATTTAAAACTTGGCTAAAATAAGTGTTAAAGGGGCTTAAAATATACACCTAATATATATAACACTTCACGCACATCAAGTTTTTGGCGCCGCTGCCGGGGACACAAGGATTTTAAGAAAGTTAGGAATCAACGGCCTAATCATTTTTTTATTTTTCTTTTTATTTTTTTAGGATTTTCTTAGTTTTTCAGCTTCTGCAGAGCTCAGCACGGGCCGTGCCCGCTGAACACGCCCCCGTGCTAAATCATTGGAACTGGCAATCCTGTTTTACGTCAGACAGTAAGCTGAACACGGGGCCGTGCGCACCTAACACACCCCCGTGCCCAAGATTCACTTACTGAAAACAGAACCGTTAGATCCCGGCGGTTGGTAATTTCTGACATAAACATGAGTGATAGTAATTGTTTTTACTTTCGGCACTCTAATGGTACGTGGTGTCAATTATGTGGTGGCAAACATGAAGAAGTAGCATGCTACTTTCTAAATTATAGGCCCCACTACATGGACCCACCGACTTCTTATAACCTTAAGAGGGGCGAAAGTAAAAATAAGCACTATTTCTCCCTCGAATGCGCCCAGCCAGATATTCTAGGGGAAATGCTCCTTGATGAGTTATTTCAACTAGAAAGGCTAATTATGAATTGGTTAAAAGAGCTTAGGAAGGATTTTATTGATCCACCCCAAGACAATGACCATGACGAAATGCTGGAACCGCATTCCGACAACCTCGTTGCTCCAAAAAATACCTTCGTACCTAGCAAAGACTTGGACGATAGTCGTCCCTGTGTCAATTGTGCCGTGAAGGACTCTCCATCGACTTCGTTCGGTGCATACATAGACCTGAGCGATTCGGCATACACCTTCTTTAACGAGAGCCCGTGAAAGGGTTGGACTTGTCCACCTAGAATGAAAATAGGAATTACCCTCACCGACAACCTCTTGCGTTCTCGCCTTAGTCTAGGACAATTAAGGTATCTTAGGCACTTTGGGGTTGTTCCAACCAATCAGGAGCCACCCGATACTAACGAGTTCCTTAAAAAACTAGACTACTTCATAAAACAGTCCCTCGACACGGGGCCGTGTCCAGCCAACACGCCCCCGTGTCCATCGAAAGATTCCATTCTGATCAGTATGTCAGAATACGGACAAACTGTGTCAGAACTCCACCTGCACACGGGGCCGTGTCCACTGGACACGGGGCCGTGTCCAGGATGCTGTCGTTTTCTATAAATGCGGCCAAGAATTATGCACATTTGGACCAACTTGGGACAGAGATTTGAAGGAATCTTCTCTCAACTATCCTAGGTAAGTCTAAAAGAAGGTTCCAACAACCCATCTTGTCCTTTCCTCTTTTAGCCATTTCCTTCTTCTCCATCTTTCTCCAAGAACTACCATTAAAAGTTTGAATTCTTCCAACTTTGTGGTAAGGATTAATGAGTTTTGTTCAAGGAATCCTGGTAAAAACATGTTATGTAACATTGTTTTAAGTTATTAGCGACTAAAAGGACCCCACAAGTTCAGAAAATAACTTAAAAATCCAAGTTTCCTTGCTCAAAAATTCTGCAGAAAGATGAACACGGGGCCGTGTCCGGTCACTGTTTCATTAAATAAACTATTTTCAGTTTATTTTTCGTAGGATGTCGAGTGAAAACAGCGAAACATCTTATGTGCATTCGTCAAACAGCCGAAGAGGAAGGAGACCCACCATTGAAGCTACACTTGTGCACTATGTGATAGCATTAAGGGAGGCTCTCGACGAAATGACATCAGTAGAGGAGGTCCTAATCGACCGTATTAACGATCTTACGATGGGACTTGAAAGCAGCTTCCAAGAAATTAACCTCTTGCACCAGAGGTTAAATATTCTTGTAGCACCTCCGATGGAACCAGTCCTCCCTCAACAGGATTGGAACCTGGCACTCGGAATTAACAACCCTACCGGGTGGGAAGACTTTCCGGCGGAACCTCCCGTGGAACACCAACAAGAGATCCCGGTGGAAATCGAAACTCCTCAAACTAATGCCAATGAGCCTTCTTTTCTCCTTCCAAGGGAGGTGGAAGAGTGGCTCGCCGACATATGAGGAGAACCGCACTCGGAAGAAGGAGTTCAAAAAGGCCTTGTCTAACCAAGATTAGTTACTTCTTGGAAATTTTGATAATTAAAATAAAGTAGAGGCTAGAACTCCATGGTTTATTATTTCTTTGTTTTATCTAGTTTTATCTTAATTTAGGACTATGTAAGGTCTCTCTATGATTACAATGAAATGATGGTTTTTAAAGTTTGGATGGTTTTTAATAAAACACACTCATGGTGGTAAGGGATGAAAAGGGGAACGAGAAAAATGACCTCATGCACAAGAACAAGGCAACCCGACAATTCTCTCCATGTCAGAAGGTTCAACACGGGCCGTGCCCAACCAACACGGCCCCGTGCTGAACCACCTGCAGAAAAACGCCCAGTTCAGGTAACTGGACACGGGCCGTGTTCACCCGACACGCCCCCGTGTCCAGACTTCTGTTTCTCTTGTTTTAATTTTGTTACTGGCACTTGAACACGGGGTCGTGCCCGGACAACACGGGGTCGTGTTCAGCGCCCAGTAACACAAAATTTTTGCTTTTTAACACCATTTTACACATCTAATCAACCTGAAAATTTATTTTTGGGACACATTGAGGACAATGTGTAATTTAAGTGTGGGGGGGATGCTAAAACCTTGAATTTTGCAAATCCTAAATACAAGCCTTACACAAAACTCTATTGGAACCGCTAATCACCCCAAATTTTTTTTCAAAAATTTCATTTTTCTTACTTGTCTAGATTTAATTCGGGAAATTCAAGTTCTCAAAAAGGTTATATTTTTACGAATTTACAACCGATAGCGTAGTGATAAAAAGAACCAACATAAGAAAATTATGAAAAGGCATGGCAAACTTAGTTAAAATTTGATTATATATACTTGATCACATAAAAACCCATTCCCACAAAAGTGAGTTTTGAGCCTTTATTGAGCATACAAATTTACATCTTTAGACTAAATGCTCATTTTTCGTTTCTTGTGTGAATAGCCGCTTGGTTCTTACAACTCTAGAACTTGCCATGACGATACATTCCCGGTCCTTATCAACTTAAACCCGAGTAAGTAAATGATGGAGGCATTAGGACTAACCCTTTTTATTTCTACACCATTATTTTTCTTTTTCTTTTACCACCTACCCAAAAATCCCCCTAGTTAACCCCTTTGAGCCTAAACCTTTTCATTTCATCACCCAAACCAAAAACCCTTTTACCCACCAAAACCTTTTTATTTTTAACCCTTTGTTTTAGTAACAAGTTCGATTTTTCGTAAGGTGATCAAAAAAAAAAAAAAATATGTTGATGATGAAGCAAAAAGAAAATAAACAAACAAAGTTCATCAAAAATAACTTTGTTTGAATAAAAGCTTCATCAAAATAAAAAAGTTGCAAAAATAGAAAATCTTACGAAAACCGACACTTGTTACGCTTTTCGCCCTTTTTCTACTAACCACTAACCACTTTCCCAACCACCTACCATTAATCCAAGCCTAACCCTTAACCCACAAAGTCCTCTTGATATTTACAAAGGTATAAAAGTTAAAAAGGAGGAGGATTGATTGCTTGGCAAGCTTATGGTAGGAATAAGTTCCATGCCGCTCTCGAGTGATTCACTAAAAATACACCTTCGGCCGAGTGTGAGTGATTTCTCTCGTGAGGTATGTGAACTTGTATATAAATAGAATTTTGAAAAGGCATGTTATGCCCAAATAAGTAATTTCTCCTATGAAACGTTCTAAATAAATCATTACGAATAGGATTGTAAATAGATAAAAATAAAACCCAAAAAGATCTTGGATTCCAAACACTCTACGACAAGCCAAAAACCTTCTCTTCTACCCATTCCATTTGGGAGTGTAAGCCACATATTAAAGAGTTTTGCTTGAGGACAAGCAAAAGTTCAAGTGTGGGGGTAGTTGATGTGTGCAAAATGCAACATATAAATTACATCAAATAAGGCATAAAACTAACCCTTTTTAAGTACTAATATTGGAAAAAGAGTGTTTTTGTCTTCCTTTTGTATTTTCAGGATTAAATGAGCTCAAAAACACAAAAGAAGCAAAAAGACAGCTAAATCCAACATAAATACAAGAAAAGGAACATAAGTGGATTGCCCAACCCCTCAACGGCATCTTCCAAAGCAAAATAGAGAAGGCAGAAGACTGAACACGCCCCGTGCTCAGCCAGCACGGGGCCGTGCCCAAGAAGCAGCAGAAAAGACAAACCTATAGAAGCTTCTATTGCCCACCACGGGGCCGTGCCCAGTGAACACGGGGGCGTGGCGAAAGTACAGCAGGCGCATTAATTGTAATTGCGAATTACAATTAATGAGGAGAGAGAGTGTCAGACAGGAACGGGGCCGTGCCCAGCGGACACGGGGCCGTGCCCAGCCCTCTGTTCAGCCTATAAATAGGAGTGCTTGGTTTCATTTCAACTCATCCCTTGGCACACCACCTCTCTCACACTTCATCCACCACCCACCACCATCACAACACCATCATCCACCACCATCATCCATTGTCCATCGTAGAGTTTGTGAGTCATCTCGAGATCCAAGATTGATCGTAAGAGTTCTTGACAATCAAGGCCATGTTTGCCTAAGTCTCTTACATCACTTGGTGAAGACAAAGTGTCTAGTATAATACTTTTTATTTCTAATCTTTTGCACTTTTTATTTGGTTTTGTATTAATGCCTTTAATAACTAGTTACTTATGTTGAAGGTGATCTTTCCTTATCGTTTGTCCGTGGTGTCTTGGCATTATTTTACTGTCTATATAAAATAAAAGATTTTCACCATTCATATCTCCACGGTCTATATGGAGGTATGTTGGCTACCTGGTCGGGGGTTAAGGGAACGGTTTGGTAAAGGTCTTGCCATTGTTCAGCGTTTAGAGGTCCTGCAATGGACCTGGGTCAAATTAAGTAGGACCTCCTTCAATGCTTCACGGTATTGGATGGCGGGGGTCCAAACTCTTTGATCCCCTCATAAGTTAACTACTATTAATACTATAACCCGGCTATTTAGGACTGTATCCCTGCTGACTCAGACTACTTAGTCGAGGGTAACGTCACCGCCAAAAGCGGGGCCTACCATAATACTGCATTAATAACTTAATTCATTATCTTCCAATAATCCACCCTTTTAGGATTGTATCCTTGCTGACTCAAACTACTGGGGTGAGGGTAACGTCACCTTCAAAAGAGGGGCCTACTACAATAACTAAGATAATCTCTTAATTATGTGCAAAAGTGCGGAAATAATCAAAGGTTATACTAGATACGAGTCGGAACCAAGTGATTCATCTTGTCTATCTGTTTTTCTTTTATTTTTATTTTCAGCATTTTAGTTAGTTTTTATTTTTCTTAGTTTAAAACCTTTTTCTAAACTTTTTATTTTGATTAGACGTTGAGGATAAACCGGTACTAAAAGCTCTTGTGTCCTTGGACGACCTCGGTATCTTACCAACGCTATACTACGCTCACGATGGGTGCACTTGCCCATATGTGTGTTTAGTGTTAGTAAAATATCGTGTTTTATAAATTTAAAACTTGGCTAAAATAAGTGTTAAAGGGGCTTAAAATATACACCTAATATATATAACACTTCACGCACATCAACTCTCGCCTCTATTCTTCCTTAGGCGTTGGGTATTATCAATTGGACTTCGAGCTATACTCGTATCGTCCGAATTGAATTTCCCAAGGATCTTATCCACGTAGTGAGATTGACTCAACACAAGACCATTTTGGGATCTAGTGATTTTTACTCCAAGAATCACATCCGCGAGACCCATGTCTTTCATGTCAAACCTCGCTTTCAACATGTCTTTCGTTGAGTTGATCATCTTATCATCACTCCCAATGATAAGCATATCATCTACATAAAGACATAGAATCACATAACCTCTTGGTGTGTCTTTAAAATAAACACACTTGTCACATTCATTTATTTTGAAACCATTGTCAATCATGACATGATCAAACTTTTGATGCCATTGTTTTGGAGCTTGCTTCAAGCCATACAAAGACTTGACCAATTTACATACTTTAACCTTGTTTCCAGGGGCGGAAAAACCCTCAGGTTTGTCACACCCTGACTTTTGCGGAAGCGTGGTTTATTTGGTGTGACTTCTTAGTACCATAGCAACAATCATAACAATGCTATATGATAAAATTATGAGATGTTTGTCCATTAATAAAGTTTAGAAACTACCACAATACCATTGTTTGAAAACATCAATAACAAATAAGTTACAAACCGTGACATGTTTAAATGAGTTCACAATGACTCAGCAAAAGTACTTAAATAAAACTTGAGTTTAAAATTTTGTATCCTGTCCAGGAAAGGGATACACCCTCTAAACTCAACAACCCTGGATGACATCTTTTATTCGAAACGCAGCTTGACACATGCATACCCCGCCAGATCCACTAGTTCCCTGAAATACTATCCACTAGTTCCCTGAAATACATGTAGTTTGAAAAATCAACATAAAGTTGAGCGAGTTCATGTGCAAGTGAGTATATATAAACCTTTGTAATGTGTCTGTATTTATGAAAATCCCTGGTATGTAGCAATTAAGGAAAAAGAGATCACCATTGGGTTGCAAAGCCAATGATATATATGAAATGATGCAGGAAGACTCAAACCTAGCAGATTTGTGCGTCGGGCACTTAGTCACCTCATGGTCCACTCAGCGGACTCAGGAGTGGGGCTCGCTACACCCAAATAGATCTATCACTAATGTCCCTCGGTCCTACAACGAGGATTAATGGCCTTATGTGTCATGCCCACCACTCACATGATCGCGTAATAAAAACCCTCCTTAAGCTAACCATACCATATAAGTAAATGTCTGTAATAATTGTAACATGTATTTCACCCCCGAAGTATAAAACTGAAAACAGTTAAGAGAAAAGGGGGACATGAACTCACAGTATTGCGTCTTCGGTACCCGTAACCCAAATCTCCTCAGCAAACACGACTACCTACAATGGTCTAACGTCTATTAGACGAACGGGTCGTGCCTTGTCTTAGTATTAATTAGTGCCTTTGAGTTACGTTTTAGAGTGTCTTCAATATTTTAGTAATAATACTTCTCATACTTGTGTATTCGTATTTCCTTCCCAAGGATGGGATATTTTACATATGTCTGTTCCTATTGGAATTATATTTTTAAGTCCCATTTTAGAGAATACATATTTAACCATATTCCTGTATAAAACCAACCTCCGATACTCTATATTTCGTTATAAAAATTATGGCGAGTTTTATGCTTGAAAAACATAGTCTATAATATACTAGTAAACACTTGTCCAGAAAATATTTACTAAGTGATAGGATTTTCGGAAAATTTCGCCATAGTCTCCTTTGTAAATGGAGGCGTCCATGCTTAATAGCATATCATTTTCTTTTACATATATCCCGTAGAATGTTCTCACATAGCCAACCCGACAATCATACATGCAATATACCACTTATGTCATTTCAGCTTTATTAATCAAAACTGGACTGTTTTCGAGCATTTTAATAAAATAGTTAACCTTCTCCAGAAATTCCCAAATCTTTACAGAATGTCATATACGTTCAAAATTTTTTTGTGTAAAAATATCGGGGTCCATTTCGTTACCAATATTTTATAGAAATTCATTTACCGGGCTGCAATCAGATTTGTCATTTTCTGACTGCAGTCTACGGATAATTCACTAAAAATTAATCGTAAGTCCGATTGACGAAATTCTAGTGGGAGAATTACGGCAACAACAGTGACCATCTACAGTAAAAATTCCATGAGCTAATTCTATTCAGTTTTTAAGTTATGACTCCGAATACAACACACTTTTTCAGCAGTAAAATCGCAGCTTGAGCTGCTGTCCAAAAACAGTTCTTTAAAAATAGTAAACGACCTCGAAAAATTACGATTCCAGTGCCATTTGATCCGTTTTTCGAAAATACATAATTTAGGCTTTAGAAAGTCAGTTTTTCGATTTATAATGACCCAGTTACAGCCTGTTGACGTTGGCTGAAAATACCAATCAGCATGCTTTTTACAATGTAAATGTTACTAAAAAACGCATCACCAAGTGTCCTAACAACGGTTTATCAATAAATCAGTGATCAAACAACATGCATGCTCATACCAACATAATCCAACCAGATTTTATCATTATATAAGTTCATGTTTAGGTTCCTTGTTCATTTTCTCTTTGTGTCCTTATTTTAAGCTTCAAACAACAATGTTTCGAACAATCAACGTAGAAGTGATTCAAGAGTCAAATCGAAGACTTACAACTAGCACAAGGGCTAGGGATGAACTTGTGAACAAGAAATGATGATGAAAATGGCGTGAGAATGCAAGGGGTGATGTTTCTTCAAGACTCCAAGCTCCAAGCTTCACAAGGTTCCTTCTATCACTTGATTTGGACTTGAAAATGGATCAAAGGAGTGAAAGTTGAAGTGGTGAGGGTGGTGGCGGATGTAGGCAGCCGAGAGGGAAAGAGAGAGAGTGAGTTTGAGTGTGGTGAATTGTTCTTGTGAAGGTGATGATGATATAAGGTGCATTGGAACTCACTAAGCCACCCTATGTAATCCTAGAGAAATGATTACTTAGATTTTTGGCCAACCACAATTAAGAAAAAATAAAAAATCCGAAGAATATATTGTGATGATGATGACCGAGATTTTCTAGGGGGGGGGGGTAATTTGTAAGTTTTGTTGATAAGTGGGTTACTTGTAATATCTAAGGAATCTAAGCAAATCTAGGTGAATCTCTCAAATTCCAAGTAATATCTTTAAGCAATCCAAGGAAAATATTATGGAAAGATTGAATAAGATTGAGAAATCTTGTGTGGGGTCCCATACATGGGCCGTATATATACATTGGGGGGTAGATTGTAAATTTTGATGATAATAGGTAAATACTAGTCAACTTTCAAGTATACTTTCATATGTTAGTTTGTTGATATTTTAGCGGGTGTTATGGTGTACGGGGATCACGATTAGACAAGAAATATTAAAACAATGTATTTGACAGAAATTTGGTGTCCCGGGTAATGTCCGGTTGTTCGGTTAAGTACCGTTCCGTTAAAGTGTTAAATTGTACCGTATAGTGTCTTTTATGCATCTTTTTGTAACGAAATTAATTCCAACACTTAGGAAAGCGTTCAGGACCATTTAGTCAATTTTCTGAATAATACGAGTATGTTAAAAGTTGAATCGTTGCTGAAATTGCAGAATTCCGTACTTAAAATGAGTTTTAGGCACTTTCCGGCACTCAAACTATCACCTAGTGACACAGTCTTATGGTCCTCACTTCCCTACACCCATACTAGTGTAGTACTTTGTCCCTGGCTCATACTGGCCTCAATATAGTGTCTGTCTATGTGCTGGCATTGTTAGCACGTGTCTGAGTTATCCGCTCACTGTGCTAACTGTGCTTTGTGCATCAGGTTTGTCACTAAGAGTCTGTATGAAATAAATGGAGCAACTGTATGTAAAGTGATGCACATGTATGTATGTAACATAAATCAGTAAGCAGTTTAAGGTGTCAGTTGTAATCAAGCACAGTCATTAAGCACATAATCGAAATTCATTAATTTGTACAGTACCTTTAATTGTGAGGGTTGTCACAAGGTTGTTCCATGTAAATTTCTTCTTCTAAATCGCCATTTAGAAATGCGGTCTTTACATCCATTTGGTGAACTTCCAAATTTCTTAAAGCCGCAATTGCAAGAACCAATCGTATAGAGGTTATTCGCGTTACAGGCGAGTAAGTATCAAAATAATCTAGACCCTCCTTTTGTCTAAATCCTTTGATCACTAACCTTGCCTTGTATTTATGAATACTTCCATCGGCTTTCATCTTCCTTTTGAATATCCAACGATATCCAAGTGGTTTACAACCAGGTGGAAGATCTACTAACTCCTAAGTATGATTTTGCAATATAGAATCAATTTCATTCTTAATTGCTTCTTGCCATTGAGGTCCTTCCGCAGAGGTAACCGCTTCGCGGTATGTATTGGGCTCACCCTCAACCATATAGCTCATGAAGTCTGGACCAAAATATTTTTCAACCCTTTGTCGTTTACTTCGTCTAAGCTCACCCTCCTCGACCTCGGGTCGTTCATGTCTTTCATCTATCCTCGTAGATGAACTTGGTCCTGCTTCATCTAACCATGTAGACGAACTTGGACCTGCTTCATCAACCGCTCTTGATGAAGTCGCATGTGTTTGTCCTAACATAGGAAACACATTCTCAAAATATGAGACAACGTTAGGATTAGCCTCCATGATAGTGTGTTTATGTACATCGGGATTCTTGGACTCATGTACAAGAAAATGATGTGCACTACTTTGATGTGCATATCCAATGAAAATGCAATCAACAGTTTTGGGTCCTATCCTAAGAGCCTTAGGAGGTGGTACAATGACCTTAGCTAGGCACCCCCACACTTTCAAGTATTTGTACGAAGGCTTCCTTTTTCTCCATAACTCATATGGAGTTTCATCCCTATTTTTCAAAGGTATCTTGTTCAAAAGATAGTTTGCTGAGAGAATGGCGTCCCCCCACATTTCTCGGTTCACTCCCGAGCTTATCAACATGGCGTTCATCATTTCTTTCAATGTGCGGTTCTTTCGTTCCGCAACGCCATTTGATTGTGGAGAATAAGGAGGTGTACACTCATGTACAATGCCACTTTTTGCGCATAAATCCGCAAAAGGTGCAACATATTCACCTCCTCGATCGCTTCTCAAAGCTTTTATCTTCTTTTTAAGTTGATTCTCAACTTCATTTTTGTACAAGATAAACTTCTCTATTGCTTCGTCTTTACTTTTAAGTAAATACACATAGCAATATTTAGTACAATCATCAACAAACGTGATGAAGTACTTGTTTCCTCCACGCGTGGGAACCGCTTTTAAATCACACACATCGGTATGAATTAAATCAAGGGGTTCGGTTATTCGTTCAACCGATTTAAACGATGATCTCGTAAGTTTGGATTCAACACATGTCTCGCATTTGTGATTGGACTCGATATGGAATGTTGGTATCAAGTTTAATTTAATTAAACGTCGTAATGAATTAAAATTTACATGCCCTAGTCTACCATGCCAAACATAAGAAGACGCAATCATGTAAGTAGAAGTAGAAATTTCATTCAAACTTTTGTTTTGGTTTACAACCATTACATTCATTTTAAACATTCCATTTAGGGCATAGCCCTTTCCAATAAAAGTACCACGTCTAGACAAGACAAAATTGTCCGATTCAAACACTAGACGAAATCCAAACTTGTTGAGCATCCATCCTGATACGAGATTCTTCCGTATCTCTGGGACATACAGCACATTTGTCAAGGTAAGCTCCTTGCCCGAAGTCATCTTCAAGACGACCGTGCCTTCCCCCTTGATGCTTGCGGTAGCTTTATTTCCCATATAAAGCTTGTCTTCACCCGAAGCTTCCTTGAATGTAGAGAAAAGAGCCTTATCTCCACAAACATGGCGGGTTGCACCCGTGTCAACGAACCATCCTTTTGGGTTTTCACCCATTGCGTTGACTTCTTCAATCATAGCCGCTTCCTCGGTTATCATTGCAATCAGAGGCATACCATCCTCATCAACCATGTGCGCACGCTCACGCTTAGGTTTCTTGCATTGGTTAGCACGGTGCCCCGTCTCGTTACAATTGTAACAAGTACCTTGGAAAGGCGCAAGCTTCTTTTTCACAGCCCCCTTTTTCGGTCCAAGGTTGTTAACCTTTGCTTTCCCTTTGTTGTCCTTTTTACCCTTGCCTTTCTTGCCCTTTGAGGACTCCCCAACTTCCACCATATTTGATTTAGCCGAAGCTTGCAAAATGGTGCCTTTTTGGGCCACCCTGTTGTCCTCTTCTATACGAAGACGGACGACAAGTTCCTCAATCGTCATTTCCTTCCGCTTGTGTTTAAGATAATTCTTAAAATCCAACCAAGCAGGAGGTAATTTCTCAATCATGGTTGCCACTAGAAACGTCTCGCTGGGTACCATACCCTCAGCGTGGATGTCATGAAGTATAATCTGTAACTCTTGGACTTGGTTCATAACAGTCTTGTTATCAACCATTTTAAAGTCCAAGAAACGGGCGACAACAAATTTCTTTGTTCCCGCATCCTCCGTTTTGTACTTTTTCTCCAAAGACTCTCATAATTCTTTGGAAGTCTTGATACTATAGTACACATTATACAGCGCATCCGAGAGACCGTTGAGTACATAGCCTCGACATATAAAGTCGGAGTGCTTCCACGCCTCTACCGCGCTCAGAGCCTGAGCGTTGGTCTCCCCTTCCGCAGGTTGGGGAGCGGTCTCCGTCAAGAACCTCGCAAGGTTCATGGTGGTTAAGTAGAAGAACATCTTCTGTTGCCACCTTTTGAAGTGGAGACCCGAGAACTTCTCAGGTCGTTCAGCATTATTCGCCACTGTGGACGCTCCCACAGTGTTGGCAGGGGTACCAACAACAACATTGGTGTTGCTCGTGTTCACATTTTCAGTCGACATTCTAAAAAGTTCCAAGAAAACAAGTTAAAATATGTTTTCAAAAATAATAAAGACGCTACTTTATTATTATTAGGAGTTCAAAAAACCAGCCGTGTAGCTTCTAAGTCCAACTTTGAAGACTACAACAGGAGATTTTTAGGACTCAGCGACAGAAAGGAGTAGAAGCAGAGTTCTGTTTTGACAAAGGCGCAACTTTGAATCAAAACAGAGGAAAACCTTTTAAAACACAACTTGCTGTGAGAAAAAAAAAAGTTAATTCACAGCAGAGAAGTTTGTGATTCTACACGAACGGTGTTTTAAAATTTGTTTTAAGATTGTAGGAATCCGTTCGTGGAAAAAAAAATACTTTTATTAACTTGAATTACAGAAACAAATCAGAATGAAATAAAATTACAGCACAAATTACAACTGAAAATATAAAAACAAGAACAGAAAAACTCGAACAGAAAAAACTGTTCTTGGCTGAGGATCGTGTTAGACACGGGTCCCTTAAAACAAATTTCGTGTCTCCCAGGAGAACACGTTTGTTTCCAGGATACAACAGCCGCAAGCAGTTGCACTGCCGGTCTTTACTCCAACCTGAAGGTGTACCTTGATAGCTTGAAGAGAAAAAGAAATCTGCAGTAGAGAAGATTGTATTGCTGTGTTAATCGGTCTGTCAAATCTGCTGAAGGAGTCTCCTATTTATACAGCAGGTCTTGAAGAAACTGAAAAACGAAATTAATGGGAGAATTAAACTGCATTAAACGTCTTTAATGCACTTTAATTCGTCATTAAATTCGCAGTCAAAACCATTGACTTCGTTAGTTTCGAATGCTGAATGTAACTGCATTGACATAACTGCAGCTGGAAGCTTCTGCACGCAAGTCACACTGGTGCGCGCGCGCCCAGGTCTGCACGATCCATGCGCGGTGCGTCCGTTAGGCTCACTGCCATGTGCGCGTGCGCGCGTGTGCTACGTCACCTGTGAGCCTCTACGAGCACGCCACACAGTCGCGCCGTTTTGGCTCACTTTGGTGCGCCGCGCACGTCACATCAGGCCCATGCACCATGCGAAGTGCAAAGTGCGCCATCAAAGAGCCACATTGCGCCTCATCGCCCACGCCACGCGCGCGCGCTCAGGTGCGAGTTAAGGTGCCCCGCACCCTTCACGAGTACACTAGTGAGTGCTTCCATGAAACAATAAGGATGGAGAGTTCCCACTTAAATACCCCTTTAAGTTCCATCTCTCATCCGATGTGGGACAAGGTGCCACTTTCCCATTTTTCAGCATTCAAGTTCAAACACCAAACTTTGAGCATCGATATCTCATTCATCTTAGCTCCGTTTTGGACATGGTTTAGTTCGTTGCGAAGCTCTTCCGACATAGAACACAAACCCACAAATAAATACATAAAACCCGCTCATTTTATTATATTTATTTCTAGTCCAAAATCGGAAAAAATTATTTTCCTATATTTGTGAAAAATGCTATTTTCATAAAATTTCCAACAAAAGCCACTTTGTTCTTTTGTCACCTCACACCCAAAAAGAGAGATTTTTTTTAGCATGTGGTTTTTAGTCAGCATCTTTGTATGTATGTAATGATGGGTTTGTACAAGAATTTTGGACCACTTGCACCTATGATATGTACAAAAGTTTCCATAAAGATATGAATGCATGAACTTGCTCAAAGAACAAAAGTTCTAAACATTGTAGGTTAACAAATAGCAGTTTTGAACCATATGATCAAGAAGAATGAATCATTTGGATGATCAGGTGCCAACATAGCCTCCTCTATACGTACCACACCCAAGCAAATTTTCAACACATATTCGGTGCTCGCCAGCTCGGTGATACAACTAGTTCTCAATAAACTACTAGAATATTTAAGATCCTTTTTTTCTTGAATAGGGATATTTTTATGTTTATGTTAATATAGCATGTTCTTGTTTTATGAAGAACAAAGAGAAGAGTACCATATACTCTTCACTCTTGTATGGGTTATTTTTAAAAACAAAATTAAAGTGGCAAACATCCTTGTGTGAAAATCTCAGCTAGTTGGAAGTATTCCAAGACGGCAAAGACCAAGTCTCTCTTCTTGTCCAATTTTGGAAAAGTCTTTACAAAAATAAAATAGCAAGGCTGGCTTAGTTATCATTCAAACACAATTCCTAGTTGATTATAATCATATATCAACAATAATTAGAGGGGTCGGGACGCCGCGTTATCATCAACCCATCACGCGTTGATGACCATTAACACTAATAGAGAATTGGGTTTTTGCTAACGCATTTTTGGTCGCAAAACGGTGGCAGTTGCCCTTTTGCCATCGTTTTGCTACCAAAAACGCGGTAGCAAAAGCACACGTAGCAATTGCCCTATTGCCACCTATTTGCTACCGTTATATTTTTTGCTACCGTTTTGCTTTCGCTTTTTGTCACCGTTTTGCTACCTCTTTTTTTGTTTTTGTTACCATTTTGCTACCTCTTTTTTGTCACCATTTTGCTACCGTTTCTTGTCACCATTTTGCTACCGCTTTGTCATTGTGCTAAATTTTTGCCTTTTATACCTATTTATACCTGTTATCATTTCTTTGCCATATATATATTTTTTGCAGAACTTAAAAATTAACCATAAAATTTCAAAATCGTAACAAACATCCAAATCAAACACATCAAATAACCCATATCAAAACATCTAAATCCAAATTCACTACAAGAAAACGGGGCAATAGGGGCGACAGATGTCGCTGCTAAAGACCCCTTATGTCGCCGCTATTGGTAATAGCGGCGACATGTCGCCACTAAAGGGTGGGGTCGCCGCTAAAGGTTGGCCGGTATTGCCCCACATGTCGCCGCTATTGGTACCTGTCGCTGCTAATATATGGTCGCTAATGGTCTAGCTCAATAGCGACAACTTTTGTCGCCCCTAAAGGTGTTATTTTTTTATTTTATTTTTATTTTCTAGTTTTTTCATATTTAAACCTGCCAATTTCGGGTTCACGACACACAAAAACTAAATAAACACAATCTACATAAGCATAAACGTCACAAACGTCACCATTCGGGTTCATTTTTATTCACAACACGCCATATAAAAAAACAAGGGCTGCAAGTAATTTTTGCATCAATTTCAGCTTTAGAGTTTAGACATTGACAACTTATAAGTGTGTGCTTCAAATAGCAGCTTCACATCAAAGTTAGGTCCGTATAGTGTGAATTTAGTGTACAAAAAGTATAAATAACCAACTGTAGTTCTTGCCTTGTTCTTAGAAAACTCGATCATCTCAATCTCAAAGTTAAGTTGGGCATCCTTTGAAAAGCTATCTGAAACAGACACCGGGCAGTCATCCTCGCCATAGTGCAATTCAGGCTTCATTTTAAACTGAAATAGGTAACACCAATATATGTTTTAAAAATCAATAACAACCAGCATGACAATCAAAATTTCAACCACTAAATAAACTATGAGCATTACTCAATACTTACCACTGTAAGTTCCCCCTTCAACATCATTGGAATTCCTTCTAGCAGCCCTAATATCATCTTGCTCTTACCCAAGACCTGCCTTATTGGGGCGCATTTGCCTATAGCAATCAAATAAAAATGTGTCACCGGATAAAAAACCAAAGAAATTTATAAATATAACTTAAAATGTTATATAACTAAATATAAGCGATACCTTGACCCATTGGTATTGTATGCCATTTTCGTCCAGATGTAACCAGGGGTTTCATAATCAATTTCTCAAACTGGATCAACATGTAACCACCATGCCTTGATCTTTTCATTGATAGTCATTGAAAAGATATATACTCACTACTAGAAAAATGACAATTTTTAACGCACTTTTCCGTCACAAATTCGTCACAAATTAACATTTGCTACGGATTTGCAACAAAACCTTGATGTTGGAAAAAGCCCCGTCGGAAACTATTTACTACGCAAATTTTAACGTATTTCCTACGGAAATATGGTGTCGGAAATTTGTGACGCCTTTACTACGCATTTCCTATGTTGTATATCAAAAAATTGCAACGCATTTGTGACGGAATATCAAAAAATTGCAACGCATTTGTGACGGAATATCAAAAAATTGCAACGCATTTGTGACGGAATATTTAAAAAAACAAAAAAAAACTGGAAAAATCCATTGTTTTTTGCTAAAATTTGCAGGAAAATCAGCAAAAAAATACCGATAAACAAATGATACATCAGCCTTTGGTTCGACCCGTTATCTAACGCGTCCTAGAAGACAACTCCAATTTCAGGTTTTGGGTCGCTTTGTTTAACATGTTTGATACACACGTTGAGACTATTTCGCTACAAATGACCTGTTAAACTGAAATATGTTGTTCATTCCATATTAGTTTGTGGTGGTGGTTAGTTTTGTATGCCCTGCATGTGCTTTTGTCTTCAAGGGGATCCCCACAACATGAAACAACATAAACATCACTTGAGTCATTTCTTCGTGTTGATATTGATTAACATTTGCAGTTGTCTTGAATCTTGATGCTCCCTAAGTTCCTGCATTTAGCTAATTTACATGAAACTAAAGTGTAGATAAGAGGCTTATAATTAACGGGATGATCATTATCATGTTTTTATCTCGAACAAAATGAAACGTGCCGAACCCATGATCATTTTAAATGCATTTAGCTACCCGTTATCCTTCCATCAGACAAGTTAATATATCACTGGAACGGTGAGATTGATACCTGAATCTGTATTTGCAAACACGACCAGTAACCAGTTGAAATGGACGGGTTGCTATCTTTTGACCTGATGCTGCAACACCCACTATAACCAATGTTCCCATCCCTGTGTTTATTCAACTTAGTTTTATATTCATAGAAATCTTAATGTATGATATGATTATCACATATAATTAAAAATGAGCATGTTACCTTGTGACAGCACTCCAAAGCAGCCCTCATAATGGAAACATTACCAATACACTCAAAACTATAATCGATACATCCATCTGTCATATCAACAAGAACCTGTTGGATTGGTTTGCCGTGGTCTTTTGGATTCACAAACTCAGTCACACCAAAGTCTTTTGTCTGCAATTCATAATTGATAAAAGAAAATGTTATTAAGCCTACCATTTGTTTTATCATGTGCCATAAAAAAAAGTTCAAAAAATTAAATACAAGACTGAGTTTAAAGATTTTGTCCTTGTGCAGTAAAAAAAAGTTTCCAAACAAATGGCAAGAAAAGCATTATTAGTTTTCTATATTTAAAAGCAGAGGAAAAAACTTCACGGGACTTAAAATTAAGTGGTTCATTATCTGGTGTAAAGGTGGCAAACTCAATCCATGTGTATAGAAACAGGCCAATTCATGTTGTATTACATACGTATCGGGTCAAACAGGTAAAATAAAAAGGATTAGCTAAAAATAAAACATGTCAATAGTTGTCTAACACGTATTCATATGCTGAATAGTTTGGTTTATAAGAAATCGTTTAAATAATTTAGTAATATGATTTTCAGTATCATTATCTTACCTGAAAGCTGAGCTTAGTACGATGTCATCAGAATCATCTAATGGCTGGTCAAGTTTCTAGTCTAGGGTTTCCTCCGTTGGAACTATACTTTGCTTCTTTTTGCTCCTAAAATAAAGAAAGTAAATTAGCTGTAACCAGAACTAACACTTTACACGAATCATCATATCACATATGAGTCTACGCTTTAGTCCAAGAATAATCAAATTGGAGAATAAGCAATCAACTATAGCAAGTGTAGATGAAACTCAAGCGTTTGGGTCTATGTGAATATGCATATAGATAAATAGGTAACCGAAGTCAAAAGGTCATAGATTGACTGTTGTAGATAACCAAATAAAAGATAAAAGAACTAAAAACACGGAACAAAGATTAAAAAAAACTTTCTTAATAATTTTATTCAATCCATGTGTATAGAAACAGGTTAATTCAAGCTGTATTACAATCGTATCAAGTCAAACAGAAAGTAAAAGTATTGGCTAAAAATAATATAGGTCAATGGTCAAAAGTTGTCTTAACATGTATTCATATGCTTACATTGTCCTGAATAGTTTGGTTTAAGAGAAACTATTTTATTAATTTAGTAATACAGTTTAGTGTCAAAATTCAAATGAAGTCCAGTAAAGTTGTAGTGGGTCGCTGTGACCCAAATGTTAGCAAGCCAACCCGCTCATTTTGTCACCTCTAATAGAGTGCATAGCAGTTGTATTATGTGCATATAAGAGAGAGAAAGAGATGTATCTTACCTGAAAGCAGAGCTTAGTACAATATCATCAGAATCATCAGATAGTGGGTCAAGATTCTGGTCTGATGTGTCCTCAGTTGGGTCTATATTCTGCTTCCTTTTGTTCCTAAAATCAATAAAGTAAATTAGCTCCAACTATAACCACACACACCATATGATATACTTGTTTGACATATTACAGATAGAAGCACAACTCAGATGTATTGGAGGAGCCCTATCCCACATCAATTGAATAATACCATAAACACTTTTATCGATGTGGGATAGGGCTCCTCCAATACCCTCCCGCACGTGTAACCCGGTCTATCAAGAGGTGTACACGTGGCCTTAACCGGAGCTGACATAGAGCCGTGGCTCTGATACCATGTTAAAGTCTATGGGGTTCCACTCTAAAACCAATTGGTGATAGAGGGAGTAACCCAAGATCTTATTAATACAACCGGAAGGTCTTATTCTATCGATGTGGGATAGGGCTCCTCCAATAAGATGAACCCATTCATAAGGAAATATGATACCTTTTCTTTGGTGATAACAGTGTTTCACCATCTGAACTGAACCATCATCATCATCCCTTAAGGGCATGTTATCACCCGACTTCTGTTTCCGGAGACGCAAGCCAAGCTATCTAAGCTTTCATGATACTTGTGCTGCTGTGAATGTAACATCACCTTCTAGTGCACTTGCAATCATTTGACAGCACTTTTTCTTATCTTTGAACCTTTTCCAAAATAAACAACTTCAGATGTATACATGCCATTAATAAAATCTATTTCTTATCTTTACTAAATTAACCAGTGTATACTTGTCTAAACAAAAGGTCAGGAACTCACTGCTCAAATAAAGTTTTAATCTTGATCTCTTGCTCTTCACTAAGGTTCTGTTTGTTTTTTGCTAGAAGCACTTCAGAACCACTTATGTCTGCGCCGCGCAGACCACGCGCAGACATAAGGGTCTGCAGCTTGTTTGTTTTTTAGAAGTCTTTTCATTAAAAAACCTCTTCTTGGCCTCTTCTTCGCACAGACATAGAAACAAGTCTGCTTGCCTCTTCAAAACACTTCTCCACTGTGCACCTCTTCTTCTCCAAAATAAACCCTAAAAAGAAACACCATCTCCTCTCCACTGTGCATCTCCTTTCCACCATCTCCACCTCCGCCATTAGCTCCTCTCCACCATCTCCACCTCCGCCATTAGCTCCGGCGCCGCCACACCACCTCGACGACCCAACCAGCCCCTCGACGACCCAACCAGCCACTCGACAACCCACCCCAGCCCCTCGCGATCCAATCCAGCCCCTCGACAACCCACCCTAGCCGTCATCTCCTCCGACACACCACCTGAACCATCGACCTCCGCCGGTGCCGCAATCGTCGACATAAGGCTCTGTTTCTCTCTCTCTCCGAGGTCTCCCTCTCTCTGTCGATCTCTCTCTCTCCGAGGTCTCCCTCTCTCTGTCGATCTCTCTCTCTCCGACGTCTCCCTCTCTCTGTCGATCTCTCTCTCTCCGACGTCTCCGGTTGCCTGATTTTGAGAGAGAGCAGAGGTGGGTTCTTGGAGTGGGGGCTAGGGTTTGCGGTGGTTCTTGGCTTCGCGGCAGGAGACAGGGGGCGGTGGTGCTTGACGGTGGTTGTGGTGGTGGCAGGTGGACGGTGGTTCTTGGTGGTGGTGAGGAAGGCAGAGAGAGAGAGCAGAGGTGTTGTGTGTGTTTGTGTGTGTTATGTGTGTGAAGATGTTTTTATATAAAAAAAAAACAAACCCTCTTCTCCTTGCAGACTGCAGACATTTGGTCCACCTCTTCTCTTGCAGATGCCTGCAGATGTGGTCCGCAGACTGCAGACCTTTTCCCACAGAAAAAACAAACAGCACCTAAATAGACGTCCTCTTTTTTGTTGTGCTGATGCCTCCACTGCTTCACCATTAACACTTGATACATTTGTGTCACCCACTCTTCTCTTTGACGGTAATTTGAACCCCATCTCTTTAAGCTTACTCGAAACCTGAGCGGGTGAAACTTCCATATTAAGTTCTCCTACTATACGTTGACTGCAATCTGGAAACTCCTTATATCTATAACAGCTATTTCATATAGCAGAACAACAGCTCAGCAAATGCACAAATGTTAAGATTTATTTATGTTTAGTTCATCAAAAAAAAGGTTGGATGCTATAAATACTTACTTCTCATAAAGGTCCTTCAGTTTCTGTTCCAAGGCATCATCGAGAACTAATGGCTTCAATCTTTTACGTGCCCTCTCATGAGATGTAAAGAAATAACATAATCAAGTATGTAAAGAAATAACATACTTTAATAAAATTAGAACCACACAACTACCTTTAAAACATTCATGATCAAGATATAGCAGGCGTCACACATATCTCAACCATATCTGATTCGCTAGAACATTTTTTTTAACTCTATATCCAGAATTCAGATGCCATTGTGTATTACTAAACTTATATATGCACTGTTATTCCCAATTATAATTCAATATCCAGATAGGGCTATATTGATCAAATCAGTTTAAAGAACGACACTATCTGAAATATGCTTAGGTCACTCGCATTGTCAATAACCCCCGCTCTCCTATCCGTCTTCTCCGCCATCAATAGAGTGGCAATCCCCTACTCCTGTTTACCAAGCCCTAACTGAACAGATCTTTAATGAAATGAATTGAACTCGGATGAACAATTTGAAACCCTAATTGAACACATCAGTGATTATAACTTACAATTGAAGATCAAGAACTAATCAATTGATTCACACAGCAAAACTACGAACTCAACAAAGCCCTAAATCGTTCATACGTGGGTACAAGTACGAACTACAGCCTTAAAAATCGAAGAATCGTTATAATTACTCGATCGAGCGGGTGGCGGACGAATCCTGCAAGCGATTTCTCCTCTTTCGCTATTAGTAGCTTCTCGATCTTCCGATTATTTTGCTCGGTGTTGCTTATATTCATTGCGGAAGATGACAGTTGTAATTGCGTGTGTGATTGAGGAGGAGTTGGATCGATTGCTACGAGCATGTAGTATCGAAAAACGGAGGTTGATTTCAGCAGAGTTTCGTCCAGATCCACCGTGATTGACCGATGGTTGATGGCGGAGGCGTCGCATATCTCTCTATAAAACTGACTTTCTCTCTCTAGAATCGATCGAGTATGTGACTGAATGAAGGGAAGGAGAAGGTGTTGGTTTTAAATGTGGCATGGTGTTTATTAGTTGGGGTAGAGAATTGTGAATCGGATGAGAGGAAGGGTTTTATCTGTTGTTGTAATTTTTTATTTTTATTTTTTTTTATAAGAATAATAGTTCTGTCACAAATTAGTAGCAAATTACTATTTTGCTACGCATTTCCGACGCGAAAATTAAAATAATAGTTTTAATTAGATTTGTGTTGCTATTATGTAACAAACTTGTTTCAAAAATTAGGTTTTTATTTTCGTCAAAATTGCGTCGCAAATATGTCGGAATTTGCTACACAATTTTTTGCGTAGGAAATTTCCGTAACAAATGATCACCTTTTCTAGTAGTGACTATCAAGACAAACACTTCAAATTAGAAGGAAAAAAAAAAGAATTTTCCATTTAAGTTCTCAAAGAAAAAACTGAGTTCGAGCAGCAAGTATTTATATTTATACTTAATTATCGCCAAAACTTTCATAAGTATACAAAAGTTGTTATGAGAAGCTAAATAGTAAGGTACTAAGTGGTTATATAAACTCAACACACAGTGCGAGCAGCAATGAGAAAAAAAGATGTAGGGCTTCATTCAGAGCCAGGCATGCCCCATCTTCCATTGAGTGTACCCTGATATAGATTACCTGCAAAAGAATAAAAGGAGGATATGGGTACAGTAAAGTTTCGGCTGCAAACGCAGCGGTTAACTGTTGCGTTTACGGCTTGTTCACAGCTGAGATAATGGAAAACTTCAATGATTTTTCATTACATATACAACCCCTATAAATACTAAAGAAGTTACAAAGACTAGAAGAGACAATTTCTCCTATTTACATATTTAGAGGATACGCTTAATTACAATTGCTATAATTTATCCTATGTTTAATGTTAGGGCAACATTTGTGGGATTGCCTAATACCCCCCGTCAATGCGAGGCGGAGGATCTAGACGAAGCATTGCTCGAAACTTCTCAAAAAGTGGCTTTGGAAGACTCTTCGTAAAGATGTCGGCGACTTGTTGTTCCGTTGAGATGAAACGAGTGTGAAGGCGACCTGCAGCGACTAATTCTCTAACAAAGTGATAGTCAAGATCTATGTGTTTGGCTCTTTTGTGAGAGATTGGATTTTGGCTTAAAAATAGAGCACTTTTATTGTCACAAAATAGCGTTGGAGATCCCGATGGTGAGGCATGAAGCTCTCGAAGTAGATGAGTGACCCAAATAATTTCTGAAGTCGTGTTTGCCATTACTCGATATTCCGATTCACAACTTGAACGGGAGACCGTCGGTTGTTTCTTTGCACTCCAAGATACCAAGTTTCCACCTAAATAAATGCAATAGCCATAGGTGGATCTTCGTGTGTCAATGCAACGTGCCCAATCTGCATCAGAAAAACCTAAAAAACAGTGTTAGGAGGTCTATCAAACGTTAGACCATATGATAAAGTTCCATTGACATAACGAAGAATTCGTTTGACAAGTTGAAAGTGGGTGGTGGTTGGTTTTTGTAGGTATTGACTCGCTTGGTTCACGACAAAGGAGAGATCGGGACGGGTAATGGTAAGGTATTGGAGAGCACCGACGAGAGAGCGATAAAGAGTGGGATCATGGAAAGTTTGTCCGGTGGAGTTGAATATGTCCTTGGGAGTGAGGGGAGTAGCGACAGGCTTGGAATCAAGGAGACTGGTCCGTGATAGAATATCATGGGCATACTTGGATTGATTTAAGAATAAACCTGTTTTTGTGTGAGTGACCTCTAAGCCAAGGAAAAAACTTAGAAGTCCAAGATCCTTGATTTTGAATTCTTTGATAAGGCGTGATGTGAATGTGGAGATAAATTTTTCATTATTGCCCGTAATGATTATGTCATCCACGTAAACGAGAAGATATATTAAGATGCCATCACGACTAAAGATAAACAAAGAGGGGTCGGCTCGACTACATGTGAAACCCACGATTTGAAGAAAGGAACTTAGTCGTTGGAACCAAGCACGTGGGGCTTGTTTTAATCCATAAATGGCACGATTGAGTTTGCACACATGAGTGGGGTGTTTCGGGTCCTCAAATCCCGGTGGTTATTCCATAAAATCAGTTTCAGTAAGATTCCCATTTAGAAAAGCATTGTTTACATCAAGTTGTTGAAGTTTCCATTTATTGATAGTAGCAAGACTAAGAACGACACGAATGGTGGAAGACTTGACAACGGGACTAAAGGTATGAGAAAAATCTAGTCCCGGTACTTGATTAAAACCTTGCGCCACAAGACGTGCTTTGTAGCGATCAATGGAACCATCGGCTTTGTGTTTAATGCGATAAATCCATTTGGATCCGATGATGTTTGAGGAAGAAGGATGTGGAACAAGGTGCCAAGTATGATTTCGATGTAAAGCATCAAGTTCCTCGTGCATAGCATGGACCCTTTGGGATCTTTGGATGCGGTTTTGATTCCTTTGGGAACATGAGTGGATAATAGAGAGTGATGGAGAGGATGGTTGTAAAATTGAGCCAAGTTGGCGAAGTGTTTTGGTTTAAAAATGCCAGCTTTAGATCGGGTGGTCATAGGATGGTTATTGTTTGTTTGAATGGTGGGCGATGGTGGTTGGGATGATGTAGATTGTAGGTCCGATGAAGATTGGTGAAGAGGAGATGGTGGAGTGGTGGAAGATGTGGACTAGGTGTCGGTTGTGTCTGGGTTTAGGACGTTTTCGGGTGGGTTGTTAATATGTGATATTGGGTTGGTGGAGTTAGTTTGAGATGGGCCGGAAGGAGTTGTTTGGTTGGAAAAAGTATGGGTTGGTTGAGATGAGGAAGCGTTTGGAGTTGGGCCGAAAGAGGTAGATTCTGTGGGGCAGGAGGTGCAAGGTGGAGGTGAGGTATTGGGTATGGTTGGTGATGGATGTGGTGTTTTTGTATTTTGTGTTGGTGGTGGAAGGGTGTCTTCAAAATTTGTGAAGGGAATGAGAGATATGTCGGAAGGTGTGGCGGATGAGTGAAATGGGAAAATGTCTTCATCAAATTTAGCATGCCTAGTGGTATATATTCGGCCGGTTGTGGTGTCTAGGCATCGAAAACCTTTGTATCTTGGACTATAACCAATGAACACGCAAGGGGCGCTTCTTGGTAAAAGTTTATTTTTGGTATAGTCACGAAGATATGGGTACACAAGACATCCAAAAACTCGTAAATCTGAGTAGTTAGGAGGATGTTTGAAAAGGACTTCAAAAGGAGATTTATTTTCAAGAATTTTGGTTGGTAAACGGTTTATGATGTAAGTGGCGGAAGTGAAGGCATCAACCCAAAAAAGGGATGGTGCGTGGGCGTTAAACATCATAGCGAGACCGGTTTCGGTTATGTGACGATGTTTTCGCTCCGCTCTTCCATTTTGTTGGGGTGTATAGGGACAAGAGAGGCGGTGTTGCACGCCAAGTTACAAAAAATAATTTTGTACCCGATTGTTTGTGAATTCGGTTCCGCCATCACTTTGAAAAATTTTAACGGTTGTGGAAAATTGATTTTGGACAAGATTAAAGAAGGCGGTTAAAACATTGAAAAAATCGGATTTGGCTTTTAAAGGATAAAGCCAAGTGAACCGGGAGTAATCATCAACAAAGATAACATAGTACAAATAGCCATCAATGAATGTTGTGGGAGCGGGTCCCCAAAGGTCACAGTGAATAATATCTAAAACTTGTTGTGCACGTTTATTATTTTCAACAAAGGGCAAGTGTTTAGCCTTTGATAGCTCACAAGAATTGCACAAACCCGGTTTGGGTAATAAAGATGTAACAAATACATGACCAAGTTTGTTTAAAGTTGTGATGGTATCAAAAGAAACGTGTCCTAGGCGACTATGCCATTTATTAAAAGAAGCACGAAGATGGGAAGCAGAGAGCGCAGCAACAAGAGACTTGTGACCTTGGGTAAGAACACAGAAGCCATTTTCGCAAATGCCTCTAGCAAGAACTTCAGCCGTCTTTCGGTCCTGGATGTGAAAATAATTGTTAGAAAATAAAACATCAACCAGCGAATCGTTCGTGAGTCTACTTATTGATAGTAGATTTTTAGTGAGGTTCGGAACGACAAGAACATTTTGTAATGAAATAGAATCATTTAGTTGTGTTGTCCCTATATTGGTAACGGGTAAGGATTGCCCATTACCAAAGGTGACATGTATGTTACTGGTGTGAGATTTAAGATTTTTAAGGTCGTTTTTATTTTTAACCATATGTGTTGTAGCACCTGAATCGGTTGTCCAATCCGCGGTTTCCGGATTGATGTTGCATTGAGCATGAAATGCTTGTGCAATATTGGCATATGTGGAACTTGATTTGTTGGCATAAGAAGCGAGACTTGGGCAAGCAGGAGCATAGTGTCCGTCCTTTTTACACAATTGACAGTGAGGAGTGCGGCCACGGCCACGACCTTTAAAAGAATTTGATCGGCCACGGCCTTGAGAGGAGGGACGATTGTTTTTTGTTTGGTTCACATAGAAGGCGGCTCGGGTGTTTGAGGACCATGAAGTTTTTGAATAAAAAGTTCTTGGTTTTCGGCATTTGCAAGAAGGTCACAAAATGAAGGGGCTGGGTGGATAGTGCATTGGGAGGTTGAAAATTTTTCAAAAGCGGCGCCTAAACCACAAAGAAACCAGTGGCGCTTATCCTCATCGCTAATCAGATGTCCGATTGCAGCAAGTTGATCAAAAAGACCTTTGAACTTTCGACCGTATTCGGAAACTGTGGAGTTTCCTTTTTGAAGGTTCCGAAGAGTGTCGGTCAGATTATGAACACGCTCGATGGAGCCGTGACTGTAGGCGTTAGCCAGTGCTTTCCAGACCGAAATGGCGTTGTCATGACCGATAGTTTCAACCATTGATTCCTCTGTTAGGGTGGAGTTAATGAGCAGGAGAACCTTCTGGTCATTCGCTTGCCAGGAACTATAATCGGGATTGACAGTGAGTTTTCCTTCAGAGGTGATTTTTTTGGGTGGAATCGGAATCGAACCATCAATATGTCCGCGAAGTTTGAGGTATGTGAGGACAGGGGTGACTTGTTTTTCCCAAGTAAGGTAGTTTGTTGAATTGAGTTTGATGTTAATTAAATGGGTTAGGGAATGGAGTGGGATGGAAGAAATGTCTGTGGGGTTGGACATGATGATGTAGAGGAAGAAAATTGGTACGATAGAAGAAGAAAAAAGGAGGAGAAAAAACAGAGTAGGTAGAAGAAGAAAAAAGAAAGAAACAGGGAGCTGAACCAAGGAGAAAAAAGAAAAAAAAAAAAGAGGGATTAGGATCTCTTGGCTGATACCATGAGATAATGGAAAACTTCAATGATTTTTCATTACACATACAACCCCTATAAATACTAAAGAAGTTACAAAGACTAGAGGAGACAATTTCTCCTATTTACATATTTAGAGGATACACTTAATTACAATTGCTATAATTTATCCTATGTTTAATGTGAGGGCAACATTTGTGGGATTGCCTAATAACAGCCGTTATACGTCCATAAACACAGCCGTTTAACGGCTGCGAATGGGCCATAAACGTAGCTGATAACCGATGCGTTTGCAGCCGTTAAACCGTTGCGTTTATGGGCCGTTCGCAGCCGTTATACGGCCGTAAACGCAGCCATTTAACGGCTGCGAACGGGCCGTAAACACAATGGGTTAACTGTTGCAAACGCAGCGGTTAACCGCTGCGTTTACAGCCCGTTCGCATCCGTTATACAGCCGTAAACGCAGTCGTTTAACGGCTACGGACGGGCTGTAAACGCAGCGGATAACCGCTGCGTTTGCAACCGTTAAACCGCTGCGTTTACGGCCCGTACGCAGCCGTTATACGGCCATAAATGCAGCCATTTAACGGCTGCGAACGGGCGGTAAACGCAGCGGATAACCGGCTGCAAACGCAGCAGTTAACCGCTGCGTTTACGGCCCGTTCGCAGCCGTTATACAGCCATAAACGCAGATACTTGATAAGTGTATATTAATAAGAGTATATTCACATATCCCCAAATCTATTGCATCTTACTTGATAAGTGTTGACGATACTGATTTTAATTCCATTGCAACTAAAGAGAAGCCTTATGCTCATGCTTGGTCCTCCCTACACCACCAAATGAAAGACTTACGTGTAACAAACGTCAAAGCACTTACACTCAAATTCACATACAAGATTTCACTCATCACTGATTGACAAAACAGCCTAACCCACTGGAACTCAACTGAATCAGGGGACCTGTATAAGGTTGACAAAACAGTTCCCTTGATACGAACCGAAAGATTGCTGGAGATTGTTTTTTAAACCTAAACCAGCCCCGAAAAGGAAAAAAACACTCATACCTCACAAAACGAGCATCTAGATCTCAAAACTCACACGAAACGCACACTATATATTGTAAGTCCCACTCCAAGCGGTGAACGGATCACACACCAAATTAAACGTCCCCCAAAAATAGATTCCCCAACCCAAGAAAGCAGACCCCTTCTCATATCCTTATCATATCACTCAATCTAGCTTACCAATTAACAAAAACCACCAAAACCAAGATAAGCTGATATTGAATTTGACACGAACACGACCCACCCATTTAAACCACCCAAGACAGCCACTGCCACGTACACCATCCAATACAACCAGAGAATAAATTATACAAAAACGACACCCACCCCAGAAACGAAAGACACACACCCACCCCAGAAACAAAAGACACATACATACCCCTTAAAACTGCACAACACTAATATCACCGTAAATCTTGCACTACAACAAACCGGAGTTTTAGCGGCGACATTTGTAATTAGACAAACACGTTTAGCAAGAATTTGTATATAAACTAGCTACTTATTTAACTTATACCATATTGTGGCAGTAGCTGACTCCTGAAATGAGCTGCTGAAAGAAGAAATGAGCCAACAACAAGAACCATCAGTATATTTATTTAAAATAAGTGACGGTTGATGTGAATGCAAAAACAAATAAAAGAACATACCTTGTCTTCTAGATACTGGTTAGCATTTCGCGAGTATCAATAGGCTTTATATTACATATTCAATACCTACATTCTTTTAGTTTTACCTCATTGAACTCCCCAGCTTGTGGCAGCATATTCAGACCTGTCGTTCCATCCAAAATGAGTAAAAGTAGTAAATGAACCAGCGCTTCGCGACGGAATGATTTGCTAAAGTAATTAAACCAACTGCAAATGCACATGAACATATCAAACTAATAATTCCTTTGCTAAAAACCACTAACATAGATGGAATCAACATTAATGTGTAATGAAATGAACATAACATACCCTGTAGCCGAGTTTGACCATAGTTGACCAGTTTGACCATAGATGAGCAGCGACTTTGTCCATGACGGTAAAAACACCGGTCGATTCCACAACATATCCGGCTCCATTTTAGGCCCATGGGATCTCTTCCAAGTTTCTTAAATGATCTCAAAGCAAAATTATTCAACAAAATAGCTCACAGATTGTAATACCATACTATAACATGAACAAGTGAAGACACAGATTCGACACAAGCCCAGATTCACTGATACAATGGAGATTTGACCTGGACGTCTGTAGTACTCTTATGTGTTTTAATCTGATGCACTATATGTAAATTTGCTTTTTAGTTAAAACATGAAAACTTTCTAAAGTAGTAACGACATGTCTGAACTATCCAAACTAACAAATCTGAACCAGCTAAACTAACATACAATTAGTCCATACAACATACAACTACACTGCAACCCAACCCGCACCCCGACCCGCAACAATATGAAAACCCACCCAGAACAATCTGAAAACCAACAACAACAATTTGAAAACCCAAGCCCAACCCACACCCAGACCGGCAACCCACAACATCTAAAAACTCAAGCCCAACTTGCACCCGGACCCGTAACAATCTGAAAACCCACCCGCAACAAGCTGAATACCCAACCCGAACCCGCAACCTGCAACAACCTGAACAACCAAGCCCAACCCACACTTGGTCCCGGACCTAAAACCCTAACAGCACTTGTTTTTTACTAAAAAAAGTCAAACAACATGGAATCAAAACCTCAAATGGTCAAAAGACCCACCGAATCGACTAGAATGTATGTGTGTTAAACTAAAAAAATGACACAATCTACTGAAATTACAAAGAAATTAGGAATGTAGATACCGATTTTGGATGTTGGTGGGTCGTTGGTGATGAAGACCAGTTGTGGTGGTTTCGGAGTCAAAGATGAAGATGGCGGTTGAAGGTGTGGTGCATCTGGTGCACGAAGGGTTGAAGGTGGGGTGCGTCTGGTGCCGGTAGGTGTATGTGGTGGTGATTTTGGAGATGCGTCTAGTGTGGGTGGTGATTTTGGGGGAGATGCTGCAATACTGGAGGTAATATTTGGGGGTAAGAGAGAATTGGTGAAATATATTAAAAACTTAAAAACAGTAATAAAGATAATCCTCTCTCACACGTCTTTTCTTCTTCTGACCGCCGGTTGGCTCGACGGCGAGGGTAAGCCGGTGTTAGCGTGCGAGGTCGCCTTCTCCGGCTTGACCTCTATCCCTAACTCCCCTTTCCTCTCTCCCATTCGCTGTCCGGGGTCAGCTTTATTCTCGCGTTGTTTTATTCCGATTATAGCTCTCATCCTCGCCGGAACTCCTCCTCGATTGCTTAGTAGGTCTGATATTGGTCGCGGCTATCGTGTATAGTACAGCTAGACCGGTTCGAATCCTATTAACCTCTCATAGGGTTGTCTCCTTGGCTTGGTGAGGTCCTCTAAACTCAATGGAGTTCGATACGGGATGGGGGGTGTTGATGACGGTGGTGATGGCCCATGGACAGAGGTGCAGTACCAAAAGCAAAGGAAAATTCATGGCAATGGAGTGCAGATGACTTTCATTGTGCAAAATCTACCTGATCGGTCGACAAAGATGATATTGGGGGGGGGGGGGGGGGCTTTCCAGCCATATGGCTTTGTTTCAGACGCGTATGTGGCCCGTAAGAAAGATAAAAGAGGTAATAGTTTTGGGTTCATTAGATATGTGGGAGTCGAGAATGTGGATATAACCTTGGTGGCCATGAATACGGTAAAGATTCTTGAAGCAAAGGTGTCGGTTTCGCTGGCCAAGTATGATAAGAACCACAAGAAATTTATTTATACATCTAAAATAGTTGGAGAAAAAACATGGAGACTGAAGGAATCAACCTATAAGGCCCCTCCTAATAATAATGGTGTCTATTCCGGGAGGGCGATGGTTCAGGAAGGTAAATCCTATGCTAGTTTATTCCAAATGGATGGTCAAGAACACAACACAGGCTCTAAAGTGATTTTGATTAATAACAAAGGATCCAAATACCCATTGCACTGTATGAATCGTTCTATTCATGGAGTCGTTAAGGACCTCTGCGTCCTTAATAACTTGAACAGTGTCCTCAGCAGTAGTGGACTGAGTAATTTTGGATTATCATATGTGGGTGGCCTTAGCGTTTTACTCACTCTAGGCGACCCAGGGAAGGTAAAGGATATCATGATGAATAATTCGGAGAGTTTGTCCAAAGCATTTAGCCGGTTCCACGTATGGAAGGGTGAAGATCTGCCTACTGAACGAGTCGTGTCTCTCCGAATTTCTGGTGTTCCGGTCCATCTCAGAGATAACTTGGTATTTGATCAGATTGGGGGGTTGTTTGGTAAGGTTGTGCAGGAATCGTCATTTTCATGGTTAGAATCGGATAATTCAGAATGTTCGGTTCTGGTGCTGGTCCCCTTTGGAAAGAGAATTGAGGAGACGGTGGTGCTGAACTGGGAGGAAAGGAGATTTGTCGTATGGGTAGTCGAGGATGTTGCCGCTTGGAAGCCTAACCTGGACGGTGACAAATCTTCAGTGGACGGGGATTTGGATCATAAGTCACCAGAAGAATCTGATGCATGCTCTTTTGACGGCAGAGGTGAGGACGATTGTAACAGGGCAAACGAGGTTGAGGAAGGTGAAATCAGATCACCGGAAGTTAGTATGCCGGCTCCGGAGGTAGACGTTCGTTCGTCATCGGAACCACACATGGAGCCGGTTAACGATCAGTCGCCGGTATACGGAAGGTTGGATTCTGAAAGGTCGCTGCATGAGGTGCATGGGGAACCTTCTAATCCTAGGGAATTAAACAATGTCACAGTGGGATTAGAAGATGTGGCGGCTGGGACTTTTAATTGTGGACCCCATCAACAAGAAGTGGGAGTTAATGGCTTAGTGGACCAATTGAATCAGGAAGGCCCAACTCCTTTAGCTGGGCTTGGTAAGAGAAACAGGGCCAACCGGAGCCCACCATCTTCTAGGTCTATGAAAGGTCCACCAATTAGAGGCTTCTACCAAAACCCAAACCCTGGAGATTTCTCGTTTGACCTTAATAGGCCTATATCAGATACATGGTCATTAAGTGGAGAACCTGTTGGTAGAGAATGCCATTTGCAGACGACGTCTCAACAGGTCGACGGAAGGGACCATGAGATGCCGACGGGGCAACCGTATGTGGATGTGGAGTTTTCTTTGGATCTCGGCGGTAACGATCCTGTCTACCCGAATGTCAGTGAAGAAGTTCAAGTGACTGCAGTAGTAGGTTCCAAAGTGGGCATTGATTTACAAGGGTTTGAAGAAGCGACTAGGTCTCTTATTCAAGGTGAAGGTGCATCTACTGGTTTACAATGAATTTTCTCTCGGTAAACTTAAGGGGGGTACAGGATTCCCATAAAGTAGACTGGATTAGGGGAATCAAGACTTCTTACGGAGTTCATTTTTTGGCAATTCAAGAAACTAAACTGGGGGAAGCGACTAACTTTATGTTCAACGGATTTTAGGGTCGATCGGCTTATCACTTGGAATTTGTAAACGCGGAGGGTAGATCTGGGGGGCTTGCTTGTCTTTGGAACCAGGGTATGTTTTCTTGTGATAATGTGATTAAAGATCGTTATTTTTTAGTACTGTCTGGATCCTTGAATCAATTAGGCGTTCGTATTAATTTGGTGAATATTTACGCTTCAAATGATGCTACTGTGAGAAGGTATTTATGGGATAAGTTGGTGGAAATAAAGAATTCAATGCAAGGTTTATGGGTTTTCATGGGGGACTTTAACGAAGTTAGAGACGGGACGGAAAGGTTTAATTCTGAATTCATTGCTTCTAATACGAAGTCTTTTTATCAGTTTATCTTAGCCGCGGGTCTTAGCTAATATCATATGGCAGGCGGCAAATTTACATATATTTCCGATCGCGGTGACAAATTGAGCAAGCTGGATTGGTTCCTCGTTTGTATTGGATTTATGGAAAGATGGCCGACGGCGTCGGTATTGGCACTTAATCGTGATGCATCGGACCATAGGCCTATTTTATTATCCACTGTTCCCTCGAACTTTGGTCATATCCCTTTTTGGTGTTTTAACTCATGGATGGGGATGTCGGGCTTTATGGATTTAGGGAAACAAATGTGCCAGAATTTTGTTTTTAATGGTCCAGCGGACATGGCTTTATCAGTAAAGCTGAGATGGTTGAAGAATTGCATCAAGGCTTGGTTAAAGGTTGAACGTGAAAAATCTGATGGGGTTTACTTGAATAAAAAGAACCGTATTCGAATTTTGGAAAGGATGGCCGAGGAGCGAGCTTTGGAGGAGGGGGAATTATATGAAAGAGCCGAATGTATTAATATTGTTTTGGAAGCGGATCGTAGAAAACATGCGGACGCCAGACAAAAATCCCAAGCTAGCTGGGCGCTTGATGGCGACGAAAATTCTGCCTTTTATCATAATGTTATTAACTCCAACATCAGTAATAACCGTATTAACGGCCTCATGGTTAATGGTGTCTAGATTTCGAATCTGGTGGTAATAAAAGAAGCATTTTTTGAATTTTTCTCGAATCAGTTTGTGGAACCAATGGTCTCTAGGCCCGCCATTAACTGCCATAATTTGGCTACTCTCTCGGCAGCAGAAGCCGATATCCTTGTTGAGCCATTTTCAGCAGTTGAAATTAAAGAAGCGATTTGGGGATGTGTTGGTGATCGGGCTCCGGGCCCGGACGGCTTCAATTTTAAATTCATCAAAAAGAACTGGGATCTTTTTCAAGGCGATTTTCTTAAGTTATTCCAGGAATTTTATGTCAATGGATCCATTAACAGGTGTTGTACGTCCTCATTCATTGCTTTAATTCCAAAAGTAAAAGACCCTTCGTCTCCATCGAATTTCCTACCCATTAGTTTGATCGGAGTGGTTAACAAAGCAATTTTGAAGGTTTTGGTGAATCGGCTCAGGAAAGTGATTGGCAAGTTAGTGTCGGAAGAACAGTCTGCCTTCTTGGCCGGGAGAAATATATCGGATGGACCCTTGATCCTTAATGAAGCTATAGCTTGGATGAAAAATAGCAAAGAAATCGGGTATGATTTTTAAGATTGATATTAACAAAGCTTATGATTCTCTAAATTAGAATTATTTAGATTCGATTATGGCTCAAATGAATTTCCCGGATCGTTGGAGGGGTTGGATTATGGCGACTCTTGTCTCATCTAGGGCGTCGGTTTTGGTAAATGGCTCACCAACTATGGAGTTCGAGTGTTCTCGTGGGTTACGTCAAGGAGACCCGTTGTCCCCGTTCTTGTTCGTTATAGCCATAGAGGCGCTTACGGGGATTATGAAAAAGGCCATATCGGAAGGTATTTTTAATGGTTTGCGATGCACGTCTAACGGTCCGATACTATCTCACCTTATTTATGCTGATGACGTTGTTTTTCTTGGGGAATGGTCGACTGAGAATGCACTTAATTTACGCAGAATTTTGAGATGCTTTCATTTGGTCTCGGGATTGAAAGTGAATCTTGCCAAATGTTCTTTGTTTGGGGTTGGGGTAGATGAAGTAGAGGTGCAACAGATGGCGGATATTTTGGGATGCAAAAGAGGGTCTTTTCCTTTCAAACATTTGGGTTTGGTGGTGGGGGCCAATGTGAATCTTATTCGCAATTGGAAACCGGTAATAGTTGTGTTTAAAAACCGTTTGTCTCTTTGGAAAGCAAAACATCTTTCCTATGGCGGTAGAATCACCTTACTCAAATCGGTTTTGAACTCGTTACCAACTTATTTCTTTTCCTTGTATAAAGCCTCGGCAAAAGTACTTGATATATTGGAAAGATTGAGGAGGGTATTCTTTTGGGGTGGCTCGGACGATAACTCTTACATGAGTTGGATGGCGTGGGAAAAGGTTATCGCTCCAATTGAATATGGCGGATTAGGCTTTGGTTCACTTCGTGACGCAAACCTAGCAATGTTATCGAAGTGGTGGTGGAGGTTTAAAACGGATAAAGAAGGGCTATGGAGAAGGGTAGTATGGGCAGTCCATCACAATAATAGATCTTGGGCACCGATCCCGGCAAAGATTTCATTGGCCGGTCCTTGGAAGCAAATCGTCGGCATACGAGAACACCTTAATCAAGTTGGTATTAATCTTATGGATTCAATCTGGTGCAAAGTGGGATGCGGTTCGAAAACAGCTTTCTGGATCGATTCTTGGATCGGGAGTCAGCCTCTATATATTAGTTTTCCTCTTCTATTCGCTCTAGAAAATGAAAAATTATGCTGCGTTTCAGATCGGGTGTCTTGGGGGGCCGATATGGTCAACCTGTCATGGAGTTGGAGCCGGCTAGTTATGTCCGAAAGTCAGAAGATCGAGCTGATGGACTTAACACTTCTGCTGAGCGAGTTCGACACCTGCGATGGGCCGGATATATGGGTTTGGACTCATGATCAATTAGAAATCTTCTCGGTGGCGAGTATTAAACGTATATCGGCGGCGGCTACAAGGTCTGACCCGGATTACCTATTTACATGGAATAATTATGTTCCTAAAAAAGTCGTGAAGTTGATGGGTAGCATTTCGTGAAGTTTTGAAATTCAAGAAACGAGCGTATACGGTAATATTAAGAATTTCGTGTATGTGAGGGAGTGTGAATATAGGTTATAGCATAAGAAGTAAGTTTAAATAAACAATGCATGTTGAGATAATTAGAGATTTGATAAACGATTTAGATATAAATACGATCGTGTTTACATTATATAGTCTATTAAAAGAAAGTATCAGTAACGATCACCTAGGTAAGGGAATCACCCCTAACCCATTGGCGAGATCGTTGTAAGATGAGAAAAAGAAGCGGAGTTAGTCGTCAAGGTAAGGAAATCACTCCTATCTTGATGATATATCCCCACTTGTTGTTACAAAAGGACAAATAAAATTACGTGAAATTATGCATGTTAATAATGTATAATTATATGAAAAGTAATAGTATGATGTATACGCAAAAGTGAAATCTCAAAATGGTTCAAAATTGACAAGAGAGAATTCCATCCTAAAAGGTTGCAAATAATAAAGTGTAAGTTCGATTAAAACTTGGATGGTTCCAAAACGGAACGTTGACTAACCAAAGTGATCGAAAGGTCTTTTGAAATTGAGAAACATGCTTTGGCCTAATAGGTGGTATACTCTCGCCGACAAGTCGGTTAACGGTATTTACCCTTTCCGGTTACTACATGTTCCAGTTCAATTGAAAATTCGAGACTTGGAGGGATTTGTAAAAATCAAGGAGTGGGACTAGTCGACGAGGTGCGGGTTTCGCCCCTAACTTGACGGCTTTGTACCCTATGTGTGGTTGATACTCGTCGGGTCAAAATTTAATTTCGACATGTTGATGAGGGTCCACGAGAATTTGAAATTTTAAAATTACAAATTGCCATTAAGATGTGGATTTCACTCCTAACTTAATGGTGTAACTTCATGTAAAACGGGATGAGTGACGTTTACCAAATTCTGGGTTTCACGCCTATTTTGGTAAACTCATCTCGTTTGTATAATATCAGTGTTTTCGAGTTTTAGTAAAATTCAGTAAAATGCATTAGGAAAGCGTAAGTTGAGGAATAATGAAACAAATTTTTACACATGAGAAGGTATGTCAAGGATAACACATAAAGAACCGAACAGTTAAACAAGAATTAACACATAATAAAGCAAGTATAGTATGTCAAGTGTTAACACATAAGTGACAAATATGTTCAAAAGATCCAAAGAGAATAAATAAAAGCAAATAAAGTACCATGCAAGTAGTTTCAAGCAAAACATAAGAATAAAGCTCTAAAACTATAGACTAGGTAAAAGCATTCGTACTCTTCCTAATTCCCTATAGTTATGGCTCTGATACCAATCTGCCACACCCCAACCGATGGCGGAAACATCGGGATGAGACGAAAACTAGATTGCAAGAGACATCATAACACTATGTGACAATATGGTTTAATTTAAATTTCATAAATAGCTAGAATGTCATACAAGAATCAAATAAAGACAACATTGTTTCAATTATAGAGTATAAATAGATTTAGTCTAAGTGTGTTTCTATGTCCACTTAAGTCTTGTTTCTTCACTTAGCATCATCTTGTCTATCGAACCTGCAACATGTATTAAAATAGAGTTCAATGCAAAAGCAAAGGCGAGTATACAAGTTTTGATATATAGTATAAAAAAGGTTTTAAAATAGTCTAAGGCTCGTATCCAACATGAATCACAATATGCAAGTTACTAGTATGTCGTAACGGTGTCAAGTATATGTTCAAACCCAAGAATCCAATGCGTTAAAATAGTCTATCCCAAATAGAATAAAGGGAGGTAACATGTTTAACTTAACAATACCCCAAGACTCGTGGGCGGTGCATTACTCCTATAGCGCTATAATTGTTAAAGTAGGCTTGTACGAAGTTAATGAGCATATAGACACGAAAAGTTTAACATCACATACGAGATTAACAAGCATCATATAGTTTCATGTTCAAATATGGATAGAGAGTGATTCAAATAGTCTCAAAAGTTTCGTGTGTTTAATATAGAATACATGTTGCACCCAAAAGTGTTTAAAAGTAAAAATGGGTTCGAGTATACTCACAGTGGTTGCGTATCATGATTTCTCGAAATAACGCACGAGTAAAGATTTGAGAATTCCAAGAGAATGAACGAGAGCGATTAACCTAAGTATGGAATACCGCACGAGAGGTGATCACTATTTGTTGAAATATCCAAGTATTTTGTGAATTGGATAATGATGATCTATGTATTAGTTGTTGTTGATTACCAATGTTATAAAATAAATAAATAAAGGATAGGATTTAAATCGGTTGGTCGTTTGTGTTCTAAATAAATTTAGACATTTTATTAATAAAACGGATTTAAAAAGTTAGTTATTTTTAAAGTTTAAAAGAGACGAAGGATACTCATTTTATAATTAATCATGTTTCGTCATACGAATTTAAAAAAAATGGGCAGAGTTTCCTCTGTTTTCGGACGTCCCGGACAACATAAGTTGTCGATTTATATGTTTAAAATTCAATAATCAATGACCAAACAACATAACTATGTATATATACACGTTTATTATGTTCACAAATTTCTTTAAGGTTTGGTTCCGCAATTTAAAACGATACAAAATACAAAACAGTGAAATTAATATACGCGTTATACCGAGTCGAACCGGGTTGAACCAAGCAGCACCAAGGCCCGCACTTGAGCCGAGACCTAAGCTGACCCGAATCAATGCTGACCGATGTTGACTTGTCGAACCGAACCAAAGCTGAGTTGACCTAAGTCGACCGAAACGAACCAGATCTGACCTAAGACACACCCAAGATTGACCATGTCTGATGCAAAAACCCAAACCAAAAAAAAATGAAATTCAAGACGTAAACTGATTTGAAATGAAACTAAAGTTTAAGCGTAAAAGAAAAAAAAGAGCTCAAGACCCTTACCGGAACCGAGACGGCCGTGATGGCCTGGTGTCGACTGAACCCAAGCCAAGTCCGCACCATTCACCATCATCACAGCCGACGCCGGCAGCCGCCGTGCGTCGGTTGTCCGTCGACGTCACCATTGCCCGTAACCTCCATCACCTCGCTGTCGCCGGTTCTGTACGAGTCGAACAAATGACTGAATCGAACGATTGGAATCTAAATCGAGTAAAAACAAAACAAAAACCTGGAATCGAACTGAGAATAACTGACCGGAGCACCGCCGTC
This sequence comes from Helianthus tuberosus, assembly GCA_030545235.1. Lineage (NCBI taxonomy): Eukaryota > Viridiplantae > Streptophyta > Magnoliopsida > Asterales > Asteraceae > Helianthus > Helianthus tuberosus. The sequence continues at coordinate 619,601 of JARYGA010008671.1, read as the reverse complement.
TTCGCTGTTCTCCCTGGTCGTCGTCGCCGGCTGCCGCCTCTCTCTCTCTTCCATCAATCGGTCTAAGGCACAGGTGTAGGTGAAACATTTCAACGAAACAGAGGTTTTAGGGGTGTGTGTCACCGGAGAGGGAGAGTGGAGGTGTGGTTGTAGTGTAACAAGTGAGGATTGGGGATTGCTTGTCGCCGGAAGTGGCTCCGGTTGCCGGAGCCGACGGTATTCAGACGAGAAGGAGGGGCCAAGAGAATTGCAAATGAGGGTGGTGTGCGGCTGTTGTTGCTCTTACTAGGGTTTCTCCAAGGATAATATTGAAAAAATGAAGGAGATGAGGCTTTTTTTATAATTAGGTTCCCAAATGGGCTTGGGCCCAGGGCCCACAAGCCCGTTACTCGTGTTTTAATCGGCCCAATCACTTTCCCGAAGTCCATTTCCGAACCCGGGCGTCGTAAAAATGTCATAAAATATAGTTTTGGGTTCGAAAACGTGTAAAAATGACGTCGTTATTTGATAAATTGTCGTGTACGTTCGTCGTTCCGTCAAAATGCGAAAAATCGCGTTATTGTCGTTTTAAATCCGTTTCTCAATCCGATTTCGACTACGATTCCAAAAATAGAAAAATGAACACGTATTTTCTAAAAACATGTAGATGTGGAAATACGAGGTGTTACAGTCTCCCCTCCTTTAGGAAATTTCGACCCGAAATTTGTTCAGAAGGAAGACTCGAAATGGTTTTTGTAAACTGAAGAGGATTGTTTAAAATTGAGGCTTTGGAGTTTGAGACAAGGGAGATTAATTGAGGTATAAGGGTGAACGATTGATCTAATAAACGATTATGAGTGTAAGAATAGCATAAGTATCGGATAGACAAAAGCAGCATGCTAAGAATGAAGTCTCGTCGTGGATAATCGGATATAGCGCGCTTGTGAGTTGTTTAAAGTTTGAATTAGGTCCAAAAGGTCTGCAAAACACTGAATTTCTCATGGCACATTTTACGAAAGTTTGGTAATATGGTGGAAACACTAATATATAGGATGTACCAGCGGCGTATCCACCATGTTACGTCCGTTTCGTTATTCGGTGCAATGTTACGTTCCGTGTCTTACCATACGCAGTAGTACACTCTATGGCTCTCATACGTCTATCATTATAATCCCTTGTGCACCCGCGATTATATTGAATGTCGCATGATCCGCATAGCTTGTACTAGCTGCGTATGAGTTAAGGTATATATTAATTTTGAGAATAAGTCTGCATGTGTATAGAAATATAGCATATAAGCTTGTTTGTGTTCCATATAGTTTAAGACCAACGTAAGAGAATCCCTCGGGTTTCGCTCGCATACAGGTGCGAGAGTATAAATTTTGAGTATGAATAAGGCATGAGCATGGTATAAGTTTAAATATGAATATGCATATGAGCATAACCACAAAACGCATGACAAAGGCATGAGCATGAGCATAACGTGTATGAAAAGCGAGTATAAATGTGAGTACAAATTCGAGCATAAACGAATGAATGAGAGTTTAAACATAAATCATATAAATGAGGGCATATATATGAGTATAGGTATAACATAAATTGCATAATGCGAGTATAACTATGAATATAAGTGTAAACACAGTTGTATTCATATGAATAAAATATATATATGGGTGTGAATATAAGTTTAAGCATAGTTATATAGGTATAAGTATAAGTAGGGTGTATGAGCATAAACGTGAATATGAGCCTTAGTGTAAACGTGATTGTATAAATGTGAGTGTAAGTATAATTGTATGAATATGAGTATAAATTTGAATATAAGTGTAACATCTGAGTATAACGTAAAATGTATGAATACGAATATTAGTGCAAGAGATAATGATTTTGTATACGGTATTTGTCACACCCTGGCTTTGCGGAAGCGTGGTTAATTTGGTGTGACTTCTTAATACCATAGCTTAATCATAACAAAGCTATATGAGTTAAAAACATGCAAGATCATCCATTAAGTTTTGAAAACCAAATACAGTACCATTGTTTTAACGGGAACATACCCTAACAACATAACCTTGTTCAACAGACATAACAAATTTAAAACATAACATAGACGTGGTTTAAGGATTGTGTCTTGTCCAGGAAAGAGACACATCCTCTAAACCCCGGATGACCTCGGAAACTAGTGCAGCGGAAAACATGCCATACCGTGCCAGATCTCGTTAATTTCCTGAAATACATGTAAGTTGAAAAAAATCAACAATAATGTTGAGCGAGTTCATGTGCAAGTGAGTAAGTAAAGCACTTGTAAGTATAAAAGTTTCCTGGTATGTAGCAGTGTAAGGAAAAGAGATCACCAATGGTTTGCAAGGCCATTAGCATGTGTGAAATGCAAGTAGGAAGACTCAACCTAGCCGATTTATGCGTCGGGCAACCAAGTCACTCAAGGTCCGTTCTGTTGGTCCTCTCAGAGGTCCGTTCTGTTGGGCCTAGAGTTGGGCTCGCTACACCCAGATAGATCTACCGCTTAAGTCCCTCGGTGTTCTGCCTACCCATTCACATGATCTAAGTAGTAAACCTCCTTACGTTAACATACCGTGTATAATAGTACTTGTAAACAAAGTAACATGTATTTCACCCCCGCAGTTAAGAAAACTGAAAACAGTTAGAGAAAAGGGGGACATGAACTCACAGTGAAGCGTCTCTACCAAGTATCTCCAAATCAGAAAGCTGTGCGACGACCTACAAGTGCTAATTCTATTAGACGGACGGCCGTGCCTTAGCTTTATAGTTTAAGTTTTTGGGAAATAGTTAGACAACTATTTCGTGTTTACGTTTTGTATATACTTGGTAGTTAATCTCCTTCCCAAGGATGGGGGATTTGTACAAGTATTATGTATGTGGTGACTTTAAGTATTGACAAGATACATTTTCAAGTCTCATAACCAACACTTTAAAGATTTATGTCAAAACTCATGGCGAGGTTTAATTCCGAGAAATGAGGTTAAATATACTTGTTAGAAAAATAATAATTTTTCTAAGTCTTGGTATTTTTAGAAAAATTCGCCAGAGTATCCCCTAAAAACGGGAGTGTCCGTGCTAATGCGCACATCATTTTCTTTTTGAAAACAACCCATGATCATCAACAATCAACCCTTACGTTTTAACACGCGAAACGCTACCCTTGTCGTTTCAGTTTCAATATGTGGAAACTGGACTGTTTCCGGACGACTAAATAAAATACTTAACCCTTTCCAAAAATTCCCTAATTTTTACGGGTCGTCCTAATCGACCCAAAAATGATTGTATAAAAATATCGGGGTCCAGTTTCTTATCAATAATTTATAGAAAGTCGTTTACCGAACTGTGATCAGATTTGTCACATTCTGATCACAGTTTACGGAAAAATTCGTCAAAAATTCCTTGTATGTCCGTTTATCGAAATTCCAGTTTGAGGGTCACAAATACATCCGTGACCATCTTAGATAAAAGTTTCAGGGGCTGGTTCGGTTCGGGTTTTAAGTTGTGATCGAAAACGCACAGTCCAATTTACTGCAGTAACAAACAGCCTTAGCTGCTGTCACGAAAACAGGTTTTTAAAATAGTAACCGACATCAGAAAAATACGATTCCAGCGCCATTTTCTTCGTTTTTCGAAATGACACGATTTAGGCTTTTGAAATTCCGTTTTTCGAGTTTTTAAAGTCCGTTTACAGCCTGATGAAGGCGGCTGAAACAGTGACTCAGCTTGCTGTTTTGTGGTTTAGATGTTATTAAATCGTGATATAAGTGTCCGATTAGCGAGTTAAACAAGAAAACAACTTTTATACAAGTTAAAACATTTTTACACAAGTTCATGTTTCATGTGTGGTAGAGTTTCTCCTTTTAACCCGTGTATCATTCAAAACAAGCTTATGTTAAGATCCATGACCTTACCAAACCGGGTTAAACGGTGATCCGAGCTACCACAACATAGATCGGGTCTAAATAACCACATATTTCAAATACTACAACATTTACACAACATATATGCTATTAACCACCATTATTCATGCTTTTAGTAGACTTTAGTGCATCATCTTGCATTTTAACGAGATTTAACCGGTATAATTCCTTTTAACCACTTTAGTTTAGTTCAAAAACGAGTTTTAAACATTATACCTCTAGCTCAAGGCTAGGGAAGATTCTTGACGAAAAACGGGTGGATAAAAGCCAAAGAAAGAGGTCCTTCGAACTCCGAGTGCACCAAGACTCCTAATACGTGACCTTCTATGCTTGTATGGTGTTGGAAAAGCAAGAACCAAAACCGAAAGTATGATGAGGGTGGGTGGGGGTCTCGGCCGAAAGTGAAAAAGAGAGGGAGAGAGTTTGAGTTTGGGTTGTGGTGAAGTGAATGATCTTAGTGCAATTACATGAACTTATAGGCAAAGATAGAGTGATTAACCATTGGATTTAGTGTTGTTTAGATATGGGACAATGGTGATTTAAATAATAAACCAAGTACTAAGCATGTTCCCCCATAGTTAGGCCGGTTAGGATGGGGGGGGGGGTCCTAGTCCGATTTCAAGTAGGTTAGTTAGGGTAACTAAGTTAAGTTAGTCAAGTGTTAAGTATTAAACTTAGTTACTTGTATGTTATGCGTTATGGCGGGTGTTAGGGTAATCAGGGACCCTAACTGGCTCAGAAAAATATAAATAGTGAAAATAATAATATTTTCATGTTCCGGGTAAAGTCCGGTTGTTCGGTTGGATAGTAATCCGTTAAAGCGTTACATAAGCTTTAAAGTGTCGTTATTGTTATTTTTAGTGACACATCTTGTTTCCGACACCTTGGAAAGTGTCTAGTAGTATTTTCCCATGTTTTGGCACTTTATTAGTCAGCTAGAAGCTGAATTATTTTTGTAAAGTGCTGTGTTTTGTACTTAAAGTACGTTTTAGGCACATCCGGTCATTGTAACTTATCCCTAGAGACGCAGTTCCACAACCCTCATATTCCTGCACTCACTATTAGTGTAGCCAAATATCTCAGGCTCTTACAGGCCTTGGAGGCAGTGTTTGCCTGATGCTGGCTTTATCAGCATGTTCATTAGGTTATCCGTTATAGTGCTACTGTGCTTTTTGTGCATCATGTTTGTCACTAAGGTTCAGCATGTAAATAATGTAGTGACAGCAAGCAAGTATGATGCAAGTAAGTTCATGTATCAGTATTCAAGTAGCAGTTCATCAGCTAGTTCAAACAAGCACAGTAATTAAGCAGTAGTTAATCAATAATTAAGTCGTACGGATACCTGGTTTAGTGAGGGTTGTCACAGTATTAATCGTAATATATGAATTTAAGTACATAAAAGATTAAGGAGTTTTGAGTATAAAAGAAAAAAATGATGAGTAGTACATGTGAAATTGTCGTGAGATATAGACTAAAACACGTAAGATGATATGCATGTGTATTTGTTTAAGCTAAGCATGAAGTTTTTAATTGAAATCAAAATAGATTGAGTTGACATGAAATATAGAAGTTAGTTTGTAAATGTAAAGAGAGTATAAAATATATACCGGTTAAGTGTGTTATATTTTGTGAAAGAATGGAAATGCTACTATGGTTTTAAAAGAATTGATATAGTTGAAAATTTATCGATTCCTTCAAAGTTTCCTTGCCCACGTGCTTTAAATTCAATTCACGTATTGAACGATGGTTGAAAAGGTTCTAGAAGTAACTAAGATTACCTTGTTTTAAATCACTATTCATTAACTGTAGGATCGTTTTCAGACCCGAACGAGTCGATCAGAAGAGTTTTTCTCAATACGAATGGCGGAAATAGACGTATTGAGGTCAATTCAGCAAGAATATCACTTTAAATGCCTTGTATATTGATTTAACAACAATTTACAGCGAGACGGCACTTCGGCAGCACTTCGGTACACAAGCCGGAAAAGTTACAAATGATTTCGTTTGAGGAGGTATTTATAGGCATGTGATTCCGCTTGAACATGCTCAAGCGGAATTACATTTCAAGCGAAATTACTTCAAGCGGAATCAACATCTTGATTCCGTTTGAAATATCAGCCTGATTTCGTTTGAAATGACCTGTGTCATTTCAAACGGAATTACCTAAAAATATAATTCCTCGATTTCCGTGCCCTGATTTATCTAGTACAATACAAGACTCAATACAAGACGAAGTCGACAGACGCATGCACTAACAGACTCCCCCTCGAATGTTGATGAGTCTTCAGTGTCGAGTCTTTGCATCTTTAGTCTTTATTAATCTTTGGGCTCCTCTTTTTGAAGTATCTGACACTGTAAAGTATCCTCAACTCTCTCTTCTCTATATATCAGCACCAACAGAAATTTCTCGATTCCTTAAGTTCAACAACATCAGCAGCTAGCAATAATCTCAGAATCAGAACCTGGCTCTTTGTCAAGCAGACTCCCCCTTTCGATAAATTGGGATCGCAGTCTAGCTTTCCCAGATTTAAGATCGTGACATGGCTTTCATCCAATTCAGGTATCGAATCCTGGCTAACCTGCACAATCTTAACACAGAAATAAATTTCACAAATTTAACAATTTACAAATTTATTCTCTACTTACCACTTGAAAAAAATTTCTTTATATACACTCTCCCAAACCTGTTCATCATGTTTAGCACTCGGAATTTTGAAAATCAGCTCTTCAACCTCAGTTGTCGAAAATCTTTTTGAATTTTTCAAAATTTATGCTAAATCACACTAAAATCTTTTTGGATTTTTGATATTATATGAAATGCAGTAAAGAAATATATACAACAACATTTTTGTGAGTTTGTGTAAGAGGATCATATCAGTTTCTGAGACAAATCAGCAACACCGTTAAGCTTTATACATTTTCAGTTCTAAACGATTCACTTAGATTGTCAGTATACTGATCCACTTAAATTTTCACACAAAGTTCAACTGTTTCGAGATACGAGATTAATGTTTAAAGTACTTAAACTTATTCGCGTGTCCCACCTCAGAATATACTCCCGTATCCAGATCCCAATATTCAGTCTTACAGGTGAATATACCTAGATGATATCTGTAAGGGGTTAAATTGCAAAGACCGTGAGAGCTCAGGTCAGAACTTCCATTCAGCAGAGAGATCACGGCTTCGACTTTTGTTGTGTCCCCTTTAGAGGATCTTTTCTTCAACAGCACATGATTTGCATTTTTCAATGTTTTATCATTTTTTATGCTGAGGGTGAGCTATATTTCAAGCAGCAGTAAAGTATTCTCCGGAGACTAGGCCATTTGTCACACCCCCAAAATCCACATGCGGAGTATCACTGCTTGGAGGCGTGACTGACCAGGATCAAGCCACCAATCATATTGAACAATGTAATATAATAAAGATAAACCAATCATAATATAATTGGTGTCCACAATTTAACCAAATTCAAGTATCAGCGGAAGCATAAAGTGTAAAACCAAATCATAAGTTTTAAAAGTTCAAATGTTTCACATGGAACTCAACAGTCCATGTCCCACAACGACTCTTCCCCATGCAAGCTCCTGCTAAGTACCTAATGACCTGCAAAGCATGTAGTAACGAGTCAACAACAAAGTTGAGCGAGTTCACAGTTGGGTGTTTGTTTAAGTTATTCCAAAAACATAGTTTCCTATAACTGGCATCCTTGCCGTGGGGGTTACCCCATAGTTTAAAAACGTGAATTGCTTAATCCCATTTACTCTGGCCATACAGCCGTGGGGGCTACCCCATGTTCAATTTTCTGGCTCTCCGGCCATGGGGGCTACCCCATGTTTATACTACTAGACTTGTTACCATATCGACAGTAACGTATGCATAAATAAGCAAAGCCCAAATGTGCAGCCCAATTACTTAGGTCCGTAACAGTATGCAAGTCTAAACAGTTTGTGCAATTATATGGTCTCGAGTCGAGACCAGAGATCTCGAGTCGAGACTGTGCGGTCTCGAGCTGACGTCTTGGTGTTCTCGAGTCGCAACTAAGGGTCTCGGGTCATGTATTCATCACTCGAGACTGGGTGGTCTCGGGTCAGGTCTCGAGTCGCAACAAGACCCGCAACCATGGTCTCGAGTCTTGCTGTTTTAGAGCTGGTGAGCTGTGGTCTCGAGTCGAGACTGTGGGTTCTCGACTCGCAACCCGTGTCGCAACCAGAAGATGTAACAACCTTCCTTATTTTCAGCTCATTAATTCCGTAACAATTGCTAACAAGTTTGGCAGTTTCAATTCAGATCAAACGACATTCAATTCAGCAATCATGCATATTCATACACCCTAATCATAATCTAATCATGAACAATCAATCCATCACTGTACGAAACATACGATCGGCTCTTTAGACTAGTGAATCCGAACACTAACATGTAACCCTAGTTTTATGTGTACATCAAACTAATCAATACAATACATCACATATTCGAACATCATCAATTTATTATCATTCTTTCATATCCTAATCAGATCAATAACATTCAAATCCATGCATACAATCATATCAATGCTAGTTCCTTATTGTAACACCTGTGCCTTCACGGCCATCAAACAAATACCGAACCAATGAAATATTATATTTCATACTTGGGATTGGTAAAAATATGTGTATCGTTTGTACATATCAATTCTTGTTCAATTTCAAACTCTAAATCACTTTCTGGAAGGTTATACGCGCACCGATGCGTAAATATAACCAGTTTAATGCAACAAACACTCCGGAATAGTTACATAGGCTTAACATACCTTAAATAACCTTTACTTAACTTAGAAATAAGTTTTGAAGGCTTTGGTATGGCAAAATCAAGTTAAATCGCTTACAGGGACTAAAGTTGACAAACTGCGAAAGTATGCCAATTTGAACTGTAACAGACATTCCGGAGCATGACCATAAGTTAAACATACCATAAATATCCTTCACAAAGCTTAGAAATAGGCTTTGAGGTGTTCGGTATGCTAAAATAAACTTTTGTGTCATTCAGGGACTAAAAGTGTCAAAAAGTGCACAAGTTTGCATTTTTACGCATAACTCACGTTCTGAATACATCCGGCCATCCAAAAATTTATGTAAGCATGACTACATTATATTTTAGTGTTCGCCATAAGAAAAATCCATTCGTCGCGTCATTTGGATCGTTTTTCGCGCTTGTGCGCATTCTGTCGTAATTAAGCGAACATCGCGTTCGTACGGCTAAACGAACCGACATCTGAGATATTTTTGAACACATTTTAAGTTCCCTATACTTTAACTTCATTTTAGAGCTTTGAAATGGGGTTAACGGGCCTTAAACGTGTCAAAAATGGCCTAAATACAGTTCAGGGACCAAAACTGTAAATCTGCCAAACTTAACCCCTACGATGCGCAGGGACTTTTGCCCTACGATGCGCAGGGGGTCTTCTGACCAGATGCAATGTTTAAACAGCCTGTTTTCAGCAGATTTAACCACACCCACACATTTCCAATTGCTTAGTCATCAGATAAGGATGGCATTCTAGTCACCATAAGGTTCCGACAAGTGTACGGGTTGGATTCATGGCACGTTTTCCATGAAACGATCCTAACGGTTCGGGTATTCCTATAAATACCCAACCCACACAACCTCATTATGCACTAGAATTCTGATTTGAGGATCTCTAAGTTGAAACCATTGTTTCATACCTGAGATTCTTGAATCGGGATTAGCATTCGGGGACCCTGGGTTAGTATTCTTTCGTTCTTTTCCTTATTTTACTGCTTTTCGAGTCAGAAAGTCAAACTTTGTTTGACTTTCAGCGTTGACCAGTAATGGTCAATGCGAAGTTCGTTTGAACTTCGCAACGTGAGTGTAATCACGTTGGTCATAGTCCTTTGGGACTATGCCCACTGATTACCACGTTGTCTAGGGTCGTAGGGTAGGCGATCTAATAAATCGCCTATACCTTCGAACTCGACCCATTTGGTCGATCATTAGGATCGGACCAAATACATTAGGTGACCATAGTAGGTAGGGAATAACCTTCCGAGGTTATACCCTATGGTCACATCGTTTAAGTAGTTGTATGATAGGTAGTTTATATGCCTTAGGTAAATTACCAGAATACCCTTTTCATGTATAATTGGTAATTAAGCATATGTAACCTAAACTTTTGTCACATAACTAATTAAGTAACATGTTTAGGCATATAACACTTGTCATAGGACTAGTTAGGCGGTCCGAACGCGTTTTACGCGAACGACGCGTTAAAGTAGCATAAGCTTCCTAAACGGGTCGTAATGGGCCGCGATGGGTCGATAGCACTTAGGTTTGGTTTCATTGTAGTATGTAGGTCTTGTTAAACCATATCATATGAGTTCCAAAACTCGTTTGGTTTACCAAGCCTCATCCTATCCGATCTCCCGATTTAGGTCCGGTTTATTTATATAGTTTTAGATTGCCGATTGATTCCGTGCTCCCTCAAGCTTTGTTTGGTTGTTGTTCAAGACCTCCAAGCATTCTCAGGCGAGTACATTCTTCCCCTATTTTACTGTTTTCAATTGTTTTGGGGTGACTCATATGTGCTAAATGTTTTCGATATTATAACAAATAGTTTCAAAAACGATAAAGACGATTTATACAAAACTAATAACGATTTCATAAAGTGAACAATCTTGTTGGTTGTAGTTACATAACATATGACATTCATTAGCAATGATCAAGCCGACCAGTATTAGGTTATGGTACCATAGGATCTGACAAATCCCGTTATTTACTGCACCCGTGGTTATGTGTGGGTGTTGTGGGTAGCGACTGAATCTGTAAGTGTTAACTTACCCTATGGAGGTTTGTTAATGCGAATACGAGAAGCGACGAAATCGAGAAGCGACGAAATCGAGAAGCGACGAAATCGAGAAGCGACGAAAGTCAAGAAGGTTTGAATGTTATTAGCGAGCCGACCACATAAGTAGTTTCACGACCTAAAACGAATTAAACAATTAACGATTGGGTTTCACACGATGTTTTAACGATTGGGTAACGATTGGGTTTTCACACGATGTTTTAACGATTGGGTAACGATTGGGTAACGATTGGGTTTTCACACGATGTTTTAACAATTACTTTGGTGGTTTGGTTTGGATTAAATGATTAAGTAACAATGCGTGTGGAATATGATACAAGCATGGTGGATACGCCGCTGGTACTTCCTATATATAAGTGTTTGTATGGTATTACATATTGTAGTGTTATTTGAATCATTTCAGCTCGAGACATAGAACATTTTATACAAGTAACATACTTTTCACAAGACATTTATTTACAAACAATTTATCTTATACAAACTCATATTACATGGTTATTCATTTAATCATGCTTTATTTTCTTATTTATACATATCACCTGAACTTATCATTGTTTTTCCAAATAATTTACTAAAACAAATGTTTTTGAGTTAAGAGTCATGGCTACGAGGTTTTACAAATTATAAACCGCTTGATTTGAGTTGGTTAATTAAGTTGCAATATTATACTCTTTTCAAAACAAGGTTTTTAAATAAAGTATTGCAACATCTAAACTAGCCATGATTTCGACACTCCTACAAAACCTATGTACTCGCCAGCATTTCTTTGCTGACCTCGTTTTCACATATGTTTCAGGTATTGATTGAATGAAATCGATTGATAAGATGCATGCTCACATAGGACTGGACAAGGCCTTAGTGACTAAATAACAATGATAGACTATGTTTAATTAGTGTATTTAGATTCCTAAACGATGTAATTATTCAATGATTAATAAAACGAAACACTTTTGATATCCATGGTTATGAAACATTAATTCTGTTGCAACACGCCCCGATGTTTCCGCCACGTTTTGTATGTTCCACGTGGTCGGGGTGTGACAGAAAAGATGGTATCAGAGCCAATGGTTATAGGGAATTAGGTTATTAGTAATTAGTAATGCTTTGACCTAGTCTATAACCTTCTTAGGACCCTAACGCGAGTTTACTTGCGTTTAGTCATAAAACAATACCGTCGCCTATCCTTAGGCGACAACCACAACAAGAACATAAATTTCAAAACCGCTTTGAAAACTAATCATCTGTTCTAGGATGATTGATTACTAGGTTTTGAACTCTCTATTATAAGGTTTTGAACTCTCTATTATATGGTTTTGAACCTCTTTGAGTTTTCAAAACTTCGTCAAGGTTTTGGGTTTTAAATAATGTGAACACGTGCAAACTGGAAGGGTGAATGTCTGTATTCTGGGTTTTCTGTCTAGGCAAGCACTTCGTATACATCTCATCAGACGCGAGACCAGTTGTGCTTACCTGGGAATTCTTGGGATGAGTGTTCACTTATAGGCGAGCATGTCTTCGCGATACATTATTTTTGACCCATTTACTTTGATCAGTCACCGTCTCATTTGTTTGCCTTAGGTAACAAACAAATGATCGCAATCTTCATGCGTTATCATTCTGTTTTGATTGTCCAATACTCTTTTACCTGTTACTCCCTATGCCTTTCTTTTTCTTCAAGAATGTCTCTTCATCACGATGACGCCCAGATATCTGAGCAAGCAGCCAAATTCGCTCAGCGAATAGGCGATGTATCATCTCCAGGATGAAGCCACTCAAGAATCACCAAGACAGGCAGGACCTAGTCAGGCGACAACACCACCGGCTGAGAAACCAATCGAGGAATCAAAGACCATGGATGAACGATTCCCTAAGAAGTCAAAGAAGCGAAAGGCTTCTCAGAACTTCGCCATGGTCGCTCACAATGGTAAAGCCGTCCCCAACCAACCAGCTCAACCCCCTGCTAGGTGTGTATGGCTTTTCCTATGATACCTACATCAAGGAACTATGCACCCTACAAACTACTCTTGTGATTTCTCTCTTTCAAATAATTGCTCATGATTCCCTCGAAAATTTTAAGTACTCGTTTCACTCTAAGAAACAAAGTACAGAAAATTAAGTGACATTATGAGTAATCGTGCTTTTCGCACATCGGTGCCTTTGAATCCTTGGTTAGATAACTAAGGATATTTTCAAATCTCATACCCATTACGTTTTGATTTTTTCAAACATACACAGTACCAGTATTTCAAAACAATCTTCATAATCTCAAAACATTTCATATAGTTTAAAAACAATTTTTCTAGATACATTGTCTATGTTATTTCAAAAAAAAAAAACATTGGCCATGTTATCAAAACCAACCTTTCAAATTTCAAAATATTTCATATAGTCTGAAGACAATATTAATACAAAACATTTTCTTATCAAGTGCATGATTTCGAAAAGCATCATTCATATTTTCAAAAACCTTATACATAATTTCAAAATTCATCTCGCATGATTTTAAAATATTTTTGTAAAAATATCTATCTAATACACCTACTTTATGATTTCAAAAAGTATTATATATAAGGTTTCAAAAACGTTAAACACATTTTTCTTAAAATAACCCCATGCACAGTTTTCAAAAATATTTTCCTTGTACATTTACATAACCTTCAAATTCTGCTTCATATGTCGCCTTGACATATCTAGCATCTCAACTTCATAAGCATTTCAACTTCATGTTTTGACTTAAGCACATCCCGTGCAAGATTTCAAAACATCTTCAACTTCTAAAATTCATATGGGATCTTTTTATCTTTACAATTAGATCCTTGTGGATAATCATCATTCAAATCAGAGTCCTTAATTGGATTCTTTATGTACCTTAATTCGAACACTTCGGTTCCTAATAATCGAAATCGAATTTTCTTTTTGAATCTTTCTATCTTTATAGTTAGATTCTTGAAAATATTTAAAGTACCAAATGAAATCCACGGATTGGATTCCTAGTATGCTTTAAATACCCATGTCCAAAGATAACAAATTAAACGATTATACGATTAAACGATTATACGAATAAGCGATTATGCGACTATGTGGTTATGTGTTATGTGTTCTCCTTTATGTTTTTGTGTGATCCGATTTTCAAATCCTCATAGAACCTTTCATATCTTCATATGAGGGATTCATAGTAGGATTTTCAAAAAGGTACTACCTTAAATCCTTATGGGCTTCTACTTAGTAGTTAAGACCCTTGGGTTATATAGTACCATTCCATGATTCATAAGAGACCCATTTGGTGGTCTAGTCAAAAAGATTGATTCACAATTTGGTTAGAAAAACGACATCTAGTGATGTAGCTGAACAGACTCCTTGATAGTCTATTTAGATCATTCATTGATTTAATCAAAAGGACTCAATGGCGGTCTAGTTACACTCATCACAGGATTGTTCATTTGGTTTTCCCCTACACACTATAAAATAGACTGTGTGAACTGTGCAAGGAATTATCTGATTATGGACATGTACATAATTATGAAATTTAGTGCACAGAAACCCAGTAAGGTTTATTATGTGTAAGAACCGATAGTGACAACAATAACAAAATAAGAACAATGTAATGGAGGTACGGTGGACGCACCAATGACGCTTCATATACTTGTATATAAATATCCCTCTTACATTGCAATCATGATGTTATTAAAGGTTACTAGAAGTTCAGAACCCTAACCAATGTTGTTTGATCTTTTCAACTTCATATTTTCAAGCTCTCACAAGTTTCCTCTAAATAAATTTCGGGACGAAATTTCCTAAAGTAGGGGAGACTGTAACACCTGTGCCTTCACGGCCATCAAACAAATACCGAACCAATGAAATATTATATTTCATACTTGGGATTGGTAAAAATATGTGTATCGTTTGTACATATCAATTCTTGTTCAATTTCAAACTCTAAATCACTTTCTGGAAGGTTATACGCGCACCGATGCGTAAATATAACCAGTTTAATGCAACAAACACTCCGGAATAGTTACATAGGCTTAACATACCTTAAATAACCTTTACTTAACTTAGAAATAAGTTTTGAAGGCTTTGGTATGGCAAAATCAAGTTAAATCGCTTACAGGGACTAAAGTTGACAAACTGCGAAAGTATGCCAATTTGAACTGTAACAGACATTCCGGAGCATGACCATAAGTTAAACATACCATAAATATCCTTCACAAAGCTTATAAATAGGCTTTGAGGTGTTCGGTATGCTAAAATAAACTTTTGTGTCATTCAGGGACTAAAAGTGTCAAAAAGTGCACAAGTTTGCATTTTTACGCATAACTCACGTTCTGAATACATCCGGACATCCAAAAATTTATGTAAGCATGACTACATTATATTTTAGTGTTCGCCATAAGAAAAATCCATTCGTCGCGTCATTTGGATCGTTTTTCGCGCTTGTGCGCATTCTGTCGTAATTAAGCGAACATCGCGTTCGTACGGCTAAACGAACCGACATCTGAGATATTTTTGAACACATTTTAAGTTCCCTATACTTTAACTTCATTTTAGAGCTTTGAAATGGGGTTAACGGGCCTTAAACGTGTCAAAAATGGCCTAAATACAGTTCAGGGACCAAAACTGTAAATCTGCCAAACTTAACCCCTACGATGCGCAGGGACTTTTGCCCTACGATGCGCAGGGGGTCTTCTGACCAGATGCAATGTTTAAACAGCCTGTTTTCAGCAGATTTAACCACACCCACACATTTCCAATTGCTTAGTCATCAGATAAGGATGGCATTCTAGTCACCATAAGGTTCCGACAAGTGTACGGGTTGGATTCATGGCACGTTTTCCATGAAACGATCCTAACGGTTCGGGTATTCCTATAAATACCCAACCCACACAACCTCATTATGCACTAGAATTCTGATTTGAGGATCTCTAAGTTGAAACCATTGTTTCATACCTGAGATTCTTGAATCGGGATTAGCATTCGGGGACCCTGGGTTAGTATTCTTTCGTTCTTTTCCTTATTTTACTGCTTTTCGAGTCAGAAAGTCAAACTTTGTTTGACTTTCAGCGTTGACTAGTAATGGTCAATGCGAAGTTCGTTTGAACTTCGCAACGTGAGTGTAATCACGTTGGTCATAGTCCTTTGGGACTATGCCCACTGATTACCACGTTGTCTAGGGTCGTAGGGTAGGCGATCTAATAAATCGCCTATACCTTCGAACTCGACCCATTTGGTCGATCATTAGGATCGGACCAAATACATTAGGTGACCATAGTAGGTAGGGAATAACCTTCCGAGGTTATACCCTATGGTCACATCGTTTAAGTAGTTGTATGATAGGTAGTTTATATGCCTTAGGTAAATTACCAGAATACCCTTTTCATGTATAATTGGTAATTAAGCATATGTAACCTAAACTTTTGTCACATAACTAATTAAGTAACATGTTTAGGCATATAACACTTGTCATAGGACTAGTTAGGCGGTCCGAACGCGTTTTACGCGAACGACGCGTTAAAGTAGCATAAGCTTCCTAAACGGGTCGTAATGGGCCGCGATGGGTCGATAGCACTTAGGTTTGGTTTCATTGTAGTATGTAGGTCTTGTTAAACCATATCATATGAGTTCCAAAACTCGTTTGGTTTACCAAGCCTCATCCTATCCGATCTCCCGATTTAGGTCCGGTTTATTTATATAGTTTTAGATTGCCGATTGATTCCGTGCTCCCTCAAGCTTTGTTTGGTTGTTGTTCAAGACCTCCAAGCATTCTCAGGCGAGTACATTCTTCCCCTATTTTACTGTTTTCAATTGTTTTGGGGTGACTCATATGTGCTAAATGTTTTCGATATTATAACAAATAGTTTCAAAAACGATAAAGACGATTTATACAAAACTAATAACGATTTCATAAAGTGAACAATCTTGTTGGTTGTAGTTACATAACATATGACATTCATTAGCAATGATCAAGCCGACCAGTATTAGGTTATGGTACCATAGGATCTGACAAATCCCGTTATTTACTGCACCCGTGGTTATGTGTGGGTGTTGTGGGTAGCGACTGAATCTGTAAGTGTTAACTTACCCTATGGAGGTTTGTTAATGCGAATACGAGAAGCGACGAAATCGAGAAGCGACGAAATCGAGAAGCGACGAAATCGAGAAGCGACGAAAGTCAAGAAGGTTTGAATGTTATTAGCGAGCCGACCACATAAGTAGTTTCACGACCTAAAACGAATTAAACAATTAACGATTGGGTTTCACACGATGTTTTAACGATTGGGTAACGATTGGGTTTTCACACGATGTTTTAACGATTGGGTAACGATTGGGTAACGATTGGGTTTTCACACGATGTTTTAACAATTACTTTGGTGGTTTGGTTTGGATTAAATGATTAAGTAACAATGCGTGTGGAATATGATACAAGCATGGTGGATACGCCGCTGGTACTTCCTATATATAAGTGTTTGTATGGTATTACATATTGTAGTGTTATTTGAATCATTTCAGCTCGAGACATAGAACATTTTATACAAGTAACATACTTTTCACAAGACATTTATTTACAAACAATTTATCTTATACAAACTCATATTACATGGTTATTCATTTAATCATGCTTTATTTTCTTATTTATACATATCACCTGAACTTATCATTGTTTTTCCAAATAATTTACTAAAACAAATGTTTTTGAGTTAAGAGTCATGGCTACGAGGTTTTACAAATTATAAACCGCTTGATTTGAGTTGGTTAATTAAGTTGCAATATTATACTCTTTTCAAAACAAGGTTTTTAAATAAAGTATTGCAACATCTAAACTAGCCATGATTTCGACACTCCTACAAAACCTATGTACTCGCCAGCATTTCTTTGCTGACCTCGTTTTCACATATGTTTCAGGTATTGATTGAATGAAATCGATTGATAAGATGCATGCTCACATAGGACTGGACAAGGCCTTAGTGACTAAATAACAATGATAGACTATGTTTAATTAGTGTATTTAGATTCCTAAACGATGTAATTATTCAATGATTAATAAAACGAAACACTTTTGATATCCATGGTTATGAAACATTAATTCTGTTGCAACACGCCCCGATGTTTCCGCCACGTTTTGTATGTTCCACGTGGTCGGGGTGTGACACTTATCATGATATATATCTAACAATTTACTATGCGAGTTAATCCATCCATTCGATTCTGTAAATCATGTAACAACCTTACATCATATTTTAATCACAACATAACTTGTATCTCCAATATCTCATGGCCGAAAACAACAAGGAATCACAAACCAAAACAAAACTAAAGATACTAACCGAGAGTTTGAGTGCACACAAGTGATGGAACGAGGGAGAGATGGTGTCGCGATCCAAGAAAAGCTTCGAGGGAAAGGTTTGTTACCGTCGCACAAGAGGGAGGAGAAGAGAGAGTTTTAGGGGTTTTGTGTGTTTTCTTATGTTGCTAATATGAGGATCATACACAACCCCTTGTGTATTATGCGCATGAGAGGAATGGGCCGAACCCATCTTGGGTTGCCTCCTTGGTCTCGAGTTCAAGTATAGTGGGTCGAGAGTGGTGTGCCCAAAAGGGCTTGTGCGATTGGACTAGTGTTGTGTGACTAAGTTATATGTACACACATATCATACTCCAACACATAACAAAATAAAACATACATTCCATTCAATCACGTATCACATAATCACATAGAGTTTATATAGGTTAAATCGAAATACAAAGGAAAGTTCTAAATACGAGTTGTCACATCATCCCCAAGTTGAAAGAAATTTCGTCCCGAAATTTAGCACGTACTCACTGAGGAAGCTAGTTAGGTTGCGTGGTTTCCTGGTTTTCCTGGGGTGTCACATCCTTCCCCCGTTGGTTTGGAATTTCGTCCCGAAATTCCGCTGTAGCTTCCGCCTCAGTAGTGGTTGCACTTTTGTCGAACAACTGGGGATATTTGTGTTTCATTTGGTCTTCTCGTTCCCAGGTAAACTCTGGGCCATGACGGGAGTTCCAACGAACTCGAACAAGAGGAATTCTGGTACGCTTGAGAATCTTCACATCTCGGTCAGTAATCTCTACTGGTTCCTCAACAAATCGCAACTGATCGTCGATTGTGAGCTCCTTGAAAGGAACTATGAGGGTTTCATCTGACAGACACTTCTTCAGATTTGACACATGAAATACGTTGTGAACTCCACTGAGTTCTGCAGGTAGGTTCAGTTTGTAGGCCACCTTGCCTATTTTCTCTATGATGTCAAATGGTCCAACGTATCGCGGGTTGAGTTTGCCTCGTTTACCAAAACGAACAACACCTTTCCAAGGTGAGACTTTGAGTAGCACTCGATCCCCAACTTGGAACTCGAGTGGTTTCCTGCGCTTATCAGCGTAGCTTTTCTGACGGTCACGAGCTGCCGCCATTCGTTGTCGTATTTGAGCAATCCTCTCTGTTGTGTCTACCACAAGTTATGGGCCTGTGATCTGGCTATCACCAACCTCTGCCCAGCAAAGAGGTGATCGACATTTACGTCCCTACAATGCCTCAAACGGAGCGGCCTGGATACTGGTGTGGTAACTGTTATTATATGAGAACTCCACTAACGGAAGATGCTTTTCCCAGCCATTGCCAAAATCGATTACACATGCCCTAAGCATATCTTCAAGGGTTTGGATGGTGCGTTCAGACTGCCCATCCGTTTGCGGGTGATACGCTGTGCTCATATCTAATCAAGAGCCAAAAGACTTGTGCGTTGCTTACCACAGTTCAGAAGTAAAACGTGCATCACGATCAGAAATAATAGAGGTTGGCACCC